>OY821521.1:14411900-14599400 GCA_963682025.1 Cordilura impudica | reverse complement strand
GTAATTAATAGAAAAATACGAGATGTCAGTTGAGGCAATTGTTTGTTGTCAGTTTATATGGCATAGTGAAAACCAGTCGTAAGTGACGTTTTCTGTTTGATTTTAAAAAAGTGCCATAAAAAATTGTAATTACTAGGTGTTTACACATCTCCCCTGTGATCGGACTTACATGATTTTTTTTGACAAACGCAAGTCAAATGCGGCAATTTTGACAACTAACAGCGGTCATGGTGAAAATGTGATTCATCGCTTAACCTGATTATGTTCGAAAAATCAGCAACCACTTTTTGATGTTCAATAATCCACGAAACGAACTTTCTCCGCTGTGCATGGACATTGGGCTTCAGTTCTTGTATTAAGTGAACTTTATAAGCATGGAGACTCAGATCTTCAATGAGTATAAGCAGTCGAGAGCTTCTTGAAATTTGCAATTGTTTTCCACGATGTCGACTTCCTCGACTTTCACCAACATTCTTCTGCACCACTTCTTGTATGGCTTGTTTTTGGATAACCAATGTGCTTAGCATTACCAATTGATCTAGCCTGTCTGAATTTTTCAAGTACTCTCTTTAGAGTTGACGAAGTCAGATGAATACTCCGAATATATTGTACGAGATTTCTAAATTGTAGCCGCCAAACTTTTATTATTTCAACAATAAAACGCATTGTTCTATTGTGAAATACTCCATTTTTATTAACCCTGAATTATCTTGATGTGTGTTTGCTATTTTTTTTTTTAGCTATAACACAAAAATCATTGATGATCTCTCATATCATTCTCCAGCAAGTAGGTTCAGAAAATATAAATCTAACTAATTTTATTGAATGAAATCTTCATAAATTTAAATTTTTCCCCTTTTTTAAATCAATTTTTTGTTAACAGAGCATAGTCAGGACATATGTTTATCTATAATATTAATAGGCTAGGCGATTTCTTGTGACCGAACCCGATTTTGACCAAACGTATATTATTTGAAAGGTAATTTCTCTTTAGCCGTTTTGCAGATTTACAGATTTTTAAATTTTTTTCCTTTATTTTGAGTAAATTGCATTTAAAGTTGCTACTAACACATACATAAAATTATACAATGCTATGTATGTGTTTATTAAATTTGTTAATATGTTTGTAATAAAAATAAGTTTGTTTTTTTGTGTTGATTTGTGAATTGGCTATAATTGATTAGCATACCTTTAGGGTCTTTATTTAATGAAAAAATAAAATATTCTAAAATTTGCACTCGAATTTCGAGGGCTGGAATCTGCTAGTTATTTATTAGTAGAGTAGAAGAGACGAGACGAATGAGTGATATTTTTAGTATTAAATCAAACATACATCAGTATTTGTACCCTATACCACTATGTGGTTTGGGCATAATGACTTTGTGCTGCTGTTTGTAACTACCAAAAATATTTGACCTAGACCCATCTTTTATTATACCGATCGAATCAGAATCACTATCTGATTCGATTTAACGATGTCCGTCCGTCCGTCTGTGTGTCCATGTAAAGCTTGTAATCAAACTGCAGGTCGCAAATATGAATATATTTGGTATATAAGCTTCCATCGGCCATAGGATGAACGCTGTTGAAATTGGTGAGAATCGGTCCATGTTCAGACCTAGCCCCCATACAAATGACCCCTATGAAATCTACATAAATTGCCATAAGATCCAAATTATCAAATAAATCTTAGTCAAATTGGGTTTGTATGTGTTAATTACATCCATTAATCAGTAGTCCAAAAATGATCCCTATAGGACAACTCTTAGTCATAGGCCCCATATTGAGCTGCTTCCCGATCTTCACTTAAATCTATCAAAAACCAAAAATATTACACTGATTCTTCTCAAATTTTGTTTGTATATATTTTTGCAAAATACAAGACACCTTACCAAACATGGTCATGATCGGTCCATTTTTGGGCCTAGTCCCCATATAGATATATCATTCGATATGAACTTTTTCATATCTGCAGCCAAAAAAATTAATAAAAATCCCACTCAAATTTGGTTTATGCTTATTTTCTACATCCAGTTAGTTGGGCCTGAGAGATAGGGTCTCTAAACGCATGGTATAGGGTATCGTATAGTCGGTCTAGACCGACTATAATTTTCTTATTTGTTTTCATTCAATCTTTTACATGGATATATTAATAAAAAATATTTATTTAAGTCTTAGCTACAATTTTGCTGAAGAATGAAATGAGAAATCATCAAAGGATTTTGAGTTATAGCTGAAATACTAAGCAAACAAACATCCAGATAAGGAAGAAATGTAAAATGTTTTTAAAAAGTTTGGCCTGATGACGCCACGCCCTTTGGAGGTTTTACTATACTTTCCAAGTACCTTCACCCTGACTAGGAGTTTCTCACACCCCCACACAATGATCCCGAAAAAGTTCCACAATTTAAAAAAGTTTGGCCTGATAACGCCACGTCCTTTAGAGGTTTTGCTATACTTTCCTAGTAACTTCACCCTGGCTAGGAGTTTCTCACCCCCCCACCCCCACACAAAGATCCCGAAAAAGTTCCACAGTGTTATCGCTAGAACCGAGATGTGACGTTTTATGATAGTGAGACCGCAAAATGTACGATTTTATTGCGCCCTATAATTCAAGTTGAGGCTTCTCAAAAAAAATATTCAAAGGAACCTCATCTCTTTACATTCAGAACTTTGACGTGAATAAAAGTTTCAAGAATTTTTATTTACAAAGAAATATTCAGCCATTAAATTTTCTTAACCGCTGAAATTTTTGGTTGGAATTTAAGATCATTAAAGAGAGATTTTATCCTTCACCGATAAACACTTCGCTCTACATCAGACATGAATTTTAAACAACTAGAAAATAATATTGATTTTGATCCAGTTATAAATGAAATTCCCACAATCTTTGTCACCATAGTGTGAGTTTTTTTTACGAAACGTTGCACGTTTGTTTGAAAGTTGCAGCATCATTCGTTGAAAATTGAATTACATTTGAGTGCAGGCATACAGATAGATAGACTGTCTGTCTGTCTGGAAAACAAACAAACAAACAAACAAACATACATAAATAGACAACCAGCAGTCAGTTGCAGAGCAACATTAATACGCTCACTTACCAAACTATAATACAGACAAAAACAGCAACAGCAACAACAACAATAATATTAACAATACCAGCAAAACACCGACAACAATAATAAGAACTTAAGCTAAAATCGTTTTTTTTTTTTAAATATTTCTGACGGCATGTGGTGTTGTTAAGTTTTAATTACTTCATCAAAGTGTTTTCTTCACTTTGGTTTTGTAGTTGATTTTTTTCTTCTTCTGTTAGACCGACTACTACAAGTACCTGCAACAAACAGTGTTGTTTGCAATTATTGTTTCGTTTGGCTGAATGTTAAAAATAATAAAAACAGTGTTGTTTCATTTTGTATCTTTGAAAAGGGGCGATGTGCTATTAATTGACAAATATTTCCTGCGGATATGCTTATTGAAATTAAAGCTTTTGAGTTTGAAAAAGTTGTTTGTTAAAGGGATTTATATATTTTTTTAATAAAACCGAATTTCATCTCTACTCCTTCCTAATATCCTTTCCTCTTACCTTCTCTGTTTTTTAAACATATTTTTTTTCTCATTAGATTGTTGGTTGTTGGCTAAAGGATTAAAAAAAAAAAAATAATTCCATTGTAAGTGTTGTATTATTTAGTGTGTTGGAGTATTGTTTCTGATAGATAGTTACTTAAGATGTTGTTAAAGGATTTGCTCTTATTGCAATTGAAAATCTCAAAAACAGTTGAAAAAAAAAATGAATCTGCTTCCAGACAATGGCATTAAGCCTATTGCGTTTTTAATTACGTTAATGGTTTATCTAATAGAATTACAAAAGAAACACGTACATTTTGTATCTGCTGTGTTACCTCATTCCCTTTGTTGTTTCAATTAATATTTGTAATTTGGAAGAACAGAAACAATTTTAAATTAATTTATGTTTTTATATTGACTTACAACGAAAATTACACAAATTCATAAAGTAATTGAAATTGTAATTTGTATTACATGTCTTAATAACAAGGAAGGTCTCAGGGGGGAGTGGGGTATAAAAAATCTACCAAAACACGGCCGTTTTTTCGTTTTTTTTTTGGAAGATTTTTCACATTTTATCCACAGAAACGAAACACTAATGGGAATTTTGTGTAAGGCTGTTGCAAGGCCTGGCCAATAGAATATAAGACATGCACGATCATGCTTAAATGCTTGTTTTATTTAAAAAAATCATTAAACTTAAGGGGATTTTGTATGTTAATACATGCACACTAAAGTGGTCCTACGATATATGGGCATTTTCCAATGTCCATATAAGCATATAAGCACATAACGGTAAGTTTTTGCAAAATATAGCAGAATTTTATTTCTAGTTTAAATATGTCAAAATTCAAAGTTTGGCCTCGGCAAGGGATGGGTTAACGTTGTTCGATTTATTCCAAATTTTAGGAACGGATGATATTCATATTTGGTTATAATGTTTTATGTAACGCTTTTAAAAATTCAACAGTATTTGCAAAATATTTGAATTTTTTGAATAAATTGTTTTTTATTACCTTGGGGTCATATGTGACCCCAATTCCAAAAGGGTCAATGGGGTCATATTATTATTTACAGAAACCGTAAAATATAGTATTTAAAAATAGAGAACTAATTAATTTTTGGTGTAAACAATTTAGAAAGGTTACATATACTGAATATTTCAGAAAAATCCCATTTTTCTCGAAATCCGCAAAAACAAAATCTTTGTCAAAACAATTCTGGCAAAGGGATTAACATAAAAATGTACACTGTTAATCTCTAATATGTACTTAACAAAACCGTAAAGTGCCAGATCCATTTTTTGATTTTTGTTAAAGAAAATTTTTTAAAACTTGAAAAAGGAGTTTTCAAAATTTTATAAAAAAAATTTCCCAAACAATAAAACAATACTTCATATCTGAACACTTATAGGTATAGAGACAAAAAAAATGTTGGCTTTAATCAATTTCTCAAAGTTGAAAAAATGCCATCAAATTTCATGACCTAGTTTTTGTTTTAGCACAAAAGTGGTCTGGGGCATTTGCTATTTCTTGGCGAGTTTTTATTCTATTTTGAAGTTTTATAGGTTTTTCCATATAAAATTTAATACTGATCTCTATTCATATAACAACTTGTCGGAAAAATTTAACTATAGAACAAAATTTTCGTAAAATATGAAAAAAAAGTCATATAAACACATTTGAAATTTTCACTCGATTTCCGGCGCGACTTTTCTTTATCTGATTGTCCCCAAAATTCTCACTTATTAGTTTTATATAGAGAGGAAACAAATTGGATCCCGCACCTCCCCAAAATCGTATTTTCATTTTTAAGGACCACCCTAATGCACTCATAAAAAAGAGGTTGGGATTCGGTTACCACTAGAAAAATGTATGAAGGTAATAAAAATGCATCTTTTATACCCTACTAGCTGTCCCGGCAAACGTTGTTTTGTGTGTAACTTATTTCTATGCATCTCTGTATGAGAGGTGGCATGCTCACATTTGATCCCTCCCATTTTTCACATAACTTCTCACACTCATCATTCGTGAACTTACACCTTGTTTCAAGACTGTCGGGTTTGCCCACTAACCCAATCCTGCCCATTTTTGCAACGACTACTCACATTAACAACCGACTTACGTGCAGAAAGTTTCAAGATTCTGGCCACCATAGTATCTAGATGTATGATGATATGTATTTACCATGTATGGGAGGTGCCACGCCCACTTGTTTGATTCAGCCTATTTTTCACATAACTTCTCCCACTCATTATTCGTGAACTCACACCTGGTTTCAAAACTGTCGGGATTATAGTACTCCAGATAATATTTTTTGTATGAGAGGTGCCAAGGCCACTAACGCAATCCCGCCCATTTTTTGTACGACTACTCACACTAACAACCAATTGACGTGCAGAAAGTTTCAAGATTCTGGCCATCATAGACTCTAGATATATGATGATATGTATTTACCATGTATGGGAGGTGCCACGCGCACTGGTTTGATAACGCCCACTTATAGCCCGACTGCTCACATTACTAATTTATGTACTACTAAAAAGTTTCAGGAATCTTGCTATCATAGAGTTCCAGATATGTGATGTTAAAAATTTTTTATATATGCGAGGTGCCACGGCCACTTAAAAAATCCAAAAAATATAGCCTATTTTCCTTCCGGATAGGCAGTTACCTACTGTAAAAATTTCAAGATGACCGGTCCAGTGGTGTAGTCTCCTATTATATACCGATCAACTCAGAATCACTTTCTGAGTCGATTTAGCAATGGCCGAGTGAACAGGCTCGATTTTAATGCTCGTAAGTCCCAATGTTGTTTTTGGACCCATAGACGGGCCATGAAATCACCAATGTCGTCTGTATCCAGTGTGATGTCCGTTGGAATAAATACATTTTTCAATTGTCAAAACAAGTTTTCAACTGCCTAGGTTTCCTAAATCGGTGTAAGAAATACTTCTTAACTATTCCTTACTATTTATACCATCTTTATCCGAGCAAAAATGGAATACAACTTCCATATATGGGCATGGGCTTCACCATCTATTTTGAAGCTTCAGGACAGTGTGCAATGACAGTAGGATAACCAACTCTATTGACACATTGGAGCATCGTCGGAATGCTGGTTATGTTACACTGTATTATAAATATTACAATGGGAAGTGTTCTGCTGAGATAAGGGAACAGATCCCTAGATTCCATGTTTTTCTCGCTCATCTATTAGATCACATCCATTTATAGACTATTGTCCAGTAGATCGCACAACGCATTACCGCGAAAGTTCTTTCATTTCTATCACCTACAATATAGATAAATTCAAGACAAATATCCATAAATACTACTTCCTTTTTTCTCTTACCCACAACATAGATATATTCCTGATGCAGACAACTGCATTAATAGGGAACATCCCCTGAGTGTTGATGTACAAAAAAATCATGTGAGTCCGATCACAGGGAAGATGTCAGTTTTTAAAATCAAACAGAAAGCGTCATCTATGTATTACTTATAGCATTCAACTGCAGGGGCTCTGCTAATATAAAAATATTTATTATTTCAACCGGTTAATTTTTAATTTTACGTTTTTTATTTTTCATTTCTCATTTTTCGTTTTTGGTTTTTAGTTTTTCATTTTTTATTTTTCATTTTTTATCTTTAATATTTTCATTTTTCATGTTGAATTGTTTAATATTTTTGCATTTATACTCAAATTTCTACTATTCTCAGTTTCGTAAGAGTTACCACATGTGATGTACGGTTTGTACATCACATGTACATTCATGTATTTAAGATGATGATTTGAAGCGAAAATTGTTGTTGTTATTCATTTTTCACACATATTGCAATTAACACTGTAATTAGTATGCAATTTTTTATTTTTAATTTATCATTTTTCGTTTTTCATTTTTCATTTTTATTTTTCATTATTTATTTTTAATTTTTTATTTTTAATTTTTTATTTTTCATACTTCGTTTTTCATTCTTAGTTTTTCAATTTTAATTTTTTATTCCTCTTTAATTTCTATTTTTAATTTTTCGTTTTTCATTTTTCATTTTTCATTTTTCATATTTCATTTTTAATTTTTTATTTTTCATTTTTAATTTTTTATTTTTCATTTTTCGTTTTTAATTTTTTTTTTATTTTTAATTTTAAATTTTTAATTTTTAATTTTTAATTTTTAATTTTTAATTTTTAATTTTTAATTTTTAATTTTTAATTTTTAATTTTTAATTTTTAATTTTTAATTTTTAATTTTTAATTTTTAATTTTTAATTTTTAATTTTTAATTTTTAATTTTTAATTTTTAATTTTTAATTTTTAATTTTTAATTTTTAATTTTTAATTTTTAATTTTTAATTTTTAATTTTTAATTTTTAATTTTTAATTTTTAATTTTTAATTTTTAATTTTTAATTTTTAATTTTTAATTTTTAATTTTTAATTTTTAATTTTTAATTTTTAATTTTTAATTTTTAATTTTTAATTTTTAATTTTTAATTTTTAATTTTTAATTTTTAATTTTTAATTTTTAATTTTTAATTTTTAATTTTTAATTTTTAATTTTTAATTTTTAATTTTTAATTTTTAATTTTTAATTTTTAATTTTTAATTTTTAATTTTTAATTTTTAATTTTTAATTTTTAATTTTTAATTTTTAATTTTTAATTTTTAATTTTTAATTTTTAATTTTTAATTTTTAATTTTTAATTTTTAATTTTTAATTTTTAATTTTTAATTTTTAATTTTTAATTTTTAATTTTTAATTTTTAATTTTTAATTTTTAATTTTTAATTTTTAATTTTTAATTTTTAATTTTTAATTTTTAATTTTTAATTTTTAATTTTTAATTTTTAATTTTTAATTTTTAATTTTTAATTTTTAATTTTTAATTTTTAATTTTTAATTTTTAATTTTTAATTTTTAATTTTTAATTTTTAATTTTTAATTTTTAATTTTTAATTTTTAATTTTTAATTTTTAATTTTTAATTTTTAATTTTTAATTTTTAATTTTTAATTTTTAATTTTTAATTTTTAATTTTTAATTTTTAATTTTTAATTTTTAATTTTTAATTTTTAATTTTTAATTTTTAATTTTTAATTTTTAATTTTTAATTTTTAATTTTTAATTTTTAATTTTTAATTTTTAATTTTTAATTTTTAATTTTTAATTTTTAATTTTTAATTTTTAATTTTTAATTTTTAATTTTTAATTTTTAATTTTTAATTTTTAATTTTTAATTTTTAATTTTTAATTTTTAATTTTTAATTTTTAATTTTTAATTTTTAATTTTTAATTTTTAATTTTTAATTTTTAATTTTTAATTTTTAATTTTAAACTTTTAATTTTTAATTTTTAATTTTTAATTTTTAATTTTTAATTTATAATTTTTAATTTTTAATTTTTAATTTTTAATTTTTAATTTTTAATTTTTAATTTCTAATTTTTAATTTTTAATTTTTAATTTTTAATTTTTAATTTTTAATTTTTAATTTTTAACTTTTAATTTTTCATTTTTCATTTTCAAACAGGTTATTACATATCATAATTTTTCCACCTATACAATCATAAATCACACCGATTTTGCCTTACGTCTCACATGTTACGCTGTTTTTGTGATTGTATTGTCAAATAGAAATTTACCCCCCTGCGCATAGAGATTCTACACATAAAAAAAAAAAAAAAAATTGAGTTAAAAATTAATCAGGCTCATTTGTTTCAAATATTGATCTATATTCTGCATATTAAGCTGTTTCGGATCAGTAACCGAAAGCAGTAGATAGTTTGTTTGGTAAAAAGAGTTCATATACATTCGCTGTGAAACCTATGCAATGAGAATCCAAGTAAAGAGTTATGCTATCAAACCTTTCCAATATAACAAACTGAACAACTCTGAAACAAATGGTTTTGTATATGAGTACACATTTTTTTTTTTCTTGAAAAAAGCAATTTTTGTGCTAAACTCACATTTAGCGTTAACGGCGTGCCCTCCTTATGTCATTGCTGGTTTTGATTGTTCTCAGCACTCTAGAATAGACGATTCTTGTCGTAAATGTATATTCCTCCATTTGACAATTTCTCAATTATCGTTTAAAAATATTCACATATTTAAAAATCTGGTATGCAATTGGAAATTTCTTCCCCATTAAAATTTAAATCTATCTATTGTTTTTCTTGTGCTTTTTACCTTTTCAGAGACTTTAAACATTTACATAAACTTTAAATTGATAGAAAAAAAAATACCTTTTCCAGTCTCATTAAACCATTAAGTGCATCCATTGGACGTTATACATCTGTCCACAGCTTTCATAAAAAATGTCCTAAAAAAAGTCCTATTAACAAATTGTAGGCATTCTTCTTATGTATGCATGAGCATACTCCTCATGGTCGTCCTGTTGTAGGCATGATGGTAGTGTATGCATATCTTCAATTGATACTTTTCAAGTTTTCTGCTGTTGTTGCTACTGGTGCTTGTTTGGTTTTCACAGCTAAACCTCAATTGTGGCCATTGTGGTATAATATCAATTGGTTGTCGCGTTTGCAACGTTATTTCAACGATATTTTGCTATTTAGCAGCATTTTGAAATGACTATCAAAAGACCTTCTTCATTCATATAGAGTTAAGCAGGTGCTTGACTTTAGTCGCCTGCCCAAAATGACTGGCTGGTTGACTGGCTGTCTGGCTGACAGACTAACTGCCGACCTGGCAGCTTGGCTTGATGATTACTATGGCACGAATGAGAGAGAGAGAGCTATGAGCAAGACTACAATAATGCCAGCAACAACAAAATATATAGTGTAACCAAACAACGTTATTGGTGAATTATTAAGTTAGAGTTGAAAGTTTAAGTGCGCCACGGTGATTTGTGTAAATGGTGCAAATACTGGTACTGCTCCCTGCACTACACAATATAACCAACCTACGAGTACCTTTTCAATTTGGTCTATAGTAAAAAAGCAAAAAAAAAAAAAAACAAAATAGCAAGTGAAAAAAAATTATTGTATAATAGCAGGCTGTTTGTTATTGGACTGGGGCTGTTGTTGTTGTTGTTAGTGCTGCTGCAAACGCTTGTTTTAAAATGTATGGTGCTGTTCTGATATTCTATATTCTTCTATACTTAAACACTCAATGTCGTCGTTTGAACAGGAACAAAAGCATCCTCGACTATAGAATTTATTCACATACCTCTAGCACAAGAAGACGACGAAAGAAAAAAAAATTGTAATTTGTGGGTCCATTCATTGTAAAGAGGACAAACTAGCAAAAAATAACTTACAAATACGGGGACTTAATGATAGTAAAACACTTTGTTACTTTAGCTGCTTTAAAGGCGACCAACTATTTCATTCTCATACTCTGACTGTGGCCGGCATCCAATAGCAGACTGTTAGTGAGTTAGAGCTTAGAGTAATACAAGTAGTCATATCGTTTGGCATTGCATTTATAATGGCAAACGAGAGAGTCTATAGAAGACTGTATACATAGTGTTGGATTTCCTGGAAAATTTAAAATTTTAATTGAATTGATAGAGTGCAAAACCACTTTTGTATCCTTATAAATGATTTGTCGACACAATTTGAAACTCGTTAAATTTGTCAGAAAACACTTCGTATATTTTAAATGAGAATTTAGATGATGGCGATGTTACCAAAAAAAAAAAAAGAGAATTTAAAAATTCCACATATAAAAAAAATTACGATAGATAAATTGTCATATTAAATACAATTTTCGTCAATACAATGAATTTTTGTAATTTAAATTGACTCAGCAATCAAGTTTGTTAATATTATAAATAATTTTTTTTACTTAAAATTGCTGACAATTCACAAATTTTTTTTAACAGCGAATTTTTAATAATCAACAACTATTTCGTAATAATTAATTCGTAATATTGAACAATTAAATTGTTACTAGTAAATAATGTTTCCAACATTGCATATGTTACATAAAACAAGTATGAAAATTATAGTCGGTGTATACCGACTATACCATACCCTATACCATGCATTTAGAGACCCTATCTCTTATATCCAACTAGTTCGATATAGAAAATAAGCATATACTAAATTTGAGTGGCATTATTATTATTTTTTGCCTTCAGATATGAAAAAGTTCATATCGGCTGCAATATTTATATGGGGCCTAGGTCGAAAAATGGACCGATGCTGACTATATTTGGTAAGGAGACTTATTTTTTGCAAAAACTCATACAAACCAAATATGAAAAAAATCGGGGCAATATTTTTGTTTTTTGATAGATTTAAGTGAAGATCGAGAATCGGCTTCATATGGGGGCTATGACTACGAATTGCCCCATATGGTTTATTTGTGGACTGCTGATAAATGGATGTAATAAACATATACAAACCCAATTTGACCGGGATCTGTTATGATAATTTGGATCTTATGGCAATTTATGTCGATTTCACAGGGATCATTTGTATGGGGACTAGATCGGAACATGAACCGATTTTCACAAATTTCAATAGCCTTCACCCTATGGCTTATATAATAAATTTCAATATATATTTATATTTGCGACCTGTAGTTTGATTACAAGGTTTACATGGACACTCAGACGGACGGACAGAAAGTGATTCTGAGTCGATCGGTATAATAAAAGATCCAGGGTCTAGGTCAAGTATTATGGGCAGTTACAAACATCAGCACAAAGTCACTATACCCTGAGCACATAGTGGTATAGGGTATAAAAAGAAATTTGTTTCCAGTTAGTGAATTTTTTGGAAAATCTATATATAAAAAAAAGCGAGAGTATGTTTACTTGTAGCTTATAGGAGACCAAATCAATTGGATCGATGTTCCTGAAATTTTCAAAGAGCCTTACTGTGTATCTGGGCGTAGCACAGAGTGAACTTTTAATATCATGTATATTGAGTATTATGATAGTGAGAGCTTTGCAAATTTGTGTGAGGTCATCTATTATTAATGTTAACCTTACCGAAAATGGGCGGGATTGGATAACTGGGTATGGCATCATCTTTTATTAATGTTAGTAGTCGGAAAAAAAATGGGTGGGATCGACCAATGAGAGTGGAACCCCCATACAATGCAAATATTGAATATCACACATCTGGAGTACTATATTAGTGAGAGCTTTAGAACTTTGCATTAAAATGGGCGTCTTCGGAGCAGTAGGCGTGGCACCGCCCTTACAAAGTAAATATCATATAACTGTAGTACTATAAAAAGGAAAACCTAGACACTTTGTACGAATTCATCACATATTAATGGGAGTAGTAAGATACAAAATGGGCGGGATAGGATTAATGGGCGTGACACTTCCTATCCGAAAAAATATGAAGTACTATGAAAGCGGCGACCTTGAAACTTTTGACAAGTGCATTAATTATCCATGTTTGTAGTCTTGGAAAAAGTGGATCGAATTGCCAAATTAAAAAATCACCAAAATCAAAAATCGCCAAAATCAAAAATCGCTAAAACCAAAAAGCGCGAAAAACAAAAATCTTCGAAATCAAAAAACGGCACAATCAAAAATCGCCAAACTGAAAATTGCCAAAACCGAAAATTGTGAAAAAATCGCTAAAATGGAAAATTGCCAAATCTTATATATTAAAAAAAATTTATGAAAACTAAAGTCAGTCCGTCTGGCCGTTCTATCTGGCCGATTTCCTTCATTTTTTTTAATGAAAGGTATTTAGAACACAGATATGTCATCAACCATTGAAATTTACTCAACTCCCACCTTACTCAAGTTATACTCAAACGCGATTCTTCCCTGTACATTTCTTATGGGACACATTCACTCAAGCAATTCGAATTCTCATAGCTTCTCTTCTAATGAATGGATGTTGATTGTTTCACTCTCAGAACACTCAGTGGATCAAGCTCTTTCTTTTGAGCTATTAACTGCTTAGATTCGTTGAGTTTGAGGAAAGTAATGCATGCACAATCAACTTTACATTCGATTTTTTCAAGATTTTTTTAATATTTTCCTTCACTCGATTTTAGAGGGCTGGGCTCTGCAAGTTATATTCTAAATTAAAGACCAATTGTTAAGTGTTGCCGGATTTCATTTTAAAAATCCATGTTTTTCCATGCTACAGTCATTTAAAGGAAGTGAATGAAAGAAATATTGAAATTGCAAGTTGACTCCATTTTGCAAATGGGCTCTTCTGGACAAAAACAATACAAGCAATCTGTTGGTGAAAATACATCGCATACAGATATGTTCATGGTGTCATTTGTACCCACTACGATGAAAAAAAGAATTTTGAAGATTCAGAGCCTTTGACCAGTACAATGCAAAGAAAGAATATGTGGAAAAATAAAAAACCATCTTCCACGAAATACAAAATTTAAAAAGAACACTCATGATACCATTAAAATAGATGTCAGTGATAACAAAGCCGAAATTGCAATTGCAGGCAATTGAAACAAGCTACAAATTAGTGCTAATAATGATGGAAAAGTAGATCAGGTTTTGACTGACATAAGGGCTACATTCTGCTGTATTATGTGCCAAACAACATCAAGCCAACTAAACCAAGTTCCGGAAAAATCATTAGATAATAGTGATGTATATGAATTTGGATTTATGGAATACATACTGAAATTCAGTTATGATTTGGATTTCGGACCTGCAGGATCAATAAGAAGCAACGACACCAGCAAGGAGACAAAATCAGCAATAACGGGTGTTGATTTCAAGATTTAAAACAATCATCGAATTACTTACGTGCAATCAAGAAATTGTTCATAAAATCTTTTATCATGGAGAAGATGTCCTTAAATATCATTTAGTATCACATGGAGCTCTATCAGGGGAAATCCAGGAAAAAAGGAATGAGGATTACAGATTTTATAGAGAGCACAATACCAGAAAAATGTCACGAAATGTTACAAATGAAGCTCTGTTTATCTCTAGCATTCGAAATCAATGGAAAGTCGAACATCTGGACTTACATGAAGAAGCGAAAAGTCTGCTGCTGGACAAAAATAATATAGAACTGAATATTGAATACTAGCAGATTCCAGCCCTTGAAATTCGAGTGCAAATTCTAGGAAATTTTGTTTTTTCATTAAATAAAGACCCTAAAGGTCAATTCAGAAATCAACACAAAAAACAAACTCATTTTTATTACAAACATATTAATAAATTTAATAAACACACACACAGCATTGTATAATTTTATGTATGTGTTAGTATCAACTTTAAATGCAATTTACTAAAAATAAAGGAAAAAAATTAAAAATTTGTAAATCTACAAAACGGCTAAAAAGAAATACCTTTCAAATAATATAAGTTTGGTCAAAATCGGGATAAAACGGTAGAACAAAACATTGGTCACAAGAAATCGCCTAGCCTATTAATATTATAGATTTGAAAGCAATATTCCAACTAAATGAATAATAATAATTATTTTCCTTTACTGTTGTTTATAATAAAAATAAAAAATACTTCCTTACAAAAAATATTTATGATTAATTTTGTTAAGTGGGAACTCTTTTAAAAAAGTTTTCCCAAATATTTCTAACAGGTTTATTTATCCACAAAACCCACATTTTTAAGCCAAACGCTAAACATGTTTTTTAATTTCAACTTTGACCTTGAATTCCTCAATAACTGCAAAACCGATTTTTATTAAATTGAAACTCAAGAAAAGTTCAAGGAAATATCTGTCCAAAAAAAAAAAAAGAAATATTTAAATATTTCAATTGGATCAACAATCACAGAGTTTTGGCCAACGAAAATCGATTCTGAGCCACTGTGCAGCGTTGAAATGCTTAAAGTCTATTTTTTTAGAGCTGAAAAATTATGCGATATTTCAAAAAAAAAAAAAAAAAAAAAAATTCAAATTAATCCCCCAGAGAATTTGGGGGATTTGCTATAGTGAGGAATCTCTCCGCATAAAAAATCTTAAAGGAAATTTAAAAAAGTAAAGTAAAGTTGGTTAAGTCCATGCCAAATGGGCTGACAGAGATATTTAAGCGCAAAGGATATCCTACAAGTTACTAACTTAAGCAATATTTAATGTAAAGTTTGCTTTTATGTATTAATATTTCAAAAAATTTTTTTTTACGTTTTTTAACTGCATACAATTTTTAAAGCAAATAAACTTTAAATAAATTTAAATAATAATAAGATAATATTAGCTAAATTTTTCTTATTTTTTACTTAGTATGACAGTTTTAATTTTAATAATTTTGGTAAAGTAAAAACTTTTGTAAAAAATAAAATTCATCTTTACGTGCTGATGTGAATAATTATATTGCGGACACCTAAATTTTAAGCATTTTAATGAAAATTTTATTAAATTTTTCGTAATTACTTTTATCAAAAAAAAAAAATAAAATAAAAAATATGTGTAACAGAAATAAATATCAAAACAATTTAAGGAAAATAGTGACGTACATAACATCGAAACAAACCGAGTGTTCGATTATTTTCCAAATTAAAAATAACAAAATTACTCCAAATATTTGTATATCAGTTTTATTTTTATTTCCAGGCTTTATAAGGTTAATATGTCTCTTTGTGAGAATTTACATTATGTTTAAAGCCATTTTCTAAAAACAAAAATCAATTGATAAAATCCGATTCAAGATTGAATGTCATATAATTGAATGTATTACTAACAACAACAGGACTTTAAAGGCAAAAAATAGTTAGAATGCTTAGGTTTCTATTCTGAAACTTTTTCTACAAAAGAAATATCTTTTGTAAATGGATGTCAAACTTGGTTGGAGTGCATTTTTTTGTATAATTGTGTTGGAATTGGCTGATCTTTATCAAGTAGTAACTCGCTAACAGCTCAATTATTATCGGAGTGCTTTGAAATTTTAAGGGCGTAATGTCCAATTTTAGAATGTGTAAATATATACCATGTGTGCCTTAAACATTTCTTTGTAAATCGATGATAAACTTTCATAAAGGTAATTTTTTCATATATTTGTATGGAAACTGACTGATATTTTTCAAATAGTGGGTTGCCAGTACCGCAATATTGGTCTGAATGGCTTAAATTTTTAAATGAGTCATCTAAGGATATAGTCAGTAGCAATTGTTGAAAAAACAACATAACAAAATTTTGTTTTTTATTTTTTTTGTTTTTTCATTGCTGATCTTTTTCGAGTAGTAGTTCGCCGACCCCACACCTTACCACCGAGTGTTTCTATATCTTAGGAAAATAATCTTTTAATATGAGGTACTACAATTTGTATTAGTTTTCATGAAGTATTTTTGGAATATTTCTTATAAAATGATGTCAAACTTCCATGTATGTTCTCTTCATACATTTGTAAGGCAAGTGGTGGAGCTTTTACGAGTATTGTCAGAAAGGTTTAAAATTTAAAAGAAATGCTGTGCTTACATTTTCAACTCTAAAAAATATAACTTTTCGCTAAGTCATTATGAAAGATTTTCTTTAAAATTATCTCAAACATGAAATAACAGTAAATTTTCACACTTTTGTATGGAAAGGGTCTGATCTTTTTCGAGTATTAGTTTGCCCGAGCCACAATATTCGCCAGATTACTTTGAAATTTGGAGTACGTATTAAAATCATATTTCGAACTTTAAAAAGCATAAATTTGTAGCATGTGGTCTTTCAAAATTTTTTGTAAATCGATGCCAAATATCGATTGAGTGCATATTTTCATATATTTATATGGAAAGTGGTCGAGTTGTTTCGAGTAGTAGTTCGCCAACAGCACAATTATTATCGGAATACTTTGAAATTATAAGAAGATTATTTCGATATGTTTCAACTAAAAAAAGTAAACAAATTTAGCAAGTCGTGATGGAAATTTTTTTTTAAGTTTCTCCAAACTTGAAATAAGAGCAAATTTTCACACATTTGTATAGAAAGTAACTGATCTTTTTCGAGTAGTTGTTCGCCCAGAGCATAATTTTAATCGGAGTGACTTAATTTTTTAAATGAGTCATCTGTGAACTAGGTCAATTACGGGCAGTTAAAAAATATTTATTTTTTATTTTTTGGGAAATTTTTATTTATTTTATTTTCTGTTTTTTACCGAGTAGTAGTTCATCCAAGCTTCAATTTTTGGCGGAATGCTTTGAAACTTGAAGGAAGCATTATCTTTATATACACAGCTCTAACGAATATAATTTTTTGTTACGTCATTGTGGAAAATTTTCCTGAGAATATCATCTAACGTCAAATAAGACCATATTTTCACACATTTGTATAGAAAGTGGCCAATATCAGTCGAGTAGTGCTATACTGATGCCACAATTTTGGTCGGAATGGTTTAAAATTTTTTATGAGTAATATATGAGTCAATTACGGACAGTGAAAAATTAAAAATGTATTTTTTTTATTTGTTTACACTTTTGCGAAATTTCCGGTCTTTATCGAGTAGTTGTTCCCACATGTCAACATTTTTGTCAAAATGCTTTCAAATTTTGAAAACATAACCTCCACATATATTAGATTAAAATCCTAAGAGTTTTTTTTCCAAGTTTCTTGAAAATTTTTTTTGTAAATAGGCATCAAACACATATGAAGAAAATATTTTCATATATTTGAGTGGAAAGTTGATGATCTTTTTCGAGTAGTAGTTAGCCCACTCCATAGTTTTTAGCAGAATGTTTTCATATTTCAGTTGAATATTCTATCCGTATAGCTGAGTTCAAAATATATAAAATGACACCATGTATTTTTGGTAAATTCTTTTTTAAATGAAGTCAAACATCCATGAAGTGAATATTGTCACACATTTGTATGGAAAATCGTCGAGATTTTTCGAGGAGTAGTTTGCCCATGCCACTGGGACAGTCCGATTCAAGTGAAATTTAAGGATGATATTCTAAGAACTTGTACTACGATTCAAAAAATATACATTTGTTATACTAAGTACTTGTATTTATCTTTTTACATGCTTTCAAACATAAAAATGCTTTTTACTACTCGAGCTACTCGTTAAGTTCGAGTAGCTCATTTACTACTCGAGTAGCTTGAGTACTAGGGCTTGACCGTAGGCTCTTTTGTAAATTGTATACAAAAAGTTTTAGATTAGGAAAATTGGAAATTTTTCAAATGAAAGCCCTTGTAATATGGATATTTTTCGATAAGTTGGAATTTAGAGCCCTTAAAGAAAAACTGCTTATATCTTATTTTTTATTAAATAAATATTTAATTTTTTGAAAATCATTAGGTAGTTTTTTTAAGACAATGCGTTTTTTGATTATTATTTTTCTTTGATATTGGCGATTTTTTGTATTTATTTCGTGATACTGTTAAAATAAAGTGTGTCTCTTGTAGCCTGAACTAATATACCACGTGGAATATAGCAACTTACGAAGCAAGTTCTACAAACCCAATGATCACAACAACAACAACAACAATAATTACAGATATGTCACACAAATTACAAAATTTAGAATGACGACAATTACAAGAACAACATATCTTTTCAAGAGTTTTTTACATTTTCATTGAAATTTCGGGACCTATTAAAGCGATTTCTATGACTTTAAATAACAGCCTGCTCAGAATATCAATAAATCATTTTCACTAATTATTAGCAACCCAGCTGACCTATTGAGGGCGTGATCTTGATTTCTGCAAACGGACAGACGGACATCGCTATATAAACTCCAGATTTTTACCTTCTTATTATTACAAACGAAATGTCAAACTTATATAGACCCTGGTGCATGTTCAAAACTAAAAAATCCTTTATCTTTAAAAGCAAAATTTTAGCATTTTTAATTTATAAATATTTATGACAGTCTCAAATTTTTTAAATATTTTACTACTTTCCACTCCATTCTAAATCGCAATCCAATTGACTACTAAACATAACTTTAAACATTTTACGCTATATTTTAATTGCATTTATTTCTTCCCCTAAATCTTTGTAATGCTAATTTCGCACAATACCAAAACAATGCACTTTCGCATACAAAATATAATTCCCTTAGCAAGAACTTAAATTTCCTTTAGCATTACTAAAACAACTAATTGAAATTTGAAAGAAAAAAAAAATAAATGTCTCAAGATTATTCACAATTATGCAATTTCATTCTAGTAGAAACTTTAGGGCTCGCGCTTTCGCTTGCGCTCCATTCAAACAATAAAAGACAATTCAGTTGAATTCAATAAAATTAGCAGTCAACCACAAAACAAATGTTGAGAGAATTAAGAAAAAAAAGCGTTGCTTTAACTTCGAATTTGTAATTGAAGGGGTTAAAGGAAAAAGGTAAAAAAAAAAAAATAAAGAAAAAATGCTTGAAATATGAATAAGAATGGGGAGAATAAATGAAATGATAGAAAACAAACCTATTAAAATTCAAGAGTGTCGTATAACGTATAAGGATCAAACGAAATATTGAATGTACATGTTTTTGTTTGTGTGTCCTTAGAGGCATTACTACAATAAGAACAAGAAAAAAAGAATGATTTTTTAACAGAAAGTATTTCTGTAAGAAAAATAAATTTGAAAAAAAAAATTATTTATATCACCGCAAAACAAAAATTCAACAATATGAGCATCTAATTCAGCGTTTGGTACTATCTCGATTAGTAGAGGATCCGAATTCGGTTAGACTAATATAAGTGAAATGTTCGTGCAAATATGATTTGTTGTATTTTTTTAATAAGGATTTAATAAATTTTTTAAAGGATTTTGATAAAAATTTATATTCATCTAGCCTGTATACCAAAAGGCAATATTGATTTGCGAAAATTTTTGTAATTTAATTCAGTATTGACTTGAAATCTTAAGAGAAGTCTGAAATATTTCATAAACCTTTAAGCTTGTTACAGCAGACGCCAATGGAATCTTTATGCAGACTTTATTCGGATTTTTAATAAATTATTTTCTAAGCGGTTCCTTATCACAAAGAAAATATTTTGGAAAAGCTTAAATAGTGCAACGCTTTGCTTGGATTCTCATTAGGTTGGTATATGAATTTAAGTTTTCGCCAAACAAACTATATACTGCTTTTGGTTACTCATCAGAGTTGTGACACGACCCGAAATAGCTGTATAACTTGTCTTGCAGAATAAAGACAAATTTTTGCTTTATTAAAAGGCAAAACATTTTATTTTGAGCTTGACTATTTTCTAACTCAACCATTAAAATGATAAATGATCGAAAATAAGATTTTATATTTTTATATTTGTAAAAATAGAAAATAGTAAAATAATTTTTTTACTTATATATTTTTTTTTTTTTTTACAGATTTTTATATTTTTTGTCGCAACGGTCAGTTTATAGCTTGCCTTTTTCCCAATTCTCTTTTGTAGATACTGCGTAAAGTCATGTAAATTTATTCGATAACATTTTTGTTGACACTTCTCTTGACTTTTCTTTAGTTTATTCTTCTTCTCTTGTTTAATCGCAACAATTAAAATATATTTTTTTTTGGCCCGCAACAATTTAAAACATTTTTTTGTTTGCATATTATATTTTATTTATTTTTTCTATATTTTTTTATTTACTTTTATATATTTAATTAACTTTTAATTGCTCTTAAATAAATCACCTTTCACTCTAAAAGCAGAAATATTATAAAACAATCTGCAAAGAATAGGAAAAAGTGTAAAGTGTAATTTCGTAAAACGTAAAATTTTTCTACCCCGTTTGCCAATATCCACGACAGGCCTGATTTTTCAGGCAGGGTAGTTTTTTAAAAAAGGTACGTTTTTTAATAAAAATAATTTTTTTTTATAAAAAGTACTTTTTTAATAAAATGTACTTTTTTTAACAAAAGGAGGTACTTTTTAATAAGAGGTAATTTTTTAGTAAAATAATAAAAGATAAGTTTGTAATAAAAGGTGTTTTTTATTTAAAAAAGGTACTTTTTTAATAAAATAGACTTTTAATAAAAGGTACTTTTTTAATAAAATAAGCTTTTCTAATAAAAGTACAAACACTTTCAAACACTTTAATTTTTTTTTATTTTTTACGAAAAGGTACTTTTGTAAGAAAAGGTACTTTTTAATAAATGGTACTTTTTAATAAAATGTGCTTTTTAATAAAAAGTACTGTTTGAATAAAAGGTTCTTTTTTAATAAAAGGTACTTTTTTAATGAAATACTAAAAGGTACTTTTTTAAATAAAAGGTGTTTTTAGGTGTTTTTGTAAGAAAAGGTACTTTTTAATAAATGGTATTTTTTAATAAAATGTACTTTTTAATAAAAAGTACTGTTTCAATAAAAGGTTCTTTTTTAATAAAAGGTACTATTTAATAAAAGGTACTTTTTGATAAAAGGTGCTTTTTTAATAAAAATGTACTTTTTAATAAAAGGTCCCTTTTTGGTAAAAGGTACTGTTTAATAAAAGATACTTTTTAATAAAAGGTACTTTTTTAATAAAAGATCCCTTTTTAGTAAAAGGTACGGTTTAATAAAAGGTAATTCTTAATAAAAGGTAATTCTTAATAAAAGGTACTTTTTTAATAAAAGGTCCCTTTTTAGTAAAAGTACCTTTAATAAAAGGTATTTTTAATAAAATGTGCTTTTTTAGTAAAAACTATTTTTTACGAAAAGGTACTCCTGGAATAAAAGGTACTTTTTCAATAAAATTAACTGTTTAAAAAAGATACTTTTTAATAATAGGTGATTTTTTAATAAAAAGTACTTTTTAATATAAGGTACTTTTTTAATGAAGGGTACCTTTTTAATAAAAGGTACTTTTTAATAAAATAAAGTGTACTTTTTTTATAAAAGCAATTTTTTTATACATAGTACGTCTTTAATAAAATTTACTTTTGAAATGAAAGGTAATTTTTTAATAAAAGATACCTTTTTAATAAGAGGTACTTTTTTTAATAAAAAGTACCTTTTTAATAAGAGGTAATTTTTTAATAAAAGGTACCTTTTTATAAAAGGTACTTTCTTACGAAAAGGTACTTCTGGGAGAAAATGTCCCTTTTTAGAAAAAGGTACTGTTATTAAAAGGTACTTTTTAATAAAAGGTACTTTTTTAGTAAAAGGTAAATACACTTAATAAAGGGTACCTTTTCAATAAAGTGTACTTATTTAATAAAAGGTGCTTTTTAGAAAAATTACCTTTTTAATAAAACGTACTTATATAATACAAGATACTTATGTAATAAAAATACTTTTTAATGGAAGGTACTTTTTCAATTAAAGATACCTTTTTAATAAGGCACGCTTTTAATTAAAGATACTTTTTTACGGAAAGGTACCTTTATAAGAAAATATGTTTTTTAATAAAAGGTACTTTTTTAATAAAAGGTACTTTTTTAATAAAAGGTACTTTGTAATAAAAGGTACTTTTTTAATAAAAGGTACTTTTTTAATAAAAGGTACTTTTTTAATAAAAGGTACTTTTTTAATAAAAGGTACTTTTTTAATAAAATGTACTTTTAATAAAAGTACTTTTTTAATAAAAGGTACTTTTTCATAAAGGTACGCAAAGGTACTTTTGTAAGAAAAGGTATTTTCAATAATTGGTACTTTATAATATAGTGTACCTTTTAATAAAAAGTACTTTTTTAATAAAAGGTTTTTTTTTAAATAAAAGGTATTTTTTTTAATAAAATAAGGGGCACTTTTTAAGAAAATGTACTTTTTTAATAAAGCTCTTTTAATAAAATTAACTGTTTAAAAAAGATACTTTTTAATAAAAGGTGATTTTTTTAATAAAATTCACCTTTTAATAAAAGGTTCCTTTTTAATAAAAGGTACTTTTTAATAAAAGGTACTTTTTAATAAAATAAAGGGTACTTTTTTATATAAGCTATTTTTAATAAATTGTATTTTTAATAAAATTTACTTTTTAAATAAAAGGTACTTATTTAATAAAAGGTACCTTTTTAATAAGAGATACTTTTTTAATAAACTTTTTAATAAAAGGTCCCTTTTTTTTATTTAAAGATACTTTTTTAATAAAGTACTTTTTTTAAATAAAAGTTACCTTTTTAATAAAGTACTTTTTTAATAAAAGTTACTTTTTAAATAAAAGGTTAATAAAAGGTACCTTTTAATAATAGTACCTTACTTATTTAATAAAAGATACTTTTTTAATAAAGTACTTTTTTAATAATAAAAGGTGATTTTTTAATAAAAGGTGACTTTTTACGAAAAGTAATTTCTGTAAAAGGCAATTTTTAATAAAGGGTAAATTTTTAATAAGAGGTACTTTTTAATAAAATAATGAGAATTTTTTTCGAAAAAGCTATTTTTTAGAGTCGAGAACGTTGTAAAAAAAAAATCGCTTATTTAGCAATAATGCAGATATTTTGAAACATTCAATCCATTGATTGAATTTCCCAACGATATCACATTAGAACAATTTGTTTTAATGTCAAGGATGGATCATTTTAAATTTTAGATCGGCTCATTGTAATGGTACAAATAAAAGACGAATTTTACAGACAACGATGAACTCGAATAATTGCATATAAAATCAAGTGTACCTGTTAAAAAGAATTTAAAAATAATTCGTCGATTGTTGTAAACTAAAGACTACTCTACAAACATTTATAATAACACTTTACAACAGCCATTCTGGGCGGTGAGAAATTCCAGTGTGAACTCCAAATGGTTTGGCGACCTCAGGCCAAACTTTTATTTTATGACTTTTTATATATTTTCCTTACCTTGATGTCTGTTTGCTTAATTTTTCAGCTTTAACCTAATAAACATTGATGCTTTCTTATGTCAGTCTTCATTAAATAGCTTCTGCAAATCAAGTTGGACTAATTTTATAGAATGTAATCTTCAAAAATTTTATATTTTCTCCTTTTTTTAAATCAGTTTTTTGAATTAAATAATATGATAAAAATATGATTATTATTTATTAGTAGAGTAGAGGCGATGTAGACGTGTGAGTGATATCTATAATATTAACAGGCTAGGCGATTTCTTGTGACCGATGTTTTGTTCTACCGTTTTATCCCGATTTTGACCAAACGTATATTTTTTGAAAGGCATTTCGTTTTAGTTGTTTTGCAGATTTACAGATTTTTAAATTTTTTCCTTTATTTTGAGTAAAGTGCATTTTAAGTTGTTTTTTTTTTGTTGTTTTGTGTTGATTTGTGAATTGGCTATAATTGATCAGCATACCTTTAGGGTCTTTATTAAATAAAAAAAATAAAATTTCCGCACTCGAATTTCGAGGGCTGGAATCTGCTAGTTTTTTAATTAAATCAAACATAATTTTTTTTATTTTTTATTCTATTTTTTACATGGATTTATTATCAACAATTATATACTTAAGCCTTAGCTACAATTTTGTAAAAAAAAAATTATTGTTTTCTAACTGACTACAGTTATTACTCAATCAACAAATGTTCAATGTTCACAAAAAAACTGTTAATTGTAGAAAACTTGATAACTAAATAATGGCCTGATTGATCTAAATTGTTCCAATTCTCTTTTATGCTGAAAAAAGTTTGTAATTTTATTTGAGAAATTTAAAAATCTATTACAAAATTGTGTAGTTTTTTTCCATTTGTCATTGGACTCTTGCTGAAATATTTAACTTTGTCTCTGTTTGCAGTTCTAATTATGAAGATTCTTTGCTATTTAACAGCATATTTATGAAGACGGCAGTATTTAATTTAAATAAGATGAATATTTAACAGAAAACTACAACTAAAAGAAATGTGATAACATCTTGGAGAACTTGTTACAATTTTCAACACAACTGTTACAATGCACTATACATGTTTTTACATACACACATACTCACAGACAAAATAGTAGCTGATTGTTCGTTGTCGTTACTCTTAAAAAGCATTACAACTTATAGTTTTCGTTACTTTTTTTTTTTTTGCAACAATAAACATACAACATAATTTTGACGTAAAATCATCTTATACCCAAAAAAAAAAAAAAAAAACAATGAAGGAGGCGATGTAGACGTGTGAGTGATATCTATAATATTAACAGGCTAGGCGATTTCTTGTGACCGATGTTTTGTTCTACCGTTTTATCCCGATTTTGACCAAACGTATATTTTTTGAAAGGCATTTCGTTTTAGTTGTTTTGCAGATTTACAGATTTTTAAATTTTTTCCTTTATTTTGAGTAAAGTGCATTTTAAGTTGTTTTTTTTTTGTTGTTTTGTGTTGATTTGTGAATTGGCTATAATTGATCAGCATACCTTTAGGGTCTTTATTAAATAAAAAAAATAAAATTTCCGCACTCGAATTTCGAGGGCTGGAATCTGCTAGTTTTTTAATTAAATCAAACATAATTTTTTTTATTTTTTATTCTATTTTTTACATGGATTTATTATCAACAATTATATACTTAAGCCTTAGCTACAATTTTGTAAAAAAAAAATTATTGTTTTCTAACTGACTACAGTTATTACTCAATCAACAAATGTTCAATGTTCACAAAAAAACTGTTAATTGTAGAAAACTTGATAACTAAATAATGGCCTGATTGATCTAAATTGTTCCAATTCTCTTTTATGCTGAAAAAAGTTTGTAATTTTATTTGAGAAATTTAAAAATCTATTACAAAATTGTGTAGTTTTTTTCCATTTGTCATTGGACTCTTGCTGAAATATTTAACTTTGTCTCTGTTTGCAGTTCTAATTATGAAGATTCTTTGCTATTTAACAGCATATTTATGAAGACGGCAGTATTTAATTTAAATAAGATGAATATTTAACAGAAAACTACAACTAAAAGAAATGTGATAACATCTTGGAGAACTTGTTACAATTTTCAACACAACTGTTACAATGCACTATACATGTTTTTACATACACACATACTCACAGACAAAATAGTAGCTGATTGTTCGTTGTCGTTACTCTTAAAAAGCATTACAACTTATAGTTTTCGTTACTTTTTTTTTTTTTGCAACAATAAACATACAACATAATTTTGACGTAAAATCATCTTATACCCAAAAAAAAAAAAAAAAAACAATGAAGGAAAAATGTCTTAAAACCATTTTTACAAATGCCAAACTCACACAAGTTCAGTCACTCGCATTGAGTCATTCACATTCTTATACAATATTTATGTAGAGATTAAGATATTCAAACTGTTTCACGAGACGACATGAAACTACTTTCAACAGTGAACAAGAAAGGCATGTCAAAACTTTGACGACATTTAAAGCGAACCTAAACTAAAACTAACGAACTTGTAAGGAAAAACTGTTTATGTATGAACTTACACCAAAAATAAAGTATGTACCAAAAAAACCAAAAACAAAGATGAAATCCAGAATCCAATTCAAACGATTACACCATTTCTATGTAGTAATGTCACATAGAAATTTTTAAATTCACCAGGAAACCTACTAGTTCAGGTTTTTTTTTTTTGATTTGGGGTAATTCAATTAATTATTTCCAACTCTATTTAATAGATTGTTGGAAATGGTGTTAACTAAAACTAAGAACAGAAGGCAGACGAACCTACAAATGAACCATGTACGCCATATTTTTGCAAACATATTAAACAACATTCGTTTGCAGCAAGTGAGGGGAAAAAGGGAAATAAAATGTTTGGATATAAAACAAGGACAAAAAAAAATAAAAAAATAAAACAGGAAAAAATGGAACAGAACACACACATACAAACAGTTAAAAGAGTGTTTGTTCAAAGCAATAATGATGGGCACAAAAGTTTGTCGCATACATGTAGTAATCCTGGCAAGGATAACGAATTTACACAAAAGACGATTGTGGCTAAAACTTAGACTAAAACATACACACAAACACACACACACACACACACTCATACACAGCCAGACAACCAAAAAAAAAAACGGCTGCTACTCTCCAGCTGCTGATTATACATGGCAAGACTACAATTCTATTCTATTTATTATGAAAGAATCATAGTTAAGGCAAACATAAATTATAAAATGCTTCTGGCTTTAACTAAAAATATATAGAAACCATCCAATCAATACCAGCACGCACAATGGTGGCGATATACAACAAATGGACGGAAAATTAAAACATTTTCTTTTTATACATTTCAATATTTGTAAAGTTTGAAGTCAATAACGTCAATTCGGACGTTTTTAAATTTAATTAAAAAAGTTTTTTTTTATAATAAAAATTCGAAATTCATAATAAACTGAACTGAAATTCATAAAAACCTTAAAATATTAATATTTTACAAAAATTCTTATTTGAACATAAATTTTTTAAGATGAAATAAAATTTTTTATTTTAATTTTTTTTTGTTCTTAGAATAAAAAAACAAATTTAAAAATGTTTAATAAAATAAATCTATAATAAAAATAGGCAAGGCGATTTGTTGTGACATATGCCACACCTTCAACTACCAACCAATTATGCCACAAAATATACCTTATCATAGGTATTTCTTGCAAATGATCACCATAAATTTTTTTTTAAAAAAAATAACAAAAAAACATATTTAAGCTTCTAATACAAAACTATACAATGCTATGTGTGTGTTTCTTAAATTCGTGTTGAATTGTTAATTGGCTAAAATTGAATAGCATAAAATAAAATTATTTTTGAACGAAAACATTAAATTTCCTAGAATTTGCAATCCAATTTCGAGGGCTGGGCTCTTCTAGTAAATAAATATTATTTATTATTTAAAATTAAAAAAAAAAGATTTTTTTGACTAAACTTCTTTTTTTAAAGAATTTAAAAAAGATTTTTTTTGTTGTTTGATAAAAAAGAGAAGTCAGGAATTATTACTCTTATGTTTTCATTTGTACATTAAAAAATAATAAATTTCAACAGATTTTTTTAATAAAAAAAAATTTTTAGTAGAAATTTTTTTTTTCTTTGTAAAAAAAATGTTCTGTAATGGAATATATTAAGATAATGTGAAAGAGATTCTTCTTATGACCTCCGTAATCTTAAACTGGAATTCTGGTCTTATAAAATTTAAATAAAAAATATGTTTTTAAGGGCAATTCCATAAAAATGTCAACTTTGATGAAAAATTATTTTTTTTTTTCATTTATATGAAGTAAGTTTAAAAATATATTAAAATATGTTTCAAGTTACGTAATGTAATTTCTTACAAGTATTCCAGATAATAAAATAATTATAAATTATTTTTGTTTTCTCAATTTTCTTTTAATACATTTTAAGAAACTTTAATCATTCCGTCACAGTCATTCCGTCACGTCAAATGACAGTTAATAACTTCAACACTATTACAGGTAAGTTGCCCTAAATTATAATTTTATATTGCTTATATATCATATGTTAAATATGCATTAGTTTAAAAACTGATTGGCTTCTTAAATCACAAAAGTTCCAAGGTTTTAATACCAGGACAGAGCCATGGTAGCAAAATTGTCATTCCGTCACACAATGCGAAGTTACTCAAAAATGAAAGAATAAAATAGTGAAAAAATTGTTTCTGAGTTTTTTTTTAAATCTCTTAATCATTAACAATCATTTTCAAACCGAAGAATGAATTTTCAATTGCAAATAGCTTTGTGGAATAGCCTTAACTACAACTCTACAGCTCAAAATGTCATTCCGTCACATATGGAATTGCCCTTAAACAATTGTTTGTGATATTAAACGTTTTTTTAATAAATTTAAATTTTTATAATAGAATTTTTATATGTAAAATTTTTTTTTTTAACTTAAGAAGAAAAAAAGCCAAACAAAACAATAAAAAATTAAATTAAAAAAATTTATTTGAACTTAAAAAAATTCTAAAATTTTTGAACTTAAAATTTTTTTTTAATTCAAAAAATTTTTTTCGAACTTAAAAAATTTTTTGTAACTTAATTTTTTTTGTTTTGCTAAAAATATTAAAATTAAACTTTTTTTAAAAAAAATTTGTTTTGTTCATTAAACAAAGAAAACAAGTTAAAAAATTGTTCTATAAAAGATATGCTTGTTCTCGAACTTGTTCTGGAAATTTTTCAAAAAGTTTTTGACCTTAATAGTTCTTTTAGAAATTAAAAATATTTTTAAATAAATTTTTTTTTGCTTGATAAAAAATTAAAAATTGTTTAATAAAATTAATAAATTATATTTATTTAAAATGGATTCTTTTATTAAAAAAATATTTTGTTTAAATAAATTTATGAAAATAAAGATTTTTTCACTTTTACGAATATATATATATACATTTATAACAACTAGCAGATTCCAGCCCTCGAAAATCGAGCGCAAATTCTAGGAAATTTTATTTTTTGCATTAAATAAAGACCCTAAAAATATGCTAATCAATTATAGCCAATTCTCAAATCAACACAAAAAACAAACTCATTTTTATTACAAACACATTAACAAATTTAATAAACACACACAAGCATTGTAGAACTTTATGTATGTGTTAGTAGCAACTTTAAATGCAATTTACTCAAAATAAAGGAAAAAATTTAAAAATCTGTAAATCTGCAAAACGGCTAAAAAGAAATACCTTTCAAATAATATACGTTTGGTCAAAATCTGGATAAAACGGTAGAACAAAAGATCAGTCACAAGAAATCGCCTGGCCTATTAATATTATAGATATTTTGTGGATTTGAAGAATTTATATGGTGGTGTTTAAAATTATCACTCATGCTTTCATTTTTTTTAACAAAAAAAAAATATTAATTTTGAACAAGATTTGTTACAGAAAATATTTTTTTTTTGTTTTCATTTGTTAGATTAATTTTTTTTCTATAAAAGAAATAAATTAATATTTTGTTATGTGACCTCCACAACTTTATTCCGAAACTTTATATTAGAAAAATATTTTGTTTCGACTAATTTCTGAGTGACTATATTTTGGAGAAAATAAAAATTTATTAACTTTTACAAACACATTTATAACAAGTAAGCATTTTATAGTCAATCCAGACCGACTATGCGTTTAGAGGAATAGTCTTAGGTCCAACTAATTGGGTATAGAAAAAAGCATAAACTAAATCTGAATGGAATTTTTATTATTTTTTTTACATGTAGATCTGAAAAAGTTCATACGGATGCTATATCTATATGGGGATTAGGTCGAAAAATGAACCGATCTTGACTGTATTTGATAAGGTCATTTATTTTTTGCAAAAACATATACAAACCAAATATGAGAAAGATCTGTGCAATATTTTTGTTTTTTGATTGATTTAAGTGAAAATCGGAAATCTGCTTCATATGGAGGCTATGACTAAGAATTGTTCTCTAGGGTTTATTTTATGATTACTGATTAATGGATTTAATAAACGTACACTAACCGAGATCTATATGATATTTTGGATATTATGAGAATTAAGTCGATGTCATATATGTCATTTGTATGCAATGCACCGATTTCCACCACTTTCAACAACGTTTGTCCTATGGCCGGTATAAGGTTATATATCAAATTTCATTAAAATATATTCATACTTGCGGCCTGTAGTTTGATTACAAATTTTAAATGGACACACAGACGGCCGGACGGACACACAGACGGAAAGACGGACGGAAGGCGTCGCTAAATCGAGTCAAAACGTGATCCTGTGTCGATCGGTATAATAAAAATGGTCTATGTCAAATATTTTCGGTAGATACAAACATCAGCACAAAGTCATACCCTGACCACATAGGATATAAAAATATTTTGTGGAGTTTAAATATTTCTAGAGTAATGTTTCAAATTATTACTCTTATGTTTTTGTTTTAAATTTAAAAATAATTAATTTTTTTATAGCAAAAAGTTTTTGATGTGTAAACATCCATACGCGCAGGGGGATAAAAATCTATTTTACAATACAATCAAAAAATCAGCATAAGACGTAAGACAAAATAGTTGTATTGGTGAAAAAATTATGAAAAAAATTTTTGAAAATGAAAAATGATAAATGAAATATAAAAAATTAAAAATGAGAAATGAAAAATAGAAAATGAAAAATGAAACACGAAAAATGAAAAATTAAAAACGAAAAAAAGAAAAATGAAAAATAAAAATTGAAAAACAAAAAATTAAAAATAAAAAATGAATGAAAAATGAGAAATGAAAATTAAAAAAATGCAAATTGAAAAATAAAAAATGAAAAAAGAAAAATTAGAAATGAAAATAAAAAATGAATAAAGAAAAATAAAAAATGAAAAATAAAAAGTGAAAAACAAAAAATGAAAATTGAAAAATTAAAAATAAAAATAAGGAGTGAAAAATTAAAAATTAACCAGTTGAAATAATAAATAATAATAAATGTTTTTATATTAGCAGGGGATCTGCAGTTGATTGCTATAAGTGCCATAAAAAAATCTTTAATTACTAGATGTTTACACATCTCCCCTGTGATCGGACATTTTTTTTTGATAAAAACATTTTTTGTTCTCTGAGTAAAAAAAAAATATTTATTCTATAAAAAAAATCAAATTAATATTATTAGAAAGAGATTCCTTATATGACCTTCGCAACTTAATGTTAGAAAACTATTTTGTTGCAACGAATTTATGAATGAATATATTTTGTGGAAAAGATTTTTTGTCTTGACATCGATGTAACCAAATCTTGGCATCGTTTTAGAGGAATCTTGCTCCACGATTCCTGAATGACTTTCCAAAGTGATGCGCTGGTAGTTGGCTTAGAAGCAGCAACTGCCTTTTTGACATCAGTCCACAGATTTTCGATTGGATTGAGGTCTGGTGACTGCGTAGGACACTCCAAAACGTTCACCGAATTTCTTTCGAACCATTCCTTTGCCCTCTTACTGGTGTGCTTTGGGTCGTTATCCTGTTGGAAGACCCATACCAGCGGCATCTCATCTTCTGCATAGGGTAGCATCACAGTATCCAAAATATCGACGTAAACGTGTTGGTCCATTATGGTTTTTATCCAATGTATTGGACCTACTCCACAATAAGAGAAACAACCCCATACCATTACGCTCGACCCTCCATGTTTAATTGTTTTAGTAGTGTATTTTGGATTGAATTCGGAGTTTTGAGGACGCCTGACGTACGAACGAGAACCTTTTTCACGAAACATAACAACTTTATAAAATATTTCTCCACTTTTGGACTGGCCAATTTAGATGTTCCTTTGCGAACTTCATGCGTTTGGCAATATGTTTTGCGTTTAAGAGAGGGACCTTTCTTGGGCTGCAGGCTTTTAAATTATGTTCTCTGAGACATGTGCGAACTGTTTGTACTGTCGCAGTTATATTAAGGTCCTTTTTTAACTCAGTTGCAGCTTTAAAAGGATCCTTTTTGCTCTCGCGGATCAACCTTTTGACGTGATGCGGGGTCAGAGCTCGTTTTCTTCCACGTGTTTCAGCCTTTTCTTTATAATTAATTGCGTTTTGAATCATTTTGTTAGAACACCCAACCAATCGACCAACTTCTCTAAAAGATTTTCCATTCAATATTAGTTTTTTGATTAATTCACGCTTCTCCGCACTGCAGTGTTTTCCACGACCCATTTTATTTAAAATATTGGATTTTCGTTGAACTTAATGATCGATATTATAAAAACAAAAGTAAAATCCTTTAAACACGTGCTTTCCATTAAAGCAAATTTGTGAAACATAACTGTTTTTATAAAGAATGTGTAAGTGGTGCCATTTTTTATTTCGTCATTTTTTCAGCCATACTCACTTCAAATTGAAAAAAAAAATCGATAACAATTACAAGAGATGTACAACCATTTTTATATAGGGGGCGTACTAAGCAATGTATTAAATATCAACATTTGAAAAAACACCAACACTAATTGTTTGTTTTTCGAATAATAAAAATACTGTCATAGTGGTGCTATTATTTTTTTCCCATATGTATATATAAACTCCACAATTTTTTTACGGAACTTTATGTTAAACATATATTTTGTTCTATAGAATTTATTTTGAAGAAAATATTTTTTGTTGATAATTTTATTGTTGACCTGTTGTGCTGTATATGTAAAAAAAAAAAAAAAAATTGTTATTAATTGTATTTATATTTTAGATTTCTGAAGATGAACAGAAAAACCAAAAACCATAAAATATTTTTTTTTTGATTTTTACATACAAATTTATATAAAAAATATTTTGTCGAGTTGAAAAATTTCTATTGTAATGCTCAAAATTATTACACTTGTTTTGTTACATTTAAAAATTTCGATAAAATTTTTTATAGAAAAAAGTTTTTTACCTGAATTTGTTTATACCAAAAATTTTTTTTTTACAATAAAAAATATTTTTTTAACTTAAAAAATTTTTTATATTTATTAAAAAAAATTTTTTTTTACCACAAAAAACTTTTTTTTATAAAAATATTTTTTTTTACCATAAAAAAATTTTACCATAAGAAAAATTTTACCATAAAAAATGTTTACCTCAACAAAATTTGTTGTGTAGTTAGAAATTTTTTTTGTTAAAAAAATTTTATTTTCTTTTAAAAAAATTTCTTTCTTTTGTTAGAAAAAATTATTTTTGATAGAAAACTTGTTTTTTTTGATAACATTTTTTTATATATAATATCAGCATAGAAACAATTTTTATTTACTAAAAAAAAATTTTTTACTACAAAATTTTTTACTACAAAATTTTTTTTCTCTCAGAAAAAATTTTTTCTTTTGTTAGAAAAATTTCTTTTTTATAGAAAACTTGTTTTTTTGAGAACATTTTTTTTTATAAATTTTAGCATAAAAAAAATTTTTTTACAATAAAAAAATAATTTTTTTACTATAGTAAATATTTTTTTACTATAATTTTTTTTTACCATAAAATTTTTTACTATAATAAAAAAATTTTTACTATAATAAAAAAAATTTTATGTACTATAATAAAAAAATTTTTATCATAATAAAATTTTTACCAAAAAAAAAAATTTGTTTTATTTAGAAAATTTTTTGTTTTGGTAGAAAAATTTTTTTCTTTTGTTAAAAAATTTTTTTCTTTTTTAGAAAACTTTTTTTCTGATAGAAAACTTTTTTTTTATAATTTTTTTTTTCTTTAAGTAAAAAAAAAATTTTTAATTATTTTATAAAAGAAATAAATTAATATTATTAAAAGAAGATTCCTTATATAACCTCCACAAAGTTGTTCCGACCAATTTTGAAGAAAATAAAGATATTTGATTTTTATATACAAATTTCTAAAAAAAATATTTTGTGGAGTTGAAAAACTTCTGGAGTGATGTTAGAATTTTTTTTCTTTTAGAAATATTGTAAAAATATTGAGACAATGAAATTTTGAAGGCATTTTATAGAGAGCGGATCTTTTTCTCTAAAATGAAGCAGCGTTCTCAGGAATATAATTATGACGAATGTAGGTTAAAAATCAATAATACAGATCAATAATAAGTTGGTCATAATTTTGACTGTGTAATTAATTTTATCCATAACATGAAAATTACTGGAATAAATTTTTTTTTTGGGAAGCAAAGGACAGTTTTATTGAGTGATTACTCTTATTTTTTGTATACAAAATATTTGAATTATACGATCTCATTCATCAGCTAATAGTTTAGTTGATGTTTTAACTCGAATTTTTGAGTATCCGTAAAGCTAAGCATCCTGGAGGACCAGCAGATTCATGCTTAAATTATCCATCCTATTGTGAAAGTAAAATATTTTCTTTTTAATTAACAAATTTCTTTAAACCTCAAAAACAAATTAACTTATTATTTAAGACTCAATAATTTCGCTCTAATTAAAAATCTATAGTATTTTTGGCCCATAGTGCAGAACATACAAATTCATAGACAGCATTGCCTATCATACAGCCATACAAATTAGTATAAAAAGGTTGCTTAAGCAGTCAAACATTTGGCAAACTTTTTTCTTGTTTTGTTTTCTTTTTTTTGGGAGGGGTTTTTATTATTAGTTCATATTTTCCATTTTTCTACGTTTTTGTTGTAACACAATCTCCCTTTTTTTTGTTTACTCTTCTCTGCTTTTGGTTGCTGCATGCTAAAACTTTGATAGCTGGGGACAAAAAAAGACAAACTTTCAAAACCAAACAGATGTTGCTGGAGCATTTGATATCAATGAAAGTGGCAAAGAATGTTGACATTTTTTTTTGGCGTTTTATTTTTGGTTGTTGCTAGTTCACACACACACACTAACCACAGCCACACACAATCCGAAGTGCTGTGACGGTATTTTAGGTGTAGGTATGTGCGTGTGTGTGTGTGTGTATTTGTGTGCTTTTTAGGATTATTATCGCATAATGTGTTATTACAAAAACAGACAGAAATTGCTATAGACTTTTGGAGTATAAACAGCAATTAAAAGATATGATGATTATAATGTCAATCGGTTTTAAAGTTCAACAAATTACATTTGATAATGTTCAATTGTTATTAACCTTTAAATGGTTATGTCACAGAAAGTTGTGTGAACAAATGGGAAAACAAAATTGTGTACACATAAAAAGAATTTTTTCATTTTAATTAAGTTAATGAAACTTTTATTAAATTAATGAATATTTTTCTTAATATTAGAGAATAATTTCATTATATTGATAGTAGTTTTTAAAAACTTTAAGAAAAGTTTCATAACTTCTTTTTCTATAAAGTTTAAGCCTTAATAAAATTTTTGAATCCTTCTTCTTTAGCACTTGATGTCTGAAGAATATTAGGTATACAATCTAAGCGGATCATAGTCAACACTTTAAAAAATATCTATGAATTGCTAATATTATATAAATTTTCATTAAAATTAGTTTTTTAGAACCCCAAATTTTAGATTTGGCTCTTAATGCCGTTTTTATTTCTGAAAAAATTTCGCCTTTTATTTGCACTTTTTTCGAAAAGTGTATTTTTTATATATACATCAATCGAAAGGTCTCAAAGTGCTGTGTTCATAAAATGCAAAACAATTTTGATTATTATCCCCTTTGAAGTCATAGGGTGAAAATATTCAAAAAATGGGAACAATGGGGAAATATTCTCACACTATTACCTGAAAGAAGTCAGTGACTGCAATTTTTTTTTTTGCTATTTACGAGGGCTCGACGTTCAGACCTTTCGATTGATGTATAAGATAATTCAGAATATATAAAAAATACACTTTTCGAAAAAAGTGGAAATAAAATGCGACATTTTTGTCAGAAAAGAAAACGGCATAAGAGTAGCCCTTAAGAGTAGTTTGGGTTGATGTTTGTAACTACCCAAAATAGTTGACCTAGACACATATTTTAGTATATATCGATCGACCAAGAACACTATTTTCGGGGTCATTGTTCCGGGGTGAAATATTCTAAGTCAGGGTGAAAGTTCTAGGGTTTGCCGTTCTCAGGCCATCATAATTATCACTCATACGTCTAAGTATTAATATTAATAAGTATCTCTAACATTAATAGCTACGGCGATTTCTTGTGACCGATGATTTATTCAACAGTTTTCTCCCGAATTTGACCAAACGTATCTTATATGAAAGAAATTTCTTTTTAGCTGTCCACCAGATTTTAAAATTTTAAAATTTTGTTGGAGTTATTCTCATTTAAAGTTGCTACTAACACATACATAAAATTATACAATGCTATGTGTGCGTTTATTAAATTTGTTAATTTGTTTGCAAAAAAAAAAAAAAATGAGTGTTTCCTTCATTCACAATAATAATTATGTTAAATTGAAAAATTATTTTGTACATAGCATACATTTAGGATCAATAACTTATTAAAGGAAAAAATTAAATTTCATAGAATTTGCACTCGAATTTCGAGGGCTGAAATCTGCTGGTTAATATTAGTAAATATTAATATTGATAAATTATATGAATTATATTAATTATTAATATATATCATAATAGATATTAACATTAATTAATAACATATTTATTAATATTTATATATTAATAATTAATATAATATAATAATAAGCCTTAGCTAGAATTTTGCTGAATAATGAATTGGGAAATCATCAAAGGTTCTTAAATTGTAGCTGAAAAACTAAGCAAAGAAACATCAAGATAAGGAAAAAGAAGTACGAAATTTTAGTCGGTCTAGACCAACTATACGATACCCTATACCATGGCTTAGAGACCCTATCTCTTCGGTCCAACTAATTCCATATAGAAAATAAGAATAAACCAAATTTGAGTCGCATTGTTATACATTTTTTTTTTTTGGCTGCAGATATGAAAAAGTTCATATCGGATGCTATTTTTATCTGGGGACTAGGTCGAAATATGGACCGATCCTGACCATATTTGGTAAAGCCACTTGTATTTTGAAAAAATATACACAAACCAAATTTGAGAAAAATCAGTGCAAAATTTTTGTTTTTTTGAAGGATTTAAGTGAAGATTGGGAAGCAGCTCTATGTATATGGCGCCTATGACTAAGAATTGTCCTATAGGGATTATTTTTGGACTACCGATTAATGGATATAATAAACATATACAAACAATTTGACTGAGATCTATATGATAATTTGGATCTTATGGCAATTTATGTCGATTTCATAGTGGTCATTTGTATGGGGACTAGGTCTGAGCATGGACCGAATTTCACCAATTTAAATAGAGTTCATCCTGTGGCTGGTAAAAGTTCATATGCCAAATTTCATAAAAAATATGTTCATATTTGCGACCTGTAGGTTGATTACAAGGTTTACATGGACACACAGACGGACGGACATCGCTAAATCGACTTAGAAAGTGATTCTGTGACTTAGAAAGTGATTCTGAGTCGATCGGTATAATAAAAGATTTGTCTAGGTCAAATATTTTTGGTAGTTATAAACAGTAGCACAAAGTCATTAAACCCAAACCACATGGCGGTATAGGGTATAAATATAAAATGTCATGGAAAAAGTGTGACCTGTGAATGCCAAACCCATTGGAGGTTTTACTATACTGTAGTTTCACTCAGATTTTGAATAGCTCGCCCACACAGACAGGCTGTTGCACTGTGGAATCAATCAAAGATCCAGATTCTGCACGACTTTGTTATAAGGCGTATGGGCACCCTTTGAAAAATGACGTTGATAACAATGGCAGAGACTAAAAATCAAGGACAAATGACCGGTTATTTTATGGCAGAAAAAATAAAAATTAAATTTATGTGATAACAGCACCATCTAACAGCGTTACCGAGTCAGTCAGTGAATTAGTATTTGGCATATGTTGCATAATTTTTAGTCAAAATGTTATATAATGCTGTTTCGCGATAAGCGAAACCAATTATCCTTTAAAACGAATATTTCAAGTAAGAGATGTTAAAGCGATTAATATTTCAAAATGTAATCAATTTAATCGAATTAGTTCAACATTTTTAATTATATAAACTAAAAATATTTTGAGTGAATTCAAAATTATTCGAATAAATTAAAAGTTTTATGATTAAATATAAAATTTATTAGAATAAAGTAACAAATTTTCGAATGAATTAATAATTATTCGGAGCAATTGAAAATAATTCTAATATAAATTAAAAATTATTCGAAAAATAAAAACATTTTGAACGAATAAAAACTGATTCGAATAAATTAAAGAAGTTTAGGAATGAAAAATATTTGGAAGAATTAGAAAATTATTTCAGTAAATTAATGAATTACTAGGATAAATTAAAAACATTTTCAATGAATTTAAAATTATTCGAATAAATGAAACATTGTTCGAATAATTTAAAAGTTATAAAGATTATTCGATTAAATTAAAAATATTTTGAGTGAATTAAGAATTATTTGAATAAATTAAAAATTATTCGTTTAAATATAAAAAATATTTGAATATACTAAAAATATTTCCAATTAATTAATAATAATTCAATAAGATTCAACATAATTCAAATATTATTCGAATAATTTAAAAATTATTTGAGTAAGTTAGTAATATTTTGAATGAATTCAAAATATTTTGAATGAATTCAAAATTTTTAAAATAAATTCAAATAATTTTGGAATAAATTGAAAATATTTTGAAAGAATTGAAAATTATTCGAATAAATTAAATTTTCGTTGAATTAGAAACTATTCGATTAAATATAGACTTTATTCGAATAAACTAAAAATATTATGAGTGAATTTAAAATTATTTGAATAATTTAAAAATTGTTCGATTAAATATAAAAATTATTCCAATAATTTAAAAAATTTTCGATAGAATTAATTAGTATTCGAAGACGTTGAAAATTATTGGAATAAATAGAAAATTATTCGATTATTTCAAAATTTATACGAATAAATTAAAAAATTTTGAAATAAATTAAAAATATTTTGAATGCATTAGAAATTATTCGAATAAATTTAAAAAGTATTACGAATGAGTTAAGAATTAATCGAAAATAATATTTTGAGTAAACTAAATATTATTCAAATAAATTAAATATTATTCTATTGAATATAAAAAATATTCGAATAAATTAAAAAATTTACGATTGAATTAATAATTATTCGAAGAAATTAAAAGTAATTCGAATATGCTCAAAATTATTCGAAGAAATTAAAAATTATTCAAGTTAATTAAAAATATGTTGAATGAATTGAAAATTATTCGAGTAACTTAAGAAAATATTGGAATAAGTTAACAATATTTTTAATATATTAATTAAAACTAGCAGATTACAGCCCTCGAAATTCGAGTGCAAATTCTAGGAAATTTTATTTTTTCTTTAAATAAAGACCCTAAAGGTATGCTAATCAATTATAGCCAATTCACAAATCAACACAAACACTTTAATAAATTTAATAAACACACACATAGCATTATATAATTTTGTGTTAGTAGCAACTTTAAATGCAATTTACTCAAAATAAAGGAAAAAATTTAAAAATCTGTAAATCGGGCGAACAGCTAAAAAGAAATACCTTTCAAGTAAAATACGTTTGGTCAAAATCGGTATAAACGGTAGAACAAAACACCAGTCACAAGAAATCGCCTAGCCTATTCATATTATAGATTTTATCGATTAAATATAAAGCTTTTTCGAAAAATTAAAAATATTTTGAGTGAATTAGAAATTATTCGAATAAATTAAATATTTTTCGATTAAATACAGAAATTTTTCGAATAAGTTAACAATATTTTGAATGAATTAATGATTATTCGAATAAATTAAAAATTTTTCGTTTATATATAAAAACTAATCGAATCAATATAATAGATATTTTGAATGAATTAAAAATTATTCGAATGTATTAAAGAAATGTCGGAATAATCAAAATATTTCGAAATAATAAAAAATTATTCGAATAATTTGACGATTATTCGAATATTTTAAAAATATTTTTTCAATTCAATTTCTTTATTTATATTATATTATTATGTACATTAGGTTGTCAGCAATTCTTAAAGAGTTAAGGATTTTATTCTTAATATTAATACGCTTTTCAAAACACCTTAAGCTAAATATTTGATTCCAAATATTTTAAGTGAATTAAAACTTATTCAAATAAATTTAATATTATTCGATTAAATATAAAAGTTATTCTATAAATTAACAAATTTTCGAATGAACTGAAAATAACGTTTTGAATAAATTTAAAATATTTTAAATGAATTAAAAATTATTAAAATAAATTAAATATTAAAATTTTGTTCATAGCATTGAAAGTTAATTAGTTTCCATTTTTATTTTTTTTTCAAAAAATTTTATTCAAATTGTTTTATTTAATTGGTATTGTTTATAGTATTGAAAATATTTTTTTTCTAATTTGAGTTTCTTTGTACAATATTTTATTTCAATCCTTAAATCTTTTTCCGCAGACAAGTAAGATGATATCGCAGTTTAGAATTAAGTAAAATGTATTAATATTTATATTAAAAAAAAAAGAAAATCTTAAAAATATGTTTATAAATACTTTTAATTGATTTTAGTTATCCGTTATTCGAAATTTTCTGTTTTAAATTACTCGAGACATTATCACTCGATTAATTATAAATATTATTGTAAATATACTAGGCTATAGAAATTGAAATTTTATTTGTTTCTAAATTGGGTAATATCTTGACCATTTAGATTATAAACATTATGAAGATTATAAAGGTTATAAAGATTATAAAGATTATAAAGATTATAAAGATTATAAAGATTATAAAGATTATAAAGATTATAAAGATTATAAAGATTATAAAGATTATAAAGATTATAAAGATTATAAAGATTATAAAGATTATAAAGATTATAAAGATTATAAAGATTATAAAGATTATAAAGATTATAAAGAATATAAAGATTATAAATATTATAAAGATTATAAACATTATAAAGATTATAAAGATTATAAAGAATATAAAGATTATAAAGATTATAAAGATTATGAAGATTATAAAGATTATTAAGATTATAAAGACTATAAAGATTATAAAGTTTATAAAGATTATAAAGATTACAAATTTTATAGAGATTATAAAGATTGTAAATATTATAAATATTAAAATGGCTATAAAGATTATAAAGACTATAAAGGTTATAAAAGTTATAAAGGTTATAAAGGTTATAAATATTATAAAGATTATAAAGATTGTAACGATTATAAAGATTATAAAGATTATAAAGATTATAAAGATTATAAAGATTATAAAGACTATAAAGATTATAAAGATTATGAAAATTATAAAGATTATAAAGATTATAAAGATTAAAAAGATTACAAAGATTATAAAGATTATAAATACTAAAAAGATTATAAATATTATAAAGATTATAAAGACTAAAAATATTAAAAGGATTAGAGAGATTATAAAGATTATAAAGATTATAAAGATTATAAAGATTATAAAGATTATGAAGATTATAAAGATTATAAAGATTATAAAGATTATAAGGATTATAAAGATTATAAAGATTATAAAGATTATAAAGATTATAAATATTATAAAGATTATAACGATTATAAAGATTATAGAGATTATAGAGATTATAAAGATTATAAAGATTATAAAGATTATAAAGATTATAAAGATTATAAAGATTATAAAGATTATAAAGATTATAAAGATTATAAAGATTATAAAGATTATAAAAATTATAAATATTATAAAGATTATAAAGATTATAAAGATTGTAAAGATTATAAAGATTATAAAGATTATAAAGATTATAAAGATTATAAAGATTATAAAGATTATAAAGATTATAAAGATTAAAATGATTAAAAATATTACAAAGACTATAAAGATTATAAATATTATAAAGATTATAAAGATTATAAAGATTATAAAGATTATAAAGATTATAAAGATTAAAATGATTAAAAATATTACAAAGACTATAAAGATTATAAATATTATAAAGTCTATAAAGATTATAATGATTATAAAGATTATAAAGATTAAAAAGATTAAAAAGATTATGAAGATTACAAAGATTATAAAGATTATAAAGATTATAAAGATTATAAAGATTATAAACATTATAAAGATTATAAAGATTATAAAGATTATAAAGACTGTAAAGATTATAAAGATTATAAAGATTATAAAGATTATAAAGATTATAAAGATTATAAAGATTATAAACATTATAAACATTATAAAGATTATAAAGATTATAAAGATTATAAAGATTATAATGCTTATGAAGATTATAATCATTATGAAGATTAAATAGACTAAAAAGATTACAAAGATTATAAAAATTATAAAGATTGTAAAGATTATAAAGATTATGAAGATTATAAAGATTAAAAAGATTAAAAATATTACAAAGATTATAAAGATTATAAAGATTAAAAAGATTAAAAAGATTACAACGATTATAAAGATTATAAAGATTATAAAGATTACAAAGATTATAAAGTTTATAAAGATTATAAAGATTAAAAAGATTACAACGATTATAAAGATTATAAAGATTACAAATATTATAAAGATTATAAAGATCATAAAGATTATAAAGATTATAAAGATTATAAAGATTACAAAGATTATAAAGATTACAAAGATTATAAAGATTATAAAGATTATAAAGATTAAAATGATTAAAAAGATTAAAAAGATTAAAAAGATTAAAAAGATTAAAAAGATTAAAAAGATTAAAAATATTACAAAGATTATAAAGATTATAAAGTTTATAAAGATTATAAAGATTATGAAGATTATAAAGATTACGAAGATTATAAAGATTATAAAGATTATAAAGATTATAAAGATTATAAAGATTATAAAGATTATAAAGATTATAAAGATTATAAAGATTATAAAGATTATAAAGATTATAAAGATTACAAAGATTACAAAGATTATAAAGGTTATAAAGATTATAAAGATTATAAAGATTATAAAGATTAAAAAGATTACAACGATTATAAAGATTATAAAGATTATAAAGATTATAAAGATTATAAAGATTACAAAGATTATAAAGATTACAAAGATTATAAAGATTATAAAGATTACAAAGATTACAAAGATTATAAAGGTTATAAAGATTATAAAGATTATAAAGATTACAACGATTATAAAGATTATAAAGATTATAAAGATTATAAAGATTACAAAGATTATAAAGATTACAAAGATTATAAAGATTATAAAGATTATAAAGATTAAAAAATTATAAATATTACAAAGATTATAAAGATTATAAAGTTTATAAAGATTATCAAGGTTATGAAGATTATATAGATTATAAAGATTATGAAGATTATAAAGATTATGAAGATTATAAAGATTATAGATTATAAAGATTATAAATATCATAAAGATTATAAAGATTATAAAGATTATAAAGATTATAAAAATTATAAAGATTATAAATATCATAAAGATTATAAAGATTATAAAGATTATAAAGATTATAATGCTTATGAAGATTATAATGATTATGAAGATTATAAAGATTATAAAAATCATACAGATTTTAAAAGTTTAACAATTTATACAAAAATTTTTTCACAGTAAAGTATAAGTGGGCGTGGTACCTCCCATAAAAAAAAAACGAAGTAGCATAAAAGTGGCTATATGATACCCTATACCATAGTGTAGAGTTCCTATCTTTTCGGTCCAACTAAGTGGATATAGGAAATTAGCATAAACCAAATTTGAGTGGCATTGTTATTAATTTTTTTTGGCTGCAGATAATATGATAATTTCGATCTTATGGCAATTTAAGTCGATTTCATACCGAATTTCATCCTATGGCCGATAAAATACCAAATTTCATTAAAATATATTCATAGTAGTTTGATTACAAGGTTTACATGGACACATAGACGGACGTCTGGTCTAGACCGACTATAATTTTCTTACTTGTTTTTCTAATGTTTTTCTCCAAAATATGAATGCCAAAAAATTTTATAATTTTTGCAACGTATGAAAAAACAAAAAAATATATATCAGCTAGCATTGTAATAAAAAAAAAATATATTAAATAAATAAAATAAAAAGGTTTTTTTAATTAATTGTTATGGAAACATACATGTCAATAAGCCTCAGTAAGTCGTAGCGAAGCACGACAGTGTATACTAGTATGTCACAAAGCTGATCTCCATTAATATCAACACGATCAAACCTGAAATTTGTTTAATAATTATTTGTATGACCTCACTCAGTAAAGAAAAGATCTGATCTCTTTTAGGCCTGATATCCTCTCCTGAAACTCATAGCGTAGAGTATCAGACAGTCGACCTAGACTAACTATATATGTCTTATTTTTGTTATACCAATATGCTTGCATGTCCGTCCTTCTGTGCGTCATTCTGTTTGTCTTACTTGCCACATTTGTTATGTTTAATGAGTTATGTCAAACTAAAAACAATGTTTATTACTTCATTTCTTTAGTTATTATGGTTTTCATATGATATTCTGCTTGCAGCTCATTTCTGCTTCTTCTTCTTTTTCTTCTTCTGATGGTTCATTCTTTGTTGTTGCTGATATTAGAGGTTAAGAAATAGGAACTGAGAAATAAGTAGTAGAGTAGCATGTGCATATAATAGTTGTTTTGTTCTCTGCGGTCTTTTGTCTCAACAGAAACCATTATTATTGTTTTGTGTCATGTCATTATTATTTGCTTTTTTGCACACATACACATACTACATCGCCATCGTCACCGTTACCGCCACTTCGTTGGATGTGACGTTAAGAATTGTACAATTTTCGTTATAGTTCATGCCGCGTCATTTAAGAAGATTTAGTTGTTCTCCCCGCAAAACCTCAGCCATCTTTCAACGCAGTCGTGTAGTAAAACTTTTTAAGCTTTTAGCTTTTCATTTGTGAGGATTTTCTGTTCTATTTTTCAAATTCAATATTTATTTAAGGTGTTTGTTTTACATGAAGAAATTCTGTAATAAATATATAACAAAGTACACGAGCTCGAACTCGAACTGGAACAAAATGAAGATGAAGATTAAGAAATAATCCTTATGAATGTTATGGCCAGTAATTGTAAAGCCGTTTAAGTTTTATTTCATCCCAATGACTATGAAATTTGAGTATTTATTGGCATTTTGTTACGTTTACAAAGAAATTTGTCATCTTCTTAATTATTTGAAGTAAATTGGAAATAAAGTATAAATAAAGAGATTGTGGATTTTTGCTGAGAGGTAACATGTGTTTTTGAACAAACAGTTGCCGAATGCTTTTTATCTTCTTTGGAATTGAATAAAAGCGTTAATGAAGGAATTTTTTCGTAGCCAAATTTGATAATTCTATTGCCTTACGGCGTTCAATTGAAAATTTATTTTAGACATTCTGGTTTACCTAGTACAATCGAAAGTGAATAAATTCCATTAAATCTGTTAATAATCGGCATGATGTAGTAAGTTTTTTGTTGTATTAAAATTTTATTATCTGTTTGCTGGAAGGGTTGTGCTTCTATTGATGAACAACTTATAATGCCGTTCAGCACGTGCGAGCATTAATAGAAAACTCTGTGAAAGCAATAAATTAAATTATAATTATTATAATTATCAAATATCAAAGAATTGTTTTTATAACATTTATGATTGGCCTGCCAATGAGTCACAGTATTTCATAAAAAAAAAACGTTTAAGCGCCTTCAAAATTGTTTGTTAGTTCAGTTTGCTGAAGGCTGCTTATGATAAAACTCAATTGTGTAATTTTTTTTTCAAGAGTATTTTTCTCACCACTATTAAGTGCGTTTACATCTAAGGAAAATCTAGTAGATTTTAGTTGAAATCTATTTCAAAATTTATTCCGTTTACATCTAACTTTTTTGACATTTTGTGCGATTTGTTTCCACAAACAGCTGATTAAAATAAATCATATGAACTAGAAATACCAAAAATATTCAAAACAATAGGAAAATGGAAATATGAATTTTATTATTCAGCCCTGTTCTTGAAACTTTGTTATTTGAATTAGAGTGAATTTAAAATCACATGAAATTGAAATTTTGGGTTTCTTGAAACCACTTTTTTTATTTATTTAATGGAAACATATGTTTGAGTTAAGAACCATATGTTTGAGTTAAGAACATATGTTATCTAGAAACCGAGGTGCCATATGGTTCTTTATTCAGTTTCAAAAAAAACTTTTAAGTATTTTGTGCATGTTTTTTCTTAAGTTTATAGAAAAAGTATAAAGAAAAATATTTTCTTTTAAAATAACAACTAATTTGTTCATTTAATTGTTTTTGTTCTTCAATTTCATTCAATCAAAAATCACTTTTCTATTTCTAAAAAGTTAGGCATCACCAAAAAAATTTCAATATTCAAATAAATTAGATTTGACTGGCATCACTACTGTTTCGGACATATGCAAAAAAAAAAAAAAAAAAAAAAAACATGTAATTTGATGAAAAAATTTTTTTAATTCCTTTATTTGCAATAATTAGTGCATAAAGAATCTATGTTATAATTGAAAAAATTATAATTGAAAATAGATTGTGTAAATAAAAAGTTTTTATTATAGTTGTAGAACAGCATCATCGCAAAAAGTGTGTTTTATTAACATTGACCACTTATTACGAGTTTTTTTTTTTTTAAATCAGCGCAAAATGTAGACGTTTTTTAAAATCGTTTTTTTTTCATAAAATTAATGTCTAATTTTTTAAAATAATGACAAGGTTCAATAAAAAACATGTTAGAGTTTAAATATCAATTAGTTTTTTTATCTCTTAAGACCTGCTTAGTAGAAAAAAGGTCATTTGTTTTGATTTCACAAAGCCTTTTCTATGTGAATTAAAACGAGAAAAAATATTCTTATTGAAATTAGAGAACAGCAAAAAACTCGTAGATTTAAGAATTTTTTCATTTACGAGTTTTTTTTTGTGATAGTGGTTCCAAGAACAGGGGTGGTTATATTATGCATCAAAACAATTTTCGAAAAAAAAAACACATCAACTTTTGTTAAACAACAAAAACAATTGTTTGAACAATGGGAATGGGCATATATAAGTATAAAAAATTATATCTTTTCAATTACTAAATATATTTTTATTATGGAATCGTAATTTTTATTAATAATTAATATTTTATTTCCTTTTTATTCAACTTGTTTGCTTTTGTTTTTGTTTTTAAATGTCAATTTTTCAGTCACTGCGTTGTAATTTTTTACTACAATATTAAAAAAAACACAGTAGTATCATTTGGTACTCCTCAAGTTTGACAAGATTTTGTGAGATTTTGCTAAAATCTAGTAACGAGCTAGATTTTGTTTTGTATGGAAAATCTAATAACAATGAACTAGATTGTGCTCGAAATCTCGTATGTACTACATTTTGCTCAGATGTAAATGCAGTATAAGATGGCCTACACGACATGTTTTTGTCCGCTGGCATGCCACTTTTTCTATTGTAAAATGCAAGGCATGCGATCTTATTAAAAATTGTTTCTGTAAAAAAATATGGTTACAAAATTGACATGTCAGCTGTCATAAGGTCATCTTAAGAATATTTTACTTTGTTTGACATGACATCCTTTTTCAAAAAGTTTAATTTCTATCAACAATTTTAATAGAATTTTTTTTGAATAGGCTTAACAAAATTTTCTGATTTTGTGTCGCGAGGTGGTACAGAGCTTAACCCTGCTAATATTGCTGTAAGTAGCATATCCAACCATCAAAATATTCTTAAAAAGTTTTCTTGGATCTTATTACGGAAGATTCATAAGAGATTTCGCTGCAATAGGCAAACCTTTAACAAACATAACAAGAGGGTTAAGCACACAAATTAAAGCCAATCAAATAAAACGGATTGCTATAATATTTGCTAAAGTATATGACAAAGAAGACTAAAATTATTCTAGAATCTAAAAGAACTTCTTGTATCATCAGAAAAACTAAATTTCCTAAATTTCGAGAAACCATTTATCCTCACAACCGGTGCCTCCAATTGCACTGGTCTACAGATTAAAAAAATAAAAATTTTACGAAGCATGTTTTTAACTAATCTGGGTGCGCTGAATTCGAATTTGGAAATTGGGCTATCACATCTTGTTCACTTTTTATCGCATGTTGGCAATACTGTAAAACAGTCAATATTGACACTACAATTTCACAATTATTAATTTGACAGAAGCCCACATTCATTCTAAATCTTCATAATAGTAGCGTTTATGCATGTCAGGGAGATCGTGTGTTACTGATTCAGGCTATTTTTGCTATATGCAATATCAGAATCATTAAAATATGCATATTTACAATATTTTAGAATCTTGGAAAAATCGTGGACACCGACAATGTTTTGCAATAGTTGCAGAACTGTTTTATACAAGTGGGCAAATGGCAAGAAGATCTATTTCAATTTTTTAATTTCAGTCCTTTGGAGAGAGTCAAGTAACCACCAAACCGATTGTTATTTTTGGTAAACAAAAGTTGCTGGATTCAATACGGAAATTCTAAAAAATATTACTTACGCGAATGTCCCATCAGTTTCAAACCGTTCAACGTACACCAAATGATCCATTACCAGTCATTCCCAGTGCTACGAGGAGTGAGTCCGAAATATCTTTCACCAGCAACGGTAGTTTGTATGAGGCTGATGATGAACGCCATTTAGTGACTCAAGCTGAGCTGAATGATCTAATTCGGGCTTTAAATTTAACGAAGCAAGACGTAGAATTACTAGCTTCACGCATGCAGCAATGGAAACAGTTGGGACAAAAATAACAATCTATAGAGATAGAAGCTTGGAATTGGCTGCATATTTTGAAAAGACACACTCTATTCTATACTGTACTGATGTTGATGGTTTATTTCAAAAAATGAACCAGCCATATGACAAAACTGAATGGAGATTATTTATTGATGGCTCTAAGTACAGTTTAAAGGCTCTTCTTTTGCGTAATGGGAGTGAAAAACCATCCATACCAATTGCTCATGCCATTAAGACAAAGGAAAATTACGAATCAATGACTGACATTACTTAAATACAACGATCATAAATGGAAGATCTGTGGTAACCTTAAGGTGTGTGATTTAAATTTCTTTGTATATATACTATAGACCATCTTATATAACTGTAAATTAATCTGTTTCCGGTCATTGGTTTGTTGACTGCTACGCAAGGAGATTTCACAAAATATTTTTGTTTCCATTGTCTATGGGATAGTCGCGCTACATGTTATAGTTACGTCAGAGCAGAGAGAGTGGCCCAAAAGAACTGAGTATTCACCAGGAAAACAAAACATTTCAAATAAAGCATTAATTGATCCAAATGACGTTCTTCTTCCGCCGCTGCACGTAAAATTGGGCCTTTTTAAGGACTTTGTCAAGACTCTGGACAAAGATTTTTAGATTTAGATTTTTTCCACATAACCTAGGTGCGGTGAGTGACGAACAAGGGGAGCGTGATCACCAAGATTTAATGAAAATTTAAAGAAATTAACAAGGATTTTGGGACAAAAGCATGCTGGGAGACTATTGCTGGACTTCAATACGTGAAACCGAACCAACAAAATACAAACGACGTGCAAGTAACGTCATTCACTTTTGAAAATTCATTGATTTTTAAATAAACTAATGATTTTTTAAGCAAAAAACGAATAAAAAAATTTTTTTGTATCTCGAAAACCTGACGCGATAGAGAAAAATCAATTACAGATTCGAATTCAGCCCACCAAATTACCCTAGAAAAGATATTTGGTTGCTCCAGTCCAAAACCTTGTTGGCGAGTGTTATACAATAGGAGCAGTCCTGTACCAAGTTGTACTTGGTAAAGATTGACCGATTACTTACCTTTCAGTTAGCTTAGTAGATCGCCCTTCGGAGCTAAGGAAATAGAAATACTAACCGATCATCAACAATTAACGTTTGCATTAAGTAATGCTAATAATAATACAAAACTCAAACGTTGGAAAGCTGGGATAGAAGAATACAATTATAAACTAATTTATAAACCTGGGAAAATAAATGTGGCTGCCGATGCTCTTTCTAGGTTACCATCTGAACTCAACGAATTATCATCATTCGATCATAACCCTTAACATAGTGTAGAGTAAAATTATGGTCAACTCATACCATGCTGTGATGCTCCAATAAACGTGTTTAGAAACCAAATAATATTTTTTGAAAAAATAGATAATGAAAATTCTCATGAGAACCTCCAAAGGCATTATGTGAAAATTAGGAATCTCGACAAAGAGAATTTAAACAAAATACTAAAAGAAAAATTAAATCCCACTGTGCTGAGTGGAAATAAAATTCCAGAAAAATACCTTGTTTTGTTACAAGAAGTATATGTATAAAGATAATTTTTCTACATTTTGGAGGTTGATAAATGGTGAACAACAATCTATTATTACTAGCAGATTCCAGCACTCGAAATTCGAGTGTAATTTCTAGGCAACTTTATTTTTTAACTTAGCTAATTCACAAACCAACGCTATTTTGGTTTATTGTTATTGTGATTGAAGAAAATAAACTCATTAAAAATTTAACAAACACACACATATCATATATCTGTGGTTTTCTAGAATAACCGCGTATGTCATAAAATCCAAATGTTCAGGGGAGCCAAAAAACGTTATATTTGAAATTATGGGCTTGATATAAAGATTTTAGAGCTTTTTATTTAACAGTCCTGAAGATATGGGCAATAAATACTTTATATAAAATTTTGAGTCAAAAATCTTCAGAGGAATAGATCTTAGAGAAGGGCGAAAAAACAATATGTAAATAACATTTAAAGTGAGTACAGATAAAACAACTTATGTCGACAAACGTCGTTTTCTTTGATAAAGAAAACTACCAATGCAACCACCCGTGTAGACATAAGTTGTTGCTTGAAAAATGAATTTTTTTGTTTGTCAAAAAAAAGTTAACGGGACTTAGGATGAGAATATAACAACGTATCAAGAATAATAGTGACAAAAAATAACAGAAATAAACACACAAGTTTTTATAAGTGGTTATAAACTGAAAAATAATCCAAAATTATTTTGCATTTTTTTCATTAATAACAACGTATATCGCTATGTGTCGTTTTCTGAGAAAATAATTTGTCAGCGATCAAACGTAGGTTGACATACGTCGATAGTGCTGCAAATTAATTTAATAAACATTTAAGTTACGTCGTTATTTAAAGAAAAAACTCAGATATGGTCAATATTTTTTTAAAAAAAAAATTTAACACATGTAAAGAGCGTTAAAAATTAGTATATTTGGCTTCGTTAACTCAAAACTGACAAAAATTGATATACGCGGTTATTCCAGAAAACCACAGATATATAATTTTATTCATGTGTTAGTAGCAACTTTAAATGCAATTTATTCTAAATAAAGAAATACAATTAAAAATCTGTAACTCTGGTGAACAGCTAAGAAAAATACCTTTCAAATAATATACGTTTGGTCAAAATCGGGATAAAACGGTAGAACAAAACATCGGTAACAATAAATCGCCTAGCCTATTAATATTATAGATTAAGCTGGAACACAAACGAAATTCCGAGAAAACAAAAATCAAATTCTGGAAAAATATTGTTTTCCAGAAACTAAGTATGATAGACATCATCCTAACCCACAGAAATTCTACATATTGACATAATGGAAATACAAAAGGAAAAGTTTGTTCTCAAAATACGCGAAATTTTTCTACATAAAAAATAAAACTGTTTTATACATTCGCCATAAGATGATAAAATTACTCAATTGCTTTTCCGCACCCAAAATGCTTTTAATGGTGGACAAAGGTAATTTTATTAGTTCTATAGTGTTAACTTATATAGAAGGGCTGGGGATTGATACATATTTCGCACCACCACGGAAAAGCGAGGTTAATGGCACCATTGATAGAGTTCATGCCACAATTATTAAAAGGCTGAGAAAGGCATTAACAAAGAATATCGGAATTACTCTATTAAGGAATTAATTAATATTAGCAGATTCCAGCCTTCGAAATTCGAGTGCAAATTCTAGGAAATTTTATTTTTTCATTTAATAAGTTATTTTATAATTTATTAATTTATTTTTTAAATATCGATTGCGTTATTGGTTTATGTCCAAAATTATTTTTCAATTCAACACAATTATTATTGGGATATGAAGAAAACAAACTCATTTCTTGTTTTTGCAAACACATTAACAAATTCAACAAACACACACATAGAATATCTGGATTACTCTATTAAGGAATTAATTAATATTAGCAGATTGCAGCCTTCGAAATTCGAGTCAAATTCTAGGAAACTTGATCTTTTTTTAATTAATTTAATAACTTATTTTATAAGAAAATTCATAATTCACAATTCAACATTTTTAAATATCGATTGCGTTATTGGTTTATGTCCAAAATTATTTTTCAATTCAACACTATTATTATTGTAAATGAAGAAAACAAACTCATTTCTTTTTTTTGCAAACACATTCAGCCCAATTCTAAACAGAAATTCCGCATGCAATATCTCACTTCTCCCTTTTCCCCTATTATGAATAAAAATTCCTTCGAAAAAAAAATTTGATGTGAAAAAAGTAGTTATTCTCAATGCACTTGAATTTGGTTTTTTCCCTCAAAAAATTTCCCTTGCAAAACAGACGGGAGTTTATATAAAAATGTAAGAAGTATCTTGATAAAAGAAAATTTAAATAAAAAAATTTATTAACTTTAATGAAAGCCAATTCAGGCATTGATTGCGTTTTCCATAGATTCATCCCGCAATTGACTTCTACAATTCTTAAGCTATTTCGTTATTGTTATTCTACACCAATTTCCTCCACAAGTGTTCGCATAATAGCTAATCTATTCATTTTTTTTATTTAATTTTTCTTTAAAATAAATTTATTTTCGTCTGCACACACAAAAAAAAGTAGAAAATTAATTGTCAATAAGCAAAACAACTGGCTTTGAAATTCGATGATGCCACTTATTCATTTTTTTGTTCACACGGAATTCATAATAGGAGGATTTTTTCTCGAGAAAAGTATTTTCCGTGGGAAAGAAATTCCTTGAGAATATTCGTAATTGGGCTGATTATCAAATTCAATAAATACACACATAGCATTGCATAATTTTATGTATGTGTTAGTAGCAACTTTAAATGAGCATTACTTCAAAAAAAAAAAAAATGTTCCAGGAGGTGCAAATCTGTGAATCTGGTGGACAGCTTAAAAGAAATACCTTTCAAATAATTTAACAAATCATCGGTCACAAGAAATCGCCTTACCTATTAATATTCTATATAACAGTCGACATATATAGTAATACAATATACTCGGTCACAAAAAAAGAAGCCTGTTGATGTTTTCTTCGTTTGAACGGTAAGCATAAGCTATCAAAATCAGAAGATACAACTTTGTAGACAGAACACTAAAAAACAAAAACCCATGAAATATAATTCCGGGGACATAGTTTTCAAAAGGAACAAACAAATTAAAAGAAAGGACAAAGCTTTATTTATAAAACAAACTTTTTGAAAAGATAGTAATATTTTAATTACTGCCGCTGACAACAAATGAATTCACAGGACCCACCTAAAATGATCTATAAATTAGCATGGATCTGCCTGAAAGTGGATAACAGGTAACCCTGATACTACAGATTGGGACAGAATTCTCAGTCAATTGAACAACATCAAAAATAATACTAACTATCAAAAGAATACATAATAAATACCACTAATAATCTGTTGAGCGAGTTTAATAGAATACTCTCCGAGCAAAACGCGAATGACACCGTCAGAGGTACACAAACACTCTTTAATAGGCTAGCTTTGATAAAGGACGAGCTTGCTCAGATCGTAATGGCATGTCAGCTGTAAAGAAGGGAATAGTGCATTTCCAAATACTAAACAAGGGGGATATCGCGAGAATACTTTCCCAAACTGAGACTCCCAAACTGAGCTATAGGCTCTTCAATTTGCAGAATCTTCAATGGTTATAAAAGACTCTTTTCTCTTATATATTATCTCCTTAGCTTTTTCAATAATATTTTTCTACGTTCAACGGTCAAGAGCGACAACAGAATGTACATAATCCAGGACTTGACCGTATGTAAACAGATCAAATTGAAATTTTAGATTCAAAACACTGGTAAAACAGCCAATAGTTGAATTTATATCATAGGCCACTATATTCCTAACAAGTTATATTGGGAACCTGACATACCGCATTCTTAATTTCTTCAACGAGATAATTATTCTTAACAATAACAAATATTGGAACTGACAGACAACATCTTATAAAATGCTATTGCCAGATCAAATTAACGGAGAAGGATCTACAGTATCTTCATCAACTCCATTTAGAAAATATTGAACATTTAGATAATCTCTCATATAAAGACTTATGCCGTTTTCTTTTTTGACAAAAAATGTCGCACTTTATTTGCACTTTTTTCGAAAAATGTATTTTTTTTTACATATTCTGTATTAAGAGCTACCTTATCTTATACATAAACCGAAAGGTCGCAAAGCAAAGCCCTCGTAAATCGCAAAAAATTGCAGTCATTGAGTTTTTCAGGTCATAGTGTGAGAATATTTCCCCATTGTTCCCCTTTTTTGAATATTTCCACCCTATGATTTCAAAGAGGATAATAATGAAATTGTTTTGCATTTTTTGAACACAGCTCTTTGAAACCTTTCGATTGATGTATAAGATAAGGTTGCTCTTAATTTAGAATGTATAAAATAATACACTTTTCGGAAAAATTGCAAATAAAGTGCAATTTTTTTGTCAGAAAAGAAAACGGCATTAGTCTCAATAGGCTCCAATTCCACAATACTTTTCTTTGATTCGTTATAATCTATATTAATATAATATAATATATATTCTATAATATATTCTATATATATTATATATTCTATATAAAGTTAACTTTAATACCGAAATTGGGCGGGATCGGATAAGTGGGCATGGCACCTCCCATACAAAGTAATAATTCAATATTATATATCTCGAGCACCATGACAGAGACAGCTTTGCAAATTCGTCTGAGGTCATCTATTATTAATGTGAGTGGTCGGAAAAACATGGGTGGTACCGGTCCAATGGGCGTGGCGCCCCCCATTCAAAGAAAATATAAAATGCCATATATCTCGAGATCTCAAATGGTGTACTGTATACTCATGAGATAATTCGAAAAAAAAAATAGGCGTAATCGGAGCAGGGGGTGTGGCACTTTCGTACTATTAAAGGGAAAGCCTCGACACTTTGCGCGAGTACATCAGATATTAATGTGAGTAGTGTGATATAAATTGGGCGGCATGGGATTAGTGGGCGTGGCACCTCCTATACAAATAATATGAAAGCGACAGTATTGAAACTTTTGTCAAGTACCTTAATTATCAATGTTAGTAACCGTGAAATAATCGCGGAATAAGCAAAAAAAAAAAATCGCCAAAATCAAAAATCGAAAAAATTAAAAATCGCCAAAATCAAAAATCGCCAAAAACCGAAAATCACGACGAATATAAATCGCCACAAACAAAAATCTTCAAAATCAAAAATGGGCAAAGTCAAAATTCGCTAAAATCAAAAATCGCTTAAATTTAAAATTTCCCAATGATATTCTATATTCATGGCCAATAAATCCATATTCTTCTCATGCCCGGCATTTGCATCAAAACGATTATTGGGCCATTTTTCTTGAGAGAAGGCCTGAAAATGTTCCGGATGCAGTTCCTTCAACAAAAATTCCCTGCACGTGTTATGTCAAAAAGAGGCGACATTGACTGGCCACTCAGATATCCAGATCTGTCCCCTTCTGATTCCCTTTTGTGGGGCTAATTGAAAAGCAAAGTGTACGCCCATAATCCTCAGGCCATTAGCGAGCTCAAGACAAATATTCGTGTCGAGATCTTCGAAAAAGTTATGGAAAATGAGGCAAAAAGACACATTTTGCCGTGGCCAATAGCGTCGGCCATTTGCTTGATGTTGTATTCAAAAGGTAGACCAGATGAACTGAAAAGGACCAAATTAAATAAAAATATCAAAGATATGTTTGTAACTATCAAACATTATTTAACCGATTAGCAATGTCCGTCCGACCTTCCGAGTGCTCATGTGCCATGTAAACTGTCTCTGTATCCATGTAAACCTTGTAATCAAACTACAGGTCGCAAATACGAATATATTTTAACGAAATTCGATATGTAAACTTTTATTGGGCATAGGATGAATGGTAATGAAATTGGTGGAAATCGGTACAAATCTCTTACGAAATCGACTTAAATTGCCATAATATCCCAATTATCTTATAGACCCCGACCAAATTTGGTTTGTGTGTGTTTTTTACACCCATTAATTAGTAGTCAAAAAATAACTCATTGCACCCATTTAGATCTGTTTTCTATTCCCATATTTTAACAGTCTGTTGACGGAAAGCAATTCCTTTTGAACAATATATTTTTAGTGACTGTTTCGCTGCTAGAAAGTATTCTATTTCTTTTTAAAACATTCTTTATACTTTTAAAAATTGCTTGCTTACATGGAAATTTTCCTGAGTGTGCAAGATCTCAAGTCGATTTTGACCATTCCCGAATTTACTACTTGTTTTTCTCCCTCTTACTGCCTTCCTTTTTTCTTTAAGCTTGTCTAACGTTTTACACAGTTTTGTTAGCCTGGCAAGTAAGACATTCATTTCCATCAACTACTGTTGATGAATTTCCAACATCACGTACTAGTGACAAAAAAAAAAAAAAAACAAAACAAATCAAAAAAGTAGAAAAGTAAAACTAAAACGTGTTGCCATTGCCGAACAACTACAACGGCAAATAAATGAGAGTTCCTTTTGGATGGTACGAGAGTGACTTTAGTTGGAATAAACGAAACGAGATGAAGTTAAAAAAAATTACATGTGTAAATGTGTGTGTGAGAGAGTGAGTGTATCATAAAAGTACGCTATAAAACTTATGAATACGTTACTCACACTTAATAGTTCACCATAGAAGAGTTTATAGAGTATGTGTATGTATGTTTATGTATAAGTGTAAGTGTGTGTGTGTGCGTGTGTAGCATTGAATAGCTGTAGCAAACGGCAAGACAAAATGTCATTTATCATTTTCGGGATCATGAGTGTTTTATTGCAATTAATCATTACACACACCGCTGAAACTCAATCTTAACATTATACTACACTACACTATTCTACACTATACCATAGATACACACACATACATACTCAAACTCATACCCATGCTACTCAAGATATGTGTACAACAGTAGATGTGTTAGTAGCAGTGATGGCAGTAGCTACAGTATTTATAGCTGTAGGGTGATTTTCAAGATGGATGTTTGTAGATAGACGTATAAATGTTGTGCCAAAGAAATCTATAACAACGATTGTAGATTGTTTAAAAGGTAAATTGCCATGATAACTCATCAAGGTGTCGGTAGTCACTGAGTGAGTGAGTTAGTGTGTGTGTGTGTGTGTTTGTTTAGTAGTTATTGCTATCTTCATCTCTTTTTTCTCTAATAAAACAATAGTACAGTTGCGAGCAGGGAAATGGTCAAGTTTATATATTACAGAAATCGATTTTAAAAAATCAACTAAGTTATTCGTGCTTCAACTTAAGCTTAGGAAATGGATCATAGGTTCAAACAAGTAGATTTATTGGGCACAGAAAAGGAGTATAAATCAAGCTTGTGTCAGATTCTCATGTATCTGTTGCCTGATGAGATAATTATATGGAACTTAGTCCCCACATAGAGCCAAATTGGTGTAGATCGATTCATCAGACTCTTGGTACTTTTTAGACGAAATTCTGGTGTATGTAGAATAGTGCAGTTCGAAATCTTTGAATGCTACAATGTAATCTTGACTTTCTCAGACGGTGTTGATTTTTGAAAGTAAGACAGCTCAGAGTTTAGTAGTACTTGAAACCTTGGGTTTGTTAGACTCCAAAATCTTGATAAGGCTACAATTTAATTTTAACTTAATTAGAATTAAGAAACCGGTTAAGATTTAAGATTTGGTTGGTTGGTTTGTTTAGGTGGCCTAGAGTCCTATACCTGACATTACCAAAAGCTTTACTGTCACACAAGAGATAATAGATAATAGATAAACCGCAACTGCAGCAGTTTTCGTTATGCTGAAACATTACCGTAAGCGTCGATATGTGCCTTCTACTCATATTAAGGAGAGATTTAGTCCATCTTACATTAAGGTCAGGCCAAGTCTGCTTCGCAGTCCTGCTATTGTCCATATTCTGTCACCTGTTCTCTGCTGCTCGTAGAAATTTTTTCCTTTTCTGAAAATTACCTTGTCAGTGGGGTTGCGACTGACAGCGCATAGGAACCAGGAAGAGCAGAACCTATCATTGACAGTTTAACTCTATGGTCGGGTAACGATGTAAGGCTAATCACGGAGAGTGGTATTAGCTTTGATAAAGGAAGATGTTAGAGTTAAGTGAGAGAAGATGACTCAGAGATTTGAAGCCTTTTTAAACCTAAAATTAAATCTCTGGTTTGTTAGATTGCGTCGCATTGATAAAGCCTCAATTGAATCTTAATAATCTTCATAATCTAGTATTGAGTTTGGAGCATGTAGGTTTGTGCCACATTAAGAAAGCCGTGAATTAATGCATTCTTTGGAACTTTTGAATACTAATCTTATAGCGATAACTTATGAAAGCTATGTTGTAGTAAATAGTTTCTTAGATCTAATAGAATCTTCATTCTTCTTTGTGGAAGCGACACCATACGAAAGAAGATTATGTCGATACTAGATCCAGCCTGCAAGATGTGGATAATGGATAAGATCATCTAGTTCTATGTCCTATATCCGATAGGATATTTAGTTTGTATCTACCTATATCAGAAACTGCCAAAAACTTCACACTCGCAAAAGAGACAATGGCATTTCTCCTCTACTGCAGGTGTACCGCAACTACGACAGTTTCCGTTTTACTGAATTTCGAGTCTTCCTGCATGTTTGCCGAGCAGCCAGTGATCATCCACCAAGGCCGTAACCTTTGATACATGAATTCTGCTCTTGCTGAGGAGAGATTTAGTTGGTCTTTAATTATATTCAGGCTACTTTTTCTTCGCTGTCATACAAGATTCCATAATCTACCATCTGTTCTGCGCTGCTCATAGAAACTACTCGGGGATTCCTTTCTTCATAGTTCCCAGTGGGGTTGTGACTAACATAGAGTTGAACCTGTTCTTTCCAGTTCGTCTGCTCGTTCCATGCCACACAAAAATCCCTATGACCGGGGACCCATACAGTGGTAATCAGAGAATGGTAGCTTAGCTTTGACACTTCTTTCATGTACTGTTTTACGAGAACGGAAGATGTGGTGTCAGAGTTAATAAAGAGAAGTGCCAGTTTATTCAGATTGTGTAATTCTGCAAAACCCTTAGTGGAATATTGCGTTGCCTTGAGAAAGCCTCGATTGTTCTTAACTTCCTAAAAATTCAGTAACCAGATATAACATGAAGTCCTCAGTTTTTGGTAATATTCGTAATCTAAAATAGAATTTGGAGCGTATAAGCCTAGTTTGCTTAGTTTTTGGAACTTTCAAAAACTACTTACAGCGATACCTTCTAAAAGCGATGTTTTAATAAATAGTTTCTTGGACCTAATTGAATCTTCAGTCTTAGTAGACTTTAAAAACTCAATCTGAACCTACATACGACATCTCAACATATAGTTTCGGTCAAGGGTGCCGCAGCCGGAAAGCTTCTTACATAGAAAGCTTCAACCATTTTTTAACGAATCTGGACAAAAGCATGGTTTCGGTTTAGAATTTGTTGTACTGTCTCCACTGTATTCGATTCATCGCCTTTTCTGCAACTGGCTTCGGGAATAAGATCTATCTTTTTCTCATGATGTGATTCTAATCACCCCGGTGCGAGCATGACAATTGATAGCATGACTTCTTGAGGTCGTAAAAAGGTCACAGCCTTCCAATATCTGTTCCACTCTGAGATTTTTAGGCAATCTTATAAGGTTGAATAGTATTGAACTCTGACCCACGAGGATTCATTCTCGGACTTCCCGAGGGACAATCTTCAGTACTAATAAAGGCTGGAATATTCTAACGTAACCACTCTTGAGTTGTTTTGGCTTTGTGTGCCGGTACATAGTCTTGTTGAAAGACCCAGAGCTTTCAATAAGAGTGTGTTGTTGTCAAGTCTTTCACCACGCCTTCCAAGGCATCTTGTTGGTACACTGTTGCTCCAGTTTTTACGCCCTTTTCACAAAAATGCAACGATCTGACGCCTTTATGGGATACTCCCCACCAGACCACTACGGATGTTTGATGTTGAGCTCTCTGAACCCTTGGCACAGTAAATTTAGCTTCTTCTGATATTCTAGCATAGATTTTTTCATTTTATTAAAAACTTCCTCCACCGTAAAAATTTTTTCAGGAGGGGTTAAAAGATGGCTAGTGCACCTACAAAAAGCGTTCATGTGGAGGTCATCACGGATTAGTCGTGACATGGATCTGTAAGACATATCCATTTCTATAGCCATGATCTTTTGCTTTCTTAAGGTATTTCGGCGATTCCGCTCCCGCACAGCTTTTATGGCTCTTCTCGTATACGTACAACGCGCGCTCGATCACTTCTCTTCCTGTCTTCCACTTGAGATGATTATAAGAAGCGATCTATGGTAAGATAAACAAACATATTTGATATGCCGTTTTTTTAGCAACGTGAATGTTTGACTTGTGCTATTTCCGAATTTTTGCAATGCAATCACCGCGATGCGATTTTCGTTATTGCCCCACTCCTTATTAATGAGGCAAAATTCGAAACTGATTTGAATTTGTTTCAAAGCATACTATTTTGTAAGCTTGTAACAGAACTTATGGCAAGACTAAGTACACACTTATAAAATTGCAGATTCCATCAGCATCAATTATTGCAATTTTAGCTGATCTATCGTTGCCTTCAATTTATTTGTATCCAGACAATCGGATAAATTGGAAGGTAGTATTAGGATTAAATGTTTGAACATTTTCGAAACATTTATAACCTACTATCGATTTAAGACCGGATGGTATACCAGCACTGGTACTGAAACAGTGCTCTTGGACTCTAGCCAGTCCATTGGCCAACCTTTTCAGCCTTTCGTACCGTGCGGGAGTCTTTCCCTCTTGCTGGAAGGTTGCTAAAGTCCAACCAATCCCTAAAGAGGGTGCGGGTAGTAACCCTGAAAATTACCGTCCAATTGCAATCTGCTCTGCACTTTCAAAGGTGATGGAAAGCATGATCAATTTCCATCTTGTGAACTACCTAAAGGCCAACTCACTTATTAATGATCGTCAGTATGGCTTTCGTAGAAATCGTTCCACGGGAGACCTGTTATCTCTACTTTCTGAGCGCTGGAGTCGATCCATTCGCAATTTTTGGCGAAAGTAAAGTGGTTGCTCTAGATATTTCTAAGGCATTCGATCGTGTGTGGCATGGTGCACTGATATCAAAGCTTATTGCATTTGGGGTTGGTAATGACTTCTCTCGATTTATATCGAGTTTTCTCAGAGATCGAACAATACGTGTTGTTATTGCTGGGTCTCATTCAATAAGTTTCAGCATAATTCAGGGGTACCCCAAGGTTCCGTTCTTTCTCCTTCTCTTTTCCTTATCTTTCGGAATGACCTTCTTGGTCAAACTTTTAACTCTATATACTCTTTCGCATTTGACAGCAGCATTTGTCATTCATTTTCCTTTAATTGTAGGCCAAGCCTCTTGGAGGTTGGGGGGCAAAGGGCGGACAATGAATGACACACTCAATCAAGACCTGTTAACAATCTCCGAGTGGGGTAAAGCGAATAGGGTTGATTTTAATGCGCTGAAGACTCAATGTTGTATATTGACCCATAGGGCCATGGATTCAACAATGTCATCTGTATATATGGGTGGTATAGGTATTGAGGAGTCGGATACTCTTGATGTTCTAGGTATGAAAATTCAATGTGATGTTCGTTGGAACGAGCACGTTTTTCAAGTGTCGAAAGAAGCATTCAAGTGTCTTGGTTTTCTAAAACGGTGCAAAAATTACTTCACTCCCTCTGACCACCTTAAAATCTGTACCACTTACATCCGGCCGAAAATGGAATACAACTCCCATATATGGGCGGGAGTTTCAAAGTCTATTTTGGAGCTACTGTACCGTGTGCAAAGGAGGGCGTTGATGCTCATCAATGACAGTAGGGTATCCAATTCTATTGACTCATTGGAATATCGTTGGAATGTGGGTTGTGTATCACTGTTCTATAGATACTACCATGGGAAATGTTTTGAGATTAGCGAACTTATTCAAAGTGCCCGAGTTTCGGTTCGCTCTACCCGCTTCTCTAGTAAATCACATCCGTTTGTGGTTTATTGTCCAGTTGACCGCACAACGCATTACAGAGATAGTTCGTTTATCAATCGAACTAGCCGTATGTGGAATAAACTCCCCGCAGAGGTCTTTCCTGACAGTTATAATCTAATAAAATTGAAGTCAAATATCCATAACCTATTTTCATGAGATCAACACAATGCACTGCATCTCTAGGGGCATCCCCTGGGTGTTGGCTAATAAATAAAAACAAAAAAAAAAGTTATTTTCGGGGTCATTGTCTGGGGGTGCAAACTTCCAGTATAACAAGACTTCCAAGGGGTTCGGAGTTCTCAGGTTAAATTTTTAAATATTTTCCTTATCTTGATGTTTGTTTGCTTAGTTTTTCAGCTTTAACTCAAGAATCAGTGATGATTTCTTATTTCATGCTTCAGCACACAAAGCTCATTCGTTTGGCCTTAGAACGTCAAACCCTTTGGAGGTTTTACTAAACCGGTCTAGTACTTTCACTCTAACTTGGAATTTCTCATTCCCCAAAATGTTTGTTGCACTGTATTATTAAAGCTTAAATACATACAGTCGAATCTTGCAATTGCAGACGTTTCTAGAATTTTTAGAAAGTTAAAGTTTTTAAGACCTTTGCTGTAATGCCAATCGCAACTGTAAGCTATATATGATTTCTTGTTTGGTTTTTATTTGCTTGATATTTTACTATAGAACTGTGGAGAAATATTGCCAACTCATAAACTTCAAGTTTATCACAATTAAATGATTTTAAGCATCTGCACGTGATAAAAGTTTATCTTAATCGTCGAGTTCTATCAAACAAACACATATTTACTTACACTCCTTCCTGCACATACGTAGTACGTTTATACGTTTCTCTTCTGTGGAAGTGTTTGCGTTTGTTGTTCTGTAGTGATGATGTTGTTTTTTTTGGTGTGCGGAAGCAGCTATACCCAGCAAAAAAATTGAGGAATAATTTTAAGTAGTTTTTATTTTTAATATTGAAAGAACAGAAAACATGCTTGAAAAGTGGTTGGTTTAATTAATAATGAGATCAATAATTGTCAAAAATTGTTATTGACTTCTGATTGACTGTTTATAAAAATGCCCTCTTTTGCTGGGTAATGTTTGATATTGTTTTCTCCTTTTTAATAGTCTCTGCAAGGATTTCTTTACACTTCTTTGCCGTGATAATTTCTTTAAATGTTTTTTCGTTGCTGTTAGTAGTTAATCTTGATTATTTAGTTTTCTTTATTTTGTAAATGATATAAACAACAAATTGATGTTTATTTCCTGGCGTACCTTCTTCATTAGATTTGTATGAGTGTGTAGCATCAACATGTTAATTGTAACAATTTCATTAGTATGTATGTGTATGTGTGTGTTTGTAGTTTTTGTTAATTGTGTAATTAAAAGTAGTTGTATGTGATGAATCACTTCAAACAACAACATCAACAACTTCGTATGTTATCTTAATGAATAAAGAAGCTCATACGTGTTTTCAGTTGATTAAAAAGGAAAATTTATTTTGCTCCACATTCATATACGAGCGCGCTCCCAGAACAATTCGACCTGGCAAAGAAACCACAAAAATTTTGGGAAAAATTTTCTCTATATCTTAACATAATCTCCTTTTAGGTCGATACACTTTTTCCAGCGATACTCAATAGCTCATATACCCTGTTTATAGTAAAAACTGTCTGGCTCCTTAAAATAGCCATCAACCGCAGTCGTCACATCTTCACTTCATTGGTGGCAAATCTTTTACCGCCGAGCCATTTTTTTAAGTTTGGAAATTGAAACTCGTGCGATCTCGTTTAAACTCTGCCACGCAGAGTAGAAATTAGCTCGGCTTTAATATAACTTGGACTCGGACCTATCAAATAAAAGTATTGAATTACAATGTTTTCATACAAATTCTCAGAGATTGTTTACTTTTGATGGCTCAGAAAAAAGAATAATACTAAAAAACGTGGTGCCTTTAAACTCAAAACGTAAGTTTTATATGGTTGTCACTTTTCACCAAAGTATTTTTTTTTCAAACTACTGCCGTCATCTATGCGTCAAGTCGGGTTGTTCTGGGTCCGACCTCGTAGCAACTTAGTTGATACATGTTGGCGTATTAGTTGAATTACAGGTTTTAGTTTTGATTATTGGCTTGGTTAAGGATACAATTCTTGAAAAATTTGGCAATTGTTAATTTTCTTTTAATCTTTAAAGAAGAACAAAATAAATTCAACTGAGGAAATAAAAACCTTTAATGCAATTTTACTAAGTAATTAACAGAATTAAGTGATGCAGTTTTTGTAATATGAGCCCCAATCACTTTTAATTCGTAGACCAAGCAGTTTTTTGACAATACAAGAGCTTAGACTACACTTTTTACGAAATAATATCTACGGCAAGTGTTGTACTTTTCTAAAAGAATATTTTATTATCTTACTTTAATGAAATCATAACCTATTCTCTCATTCACTGACGCATCCATTTACGTTTTACGATTTTTCCCATTGTTTCAGACCATCTTGAAGCCTATGTCTCTAACAGTCCTTCGACGATTTTTGAAAATAATAGCTGAAAAATTTGTTTTGTCCCACAAAAATATTGCAGAGATTTTTTTTCAATGTGCTTTATTTCTTTTTGATGTGTAAACATCTACACGCGCAGGGGGTAAATTTCTATTTCACATTACAATCACAAAAACAACGTAACATGTGAGCCGTAAGACAAAATCGGTGTGACTTATGATTGTATAGGTGAAAAAATATGATATGTAATAACCTGTTTGAAAATGAAAAATAAAAAATTAAAAATGAAAAATAAAAAATGAAAAATGAAAAATGAAGAACGAAAAATGAAAATTGAGAAATAAAAAATGAAAATGAAAAATGAAAAATGAAAAATAAGAAATGAAAAATAAAAAACTAAAAATGAAAAAAGAAAAACGAAAAATGAAATATGAAAAATTGAAAATAAAAAATGAAAAATGAAGAACGAAAAATAAAAAATAAGAATTAAAAAATGAAAACTGAAAAATAAAAAATAAAAAAGGAAAAATAAAAAATGAAAAATGAAAAATGAAAACGAAAAATAAAAAATAAGAATTAAAAAATGAAAACTGAAAAATTAAAAATTAAAAATGAAAAAGTAAAAAATGAAAAATGAAAAACAAAAAACTAAAAATGAAAAACGAAAAACGAAAAATCAAAATTGAAAAATTAAAATGAAAAATGAAAAAGAAAAATGAAAAATGATGAATGAAAAATGAAAAATAAAAAATGAAAAATAAAAAACTAAAAATGAAAAACGAATAATGAAATATGAAAAATGAAAAATCAAAAATGAAAAATGAAGAACGAAAAACAAAAAATGAGAAATAAAAAATTAAAACTGAAAAATAAAACATGAAAAATAAAAAATGAAAAATGAAAAATGCAGAATGAACAAGGAAAACTGAAAAGAAAAAATGAAAAATAAATAATGAAAAATATAAAATAAAAATTGAAAAATGAAAAGTAAAAAAAGAAATATGAAAAATAAAAAATGAAAAATAAAAAAATAAAAATGAGAAACGAAAAACGAAAAAACAAAATTGAAAAATAAAAATGAAAAATGAAAAAAGAAAAATAAAAAATGAAGAATGAAAAATGAAAAATGAAAAATAAAAAATGAAAAATGAAAAATGAAGAATGAAAAATGAAGAATGAAAAATATAAAATGAAAAAAAAAAAAAAAAAAAAAAAATGAAAAATTAAAAGTAGAAAATGAAAAATGAATAATAAAAAATGAAAAATATAAAACGAAAAATGAAATATGAAAAACTAAAAAAAAAATGAAAAATGAAAAACAACAAATGAAAAATGAAGAACGAAAAATTAAGAATGCGAAATAAAAAATGAAAACTGAAAAAAAAAATGAAGAATGAAACATGAAAAATTAAATATGAAAAATAAAACATGAAAAATGAAGAATGAAAAATGAAAACTGAAAAATAATAAAAAATTCAAAATAAATAATGAAAAATGAATAATCAAAAACTAAAAATGAAAAACGGAAAACGAAAAATCAAAAATGAAAAATAAAAATGAAAAATTAAAAAAGAAAAATTAAAAAAGAAAAATAAAAAATAAAAAATGAAAAATGACGAACGAAAAATGAAAAACGAAAAACGAAAAATTAAATATGGAAAATGAAAAATAAAAAATGAAAAATTAAAAATGAAGAACGAAAAATGAAAAAAAAAAATGAGAAATGAAAAATAAAAAATGAAAAATGAAGAACGAAAAATTTAAAACCAAAAAAAAAAAACTGAGAAATGAAAAATGAAGAATGAAAGATGAAAAATAAAAATGAAAAATAAAAATGAAAAATGAAAAATGAAAAATGAAAAATGAAAAAAGAAAAATAAAAAATGGAAAATAAAAAATGGAAAATGAAAAACGAAAAATGAAAAATAAAAAATGAAAAATTAAAATGAAACATGAAAAATAAAAATTAAAAAATAAAAAATGAAAAATGAAAAGTAGAAAATGAAAAATAAAAAATGAGAAATAAAAAACTATAAATGAAATATGAAAAATGAAAAATAAAAAATGTAAAATAAAAAATGAAAAATGAAAAATAAAAAATGAAATATTAAAATGAAAAAAGAAAAATAAAAAATGAAAAATAAAAAATGAAAAATGAAAAATGAAAAATAAAAAATTGAAAATAAAAATTAAAAATGAAAAACAAAAAATTAAAAATAAAAAAACGAAAAATTAAAAATTAACCGATTTAAATAATAAATAATAAAAAATAACTTTTATATTAGCAGAGCCCCTGCAGTTGATTGCTATAAGTGTTACATAGATGACGCATTCTGTTTGATTTTAAAAAAGTACCATAAAAAGTCTTTAATTATTAGATGTTTATATATCTCCTCTGTGATCGGACTCACAGGATTTTTTTTTTAGTTATATAAGTCACATTAATAAATATATACATGATCGGTCTATTATTTGATATAGGCCGAATATAAAAATTTCATCTGATATCAACATTTTCATATATGCAGGCCATAAATTATTAAAAATGCCACTCAAATTTTCTTTGTGCTTATTTTGTTTACTGAATTTTGATCTAAGCAAAATTGGACCCATTCCCGGAACTCGTGGTATGGGGCATAGGCATCCAGACCGACTATATTTTCTTAATTTTTTAATATTTTGCTCAAAATATTATTAAAATATTATGTTGACTGTATACCGATATTAGGAAGAAAATCTGCTTTTCGGTATTCCGATTGTGTATTCCCTAAGCAAAATGCTTAAAAAATAGTTTTAATTATGGAAATTTTAGCCTTTATTAAAAAAATGGTCTAACGTTAACGTAATAATTATATAACAATGCATTGTATGTTTTTCACACCTTCCTCTTCACAGAAAAGCTGAAGAAACCACTAAATAAATCGGGTGCTATATTTATATGGGAACTAGGTCGAAAAATAACCCGATTCTGACCATATTTGGTAAAGTCACTTATATTTTGAAAAAATATATACAAACCAAATTTGAGAAAAATTTGTGCAATATTTTTGTTTTTTTTAATAGATTTAAGTGAAGATCGGGAAGCAGCTCTATATGGGACCTATGACTAAGAATTGTCCTACAGGGATTATTTTGGGACTACCGATTAATGGATATAATAAACACTTACAAACCCAATTGACTGAGGTCTATATGATAGTTTGGATCTTATGGCAATTTATGTCGATTTCATAGGGGTCATTTGTATGGGGAATAGGTCTGAATATGGACCAAATTTTCCAGTTTCAATAGGGTTCCCCCTTTGGCAGTTAAAAGCATATGTACCAAATTTCATAAAAACATATTGATATTTTCGACCTGTAGTTTGATTACAAGGTTTACATGGACACACAGACGGACAGACGGACGGACACCGCTAAATCCACTCAGAAAGTGATTCTGAGTGGATCGGTATAATAAAAGATGGATCTAGGTCAAATATTTTTGGTAGTTACAAACAGTAGCGCAAAGTCATTATACCCAAACCACATAGTGGTATAGGGTATAATGACCCGAAATTAGAGTTCCTGTTTTGGTGAAAAATGTGGTCATCCTCAAAGAATTTATTATGGAATTGTATAGATTCGTAAAGTATTTTCTAAGTTGTGCTTGGAATGTCAGGATAAATAATTCTTGTGAAAGAATTAAGATATTGATAAAAGAAATGACTTTAGGCCGAAATGTCGAAAAATTGTTATTTTTTTTTTATCGATTTTTTAAAAATTTTCCCCCATTCATTAAGTGTAAGTCAAATAGTTTTTACAAACACATCATGATGATAAAATCAGTTCCTACTGAAAATCCCATATGTTACAGATTACAAATATTTTTATTTCTTTATTAAAAAAAAAAAAGAAAAATTGACGAACGTTATCTGCCTTTCTGTCCATTAAAGTTATTAAATTGCTTTAGGACAAAGCGCTTTTGAAATATTTCCAAATCAAATTCTTAGATATTGTGTACATAGTTCTCTTCCTTTGCTCATGTGTTTAATTTATAATTTTTTTTTTAATAATTTTCGAAAATATTTTCACGTATTTACTGCGGTGAGTTATTATCATGGCCAAATAATTAGAAATATATTAAAAATATTTCCCAATATATTTCAAAATTTGACGAATAAATAGAAACTGATGATGGGCATGTGAGTAAAATTTCTACACACACGTTCTTCTTAAATTTAGCTGTTATAGATATATTATTTTAATATAACGAGGATATTATAAATAACTTTTGTTTAAAACTACATAGAGATCTATATATTTTTCGCATTGATAAAATTGAGTCGATTCTTAAAGAGTTACAAGGACGGGTTGTTAAATTAGTGACTTTTTGGTAAAAAAACAAGTAAGAAAATATATGATACGCTATACCATGCGTTTAGAGACCCTGAAAAAGTTCATATCTGATGCTATACCTATATGGGGACTAGGCCCAAAAATGGATCGATCCTGATCATGTTTGGTAAAGTCTCTTGTATTTTGCAAAAATATATACAAACAAAATTTGAGAAGAATCAGTGCAATATTTTTGTTTTTTGACAGATTTAAGTGAAGATCGGGAAGCAGCTCTATGTGGGCCCTATGACTAACAGTTGTCCCAGGGATCATTTTTAGACTACTCATTAATGGATGTAATAAACGCATATAAACCCAATTTGAGTAAGATCTATATGACAATTTGGATCTTATGGCAATTTATGTCGATTTCATAGGGGTCATTTGTATGGGGGCTAGGTCTGAACATGGACCGATTCTCACCAATTTCAATAGCGTTCATTCCATGGCCGATAGAAGATCAAATACCAAATTTCATCAAAATATATTCATATTTGCGACCTGCAGTTTGATTACAAACTTTACATGGACACACAGACGGACGGACGGACGGACGGACATCGTTTAATCGAATCAGATAGTGATTCTGATTCGATCGGTATAATTAAAGATGGGTGTAGGTCAAATATTATTGGTTGTTACAAACAGCAGCACAAAGTCATTATACCCAAACCACATAGTTGTATAGGGTATAAAAATAATCTAACCCATACACTTTTGGGCACTTTTGCGATTTTTAAGACACCGGATGCACTTTTTCGGGAAGGTTTGTTCCGCTTTTTTTCTCCTATTCAAAATCTACAATTTTGTTTCAGACACAAAAAACATATAGCAAAAAAGGTGAAAATGGGGAAAAAAATGGGGGAAAATGGGCATTTTTGCAATTTTTAAGGCACTCTATGCACTTTTTTCGGGTAGGTTGGTTCCCCTTTTTTCTTCTACTGTTCAATATATACAACTTTCTTTCAGACACATAAGAGATATTCCATACGGTTACCGAATTATAACCGTGTTTAAATATACAAAAACTGATAAAAAATCCACCTTGAGCAAAAAAATTCGTTTGGCCATTAAATTATAATGGCAGCCAACTTGACAAAACTTATAATGCAGAAGTTCTTATTTTTGGGGCTACTTTCAGGTGCAATTATCATGGCACCTGAAAGTACTGTGTACTGCGTAACATAAGCATGGGCAAGAATGAAGAAGAATGGAAAATTCGTGTAATTTTTATTGTGCCCATCAAACTCATCCACGTGATGAATTAGAGTAAAGCAAAAATTCGTGAAAACTTTATTTAAATCAATTTGTTTAGTTTATGAATCAATTTTTTGATCTTCGTGAAAATTATGCATCAATTTTTTTGATCTTCCTCGTGATCAATCCAACTACATGTGAAAAAAAAATATGTTGGCCAACAGAGTAAAATGCCAGCATTTTACATATAAAATTATATTAAAGATGAAATTAATAATGAAAGTAAAGATAGTTTTCAAAGGTCAGGAAAAGAACAGGACGAATAAAATTACTTTGTTGTTAATGGGAAAATTGGCTTAGTTCAATACTTCTCTAGGTTGGGAATATAACCGACAATTAAGGCATTATTAAGTTGCAACTGACATTAAAGATGAGAATATGTATATGAAATTATTTGAGAATAAAAATAATGGTGAAATAATTGAAATAATATTTAGAGTGATAGGGAGGAGTAGGATCATAGGACATTAAAAATGAAGTAATGAAAGTTCGTTTTAATATTTAAATTGGAAATATAAGGAGTATTTAACCGAAGTTTTTTTTAAATTATATTTTTTATATAGATATGAAAGGGATATATATTTTGTTTTAGAAAATTGATAATAATATTAAATAACACTAGCAGATTCCAGCCCTCGAAATTCGAGCGCAAGTTCTAGAAAATTTTATTTTTTCATTAAATAAAGACCCTAAAAGTATGCTAATAAACTAAAGCCAATTCACAAGTCAACACAAAAAACAAACTCATTTTTATTACAAGCACATTAGCAAATTTAGTAGCAACTTTAAATGCAATTTACTCAAAATAAAGGAAAAAATTAAAAAATCTGTAAATCTGCAAAACGGCTAAAAAGAAATACCTTTAAAATAATATACGTTTGGTCAAAATCGGGATAAAACGGTAGAACAAAGCATCAGTCACAAGAAATCGCCTAGTTTATTAATATTATAGATATAATTTGCTTTAACCTTATTTGGTCAAAGTAAATTTAATTTAATTTTACATAAATTTAATATTTAATGTAAATATCAGAAAAATTATACTTTTTAATATACTTACATAGATTTATTTTTAAATTAATTAAAAAAAAACTATCCTTAAGTAGAAAGACATTGTTTATTAATTATCCTTAAAAGCAAATTTTATATATCTACTATACATTCATATAATTATCATTAAGTTTTTTTTTTATATTTTTTAATAAAGGGATTAGTATATAATACTAAGGTTATTAATAAACTAAAATAATTTATTATAGAAAAAGAAACAGTTAATGATAAACCTAAAATTAATTTTAATTTTGAATCATATTTTATAACTAAACCCGATCTTGTTTATTATAAGATGTTTATTTAATTAATTTATTATTATGTAATTTGAATATTTAATTATCTTTTTTGAATAATTTTTAAAAATTATTATTTTGGCTATCTAATCGATACGTTGAGATATAGAAGAAAAGAAAATTATGTTTTTTTTTCATAAATTTTAATATATGTATACCTATCTTAGGCAAGGCGATTTCGAATAACCCCTTCGACGCTTTAAATTATCAACCGATTTTGACAAAAAATATACCATTTAAAAGGTATTTCTTTTCAAATGTGCACCTTTTTTGAAGATGTGCATCATGTGGTACATTTTTTTCGAGTAATAATTATTTAAAGTTACTACTAACATATACAAAAAACACGTATTTAATCTTCAAATAAAAAAAATGTTGGGTGTGATGTTTATGAATTGCCTAAAATTATTTAGCATATCTTTAGGACCTTATAAAATTATTTATTAACAAACCTATTCATACATGTACTATGTGTTAAACAAATATTTATAATGAAATTTAATGAATTTTATTTAAAAATTCACAATGTAATGGATTTTACTTAAATATTCAAAAATTTTTTATATGTAGATTAAAAAAAAATTGAAAGAAAAAATTTGAATGAAAAAATAAAATTTTGTAGAATTTGCATTCGAGTTTCGAGTGCTGGGTTATACTGATATTAATTATTAGGGAAAATCATACGTTTATTTAATAAATAAAAAAAAATTTTTAATTTTTAAATTTTTTGTTGTATTTTTTGATATTAATTTTTTCTAAATCGCAAATATAAATAATTTTAATAATATATAAATTTTAATTTTATAAACTTAAGTTTAAATATGAAATCTATAATATTAACAGGCAAGGTGATTTCTAGTGACCGATGTTTTGTTCTACCCTTTTATCCCGATTTTGACTAAACGTATATTATTTGCAAGGTATTTCTTTTTAGCTGTTTTCCAGATTTCCAGATTTTTATATATTTTCCTTTGTTTTGAGTAAATTGCATTTAAAGTTGCTACTGACACATACATAAAATTATACATATGCTATGTGTGTTTTATTAAATTTGTTAATGTGTTTGTTAATGAGTTTGTTAATGTGTTTGTTAATGTGTTTGTTATCTTCATTCACGATAATAACAGACCATAAAAGTGTTGGTTTGTGAATTGGGTAAGTTGAAAAAATAAAGCTGCCTAGAAGTTGCAATCGATTTTCGAGCGCTGGAATCTGCTAGTTAATAATTAATATCTTAAAGCTACGCTAATAATAAGGACATACACACATATGCATACATCACGCATATGCATGTTCATTGAGAAGAATTAAAGAATTAATTTATAACTTTTAGAGAAAAATCTTAAAAAAATAAATGAATTATTCTGATAATAAAAAGTGAAATAAATTAATTTGAAACAAAAACAAGTAAGAGTGTTAAATTCGGCTGTGCCGAATCTTTGATACCCTCCATCTCGGTTTGAGTATTGATGATAAATGTTAACAATATATTTGAAAAATATGCATGCATTTTCTGTATGCATACGTTTCCGGTTATATGACATAATTTCTCGTTTAATTTAGTTTTTGCTAATTAAATAGCTCGCCCTAACTTCCATTGCAAAGGTAATGGTTGTGTGGGGTGGCTATATGCATTAAATCGTGCTTTTTTGGCTTTTAACAGGCCAGATATTTCTTCATTGCGGCCATATATGAAAAAAGGATTAATTCGTGAATGCACTGAAAAGCCTAATGAGGATCTCAATATAATATTTGAATGGGCTTCTTCAAATGGACTTTACTTAAATCCAAAAAAATCAAAATGTTTAGTTATAACTCAAAGAAATCAAACCATCCCTATAGATATTCCAGTATCATTAGGTAATCAGAATATTGAAATTGTGGAATCTGCTAGGAATCTGGGAATCATTTTTAATAAATCGCTCACGTGGAACAATCAGATTAATTCTGCATCGGGAAAAATATTTCTAATGCTAAGAACGTTGTACCCTATACAACATCTTACACCTTTAAACATCGGATGCTTCTCGCGAAAACTTTCATTATGCCGAAGTTACTATATGCTTGTGAGATATTTGCTTTTTGTGATTCAGAAAGTAAAAGGGGAATATTAGTAGCTTACAATGCGATCCTACGTTATGTGTATGGTATAAAGAGATATGATGGAACTTCTCTATATTCTAAGTCTCTGTACGGAGTTAACCTCGTGGCCTTAATAAAAATAAGATCATTAATTCTACTTCACAATGTAATATACACCAAAGAACCATCTTATTTATTTGAACGCCTTCAATTTGCACGATCCAATAGAGGAAATAATCTTATACAGTTACGATATCCAACATTAATCTCTAGTTGGCAATTTTTTATAAAAACCATATGTCTGTGGAACTCGTTACCCAACAATTTACAAATAACAGACAACGCTTTACAATTTAAAAATGAATTCTTTAAAAATGATTTGGTCTCTAATTTTCAACTTTCTTAATTTTTGTTTCATTTGTGATTATATTATATATTCTATACTCTCCCATTATGTATTAATTTTTTACTTATATTTTAATACTTTTGTAATTTAAAATTATTTTTGTTTTCATATTTTTCTTGTTTCTTAAAAGTATTGTAACTACTATCACAAATTGATTGTATCATTATAAGATCACATACTGTAATTAAAAATATTTATATCTTGTTGTATGTGATATCCACATTTAAATATAGGTCGGATGGAGAAACAAAATAATAACCGAAAAAAGCTCTCTCAATTTTTTTTCAAAAAAATATTGCCATATTTGGAAAACATAGAGAATAAATTTATAATAATAAATAATTAAATTAGGGATGCCAAACGCAAAAAACCAAATATCGCAAAAATTTTAAATAAAATAATTTGTTATCTTTATTTTCTGAAGAACTTCAAATATTCATCCAAAAAAATTGTGAAAATTTATATATAAATAACATTCTCATCAAATTGCGTTTATTTATGTAACAGTTTTTATGTTCGCAATTCTTAAATATCATTTGAGGTTTTTTAAAATTCATTGAATTTAAATTAATGTTTTCTGTAGTGTGATTCTGTAAATTTCAACGATCCGACAATGGCAAAATATATCGACAAATATTGTTGTTTGCACTAAGGATTAAGTGATTCACTAAGTACATACATCTTAACGACAGTCGACAAATCTATTTTTCTATTTATTTAAATTGTAAACGAGTGGCATCTCTGTCAAAATAAGCGAAAAACACAAATAAGAATAGAAAAATAAATTACTTCGTGTTTGACAAGATGATCTTATGTTTATGTTTAATATCTATATTTTTTTTACTAATATTTCTGTTTATTTATTTGAAAATGAAATAATGAATTGAATATGCTATTTAATTTTTTTATTTATATAAAAAAGTTTTATAATAGAAGCAACATATTTTCACTATTTTATGATTTTTATTTATGTATAACGGCATTTCAACCTAAAAATTTAAGTTTTCATCGATTGAATAAACAACACAAAAATGGTTGTCGTTTAGGTAACAACAACAGCTGACTTTAACAATAGCGAATATCGTTTAAAAATTTTACTGATAATTTTGCAATTTTCTTTTTTTAACAATTCGACTATCGTTAAAAGAAGTTACTGAAAAGCTATTAATTTCTCCTGAATGCCATTATTTTTTTTTAATGTAAACATTTTTTAAATGTAAACATATTTGGTGTTTTTTTTTGAAATTTGATGCAATTGATGTCTTCTAAATTTAAAATTATTATTTCCGACGTTTTGATATGATTTTCTGAAATTCAATTAATATTTTATAATTTATAATTGGAAATTTTAATTCCAGTTTTTAGAATTGATATTTTCTAAAATTTGAATGGAAAATTTAAAAAGTGCAATTTTGTATTTATGTGAATAATACTGCTTTAGTAATTATAAACAATTTTTAAAAATTAGATGTAATCGCAATCAGATATTTTGTAGGTAAAGCAAAATAATAATTCTATATAACTATGTAGAACTGTTTTGAAAGCAAAAAAATCATTGATGAACTCGGTAACTCTATTTTGTAAAGACAACAAAAAGTTAGTATGCCAAACTTATGTTCATATTTGTAAAAGAATAATGGAAAAACGTATGAAATAATAAAACACCAGCCCTTGTATACTCTTATCATTGTGCTGTACGATATCTATTTGAAAATATTGACATTCATGTTAAAATAGAAATAACTATTGCAAAGCTAATTAGAACAAAAAGTGTGGCGCCATCTACTGTGGCATAGTCACGCTGAGCAAAATGAAGTAACGCTCTGTTAATGCAAAAGAAATGTATTTTCCCCACAACAAAATATTGCAGAATTTTATGTAAATAAAATAATATACCGATTTATTTCTAACATGCAGTTATTATGGAATATTATATAGAATATATGTATATTATTTGTATTATTTGATATGTGTATGTATGTATATGTAACTATTACACACAAAAAATACAACATCAAACGTTATTTTTGTGTTTCTCTTTAAATAAATTAATATATAAAAATTTTTTGCTAAATTTACATTGTTTTTTTTTTTTGATGTGTAAACATCTATACGCGCAGGGGGGTAAATTTCTATTTCACAATACAATCACAAAAACAGCGTAACTCATATCGGTGTGAGCTGAAGCAGATAACGCTGTGTGATTTATGATTGTATTGGTGAAAAAATTATGATATAACATTGTTTTTTTAATGCCACTTTTTTAAAAGCGTCATCTATGTATCACTTATATACGTTTATATTGGGATATTTTTAACGTTTTACAGCAAAGGGTTGTTGAATTAGCTGAAACAGTTTTTGCTATAAGCGATAAATAGATGACGCTTTCTGTTTGATTTTAAAAAATGACATAAAAAAATTTTTAATTACTAGATGTTTACACATCTTCCCTGTGATCGGACTCACATGATTTTTTTTTTATTAACAACATACATATTTTAGCATTATTTGCTTTAGATGCTGGCGAATTTTTACTCCCTTTATATTAACTCGTAGTGTCTGCTTGTCGAAAAAATTTTGGATCGATTTTAACCCCTTTCCCGTAACCCAATCGATCTGAAACTTTGCAGGCAGGCTCGTGGCAATGACGGAAATGATCTAGTAAATTTTTTTAGTGATGCCAAAACAATGGAAACTTTTTTAATTTTTCTACCAGAGTTGATAATAAAATGTACAAAGGGTTAGTTTTTATTATTTTATTACCACAACGACCACAAAAACAACAAGTCCATCTATGACAACAATACAACATTTAGAATAACAACAAGAACAATATAGAAACATCATATTTTTAATTTTTTTTTAATTTTTCAGAGATTTCCCTGGAGCTGTTTCACCGATTTTAATGATTTTTGAAATAGAAATCTTCCCATGAATTTGGTGAATCATTCTCACTAAAAATGATCAGTGTAGCTGCACTATTGAGGGCGTGATCGTGACAAGAACAACATAGAAAATTATATTTTTTCAAGACTTTTTTTAGTTTTTCATTTAAATCTCGGGCCCTAATCGACCGATTTGGATGATTTTAAATAGCAAACTTTTCAGGGTGTTAATGAATCATTTTTTAAGCCAACGAGCACCCTCGCTGCCCGATTGATGCCGTCATCGTGATTCCCACAGACGGACAGACGGACAGACGGACAGACGGACATCGCTATATCAACTCCGGTTTTTATAAGGATCACAAATATATATATTTTATGGCGTCCAATTTTTTTTTCTAATTATTACAAACGGAATGACAAACTTATATATACCCTCTGCACACTGGAGTGGAGGGTATAACAAATTTAGGCGTCAGGGATTAATTTTGTTCAAAACAAAAATAATTTAACAGGTGCATGCAAAAATTGCGTGTCACTCACGCATCTCTGCTATAAACCTGAAAACTTCTCTATGCCAGCTAATATACGTACTCATATATTATAATTGGTTTATAAGCTTTATAAAATCCGTAAAAAAAAATTAATTAAAATTCACTCTGCCTTGTGTAAGCAAGTGTTAGTGAAAATGACTAACACGACGATAATATATACTTGTACTTGTAGTAATAAAGTATCGAAAATCCAATTTAGAGCAATTTGTTAACCACTGATATAGCGTCAAATCTTTGTGCACACTAACACTTAAGTATGTATGTGTGTTTGTGTCTGTTTGTGTGTGTGTTTGTATAAGCGTGTGCGGTTATTTTATAAAATCTAATTTGATGCGTTTGGCGGAAAATTTATTATTGCACGCATATACCAAAAGCTGTAGTGATTCTTCTTAAACAAATATAATGTATCAATGTGTTAGAGTGTACCGTATTTTTCTTTAAAGAGTTCAGAGTTTCTCTGAAATAACTGGCAGTTCAAGTAAGAACTAGAAGTAGATTTATTTTTTGAAATTAAGTGGTAAAATGGACCATTTTTGAAACAAACTTCGTAAAGGGGGTAAAAGAAAAATTCGACTCTGAGAAATAATATTAAAGGTACAGCCTAGTGAAGCTACATATATGTGTGTTTAGTTAAGTGTTGTAAATAATTTCTATGAAGTAGCAATTTATTAGCTGCCAATAATTTATGTTTTATCTCAAAAAGTTTCCTCCTCTTGGGCTGTTGTTTTAACAAACGCACCTACTCTGTAAATCGTCGAATATACTTTGATCATAAGCAAAAGTTCAATTTAGTAGTTTCATATTGGTTTATGTTAAACATTCATTGAATGGCTCGGCTTGTGGCACATGTCTGTCTGTCCTTGTGTCTGTCTGTCTGTCATGGCGTTCGGTGTTTGTTTTAAGGATGTGGTGTCGTATGTTTATATAAATTTACATTTCTAAGAAATTTAGCAGATGCTGCTATTGCTGCTGTTTGTTGTTTACCAGCCAATAATTCAGTTTCTTCTTCTTCTTCTTAACTGTTATAACTTCCGAAAAAACACAATAGCTGTAAGACTCGTAGCAGTCGTGTTTTTAAAGCATATGTGTAATTGTTGAGATATTTCCATTAATTCCCCTTTTGCGTGTTAATTTGCCGCATTGGATTTATTTAATTTTCTCAAAATTTTTAACGACATCTACCACAGGAGACAATGAACAACAAAGAGCAACAAACAAACAAACAGAAAACCAAATGAGAAAGAAAAATGGAATCTACGCGTGTCTAACTTCTTACTGGAGTAATGGTTTCTGCCTTCATATGTTTCATACACAAGACTTTATTAAGTCACAAGTTTGCGTTGCAAGAGAAATAGTTGAAACTTTATCCCCTTTTTCTTTATAAAAGTTTTTTTGAAAATAATATTTGAAAAAAATCTAAGAATTCTTGCCCTTGACAAATTTTAAGATTTAAAGATTTTTTTTGGTTAAATGTCGGATTCTTTAGATTCTTTCTTTCGAATAAGACAATATTCTTATAATTTATTTATTTATTTACTTATTTTAATATGATCCTGAGAGACTAGAAATTTATTACTAAAATTACAATAACTTATTTAAACAAGTTTTTAATCCATTGGTAGAAATTCTAAAATCTAATTCATTGGAAAGACTATCAAATAGCCTCAGAGATTTGCTTCGAGTTTCACCACAGCCATTATATTTAGCAACAGCCTTTGTGGGGTTCGAGAAATTCAAAGTCAGTTTGAAAGTGCTAGGCCAGTGTAGTATGTTTTCAAAAGGGTTTGGCGTTCTCAGCCCAAACTTTAAACGTGTTTTATATATTTTTTTTATCTTCATGTTTATTACCTTAGTTCTTCAGCTATAAGTAGCTCAAGAACCACTGATGGTTTCTCATTTCATTATCACTACTTTTATCAAATAAAATCTTCAAAACATTATACCGTGGACTTGCAAAAACATGAACATCCAGTAACTTGAACGTTCCAGAAATATTTATGAACACTTTTTTTTTTACATTGACTATTCTAAAACGTGAACACATTTCTTTATAAGAAATGTTTCATTTTCTTTAATATTTTAGTATTTTGGGGAATCCCCGAATAATAATTTCACCACGTTACTATAAGAACACCTTTTCTAACGTGAACAGGTTCTTTTAACTTTCAGTTGTCCTGCGACAGTTATAATAAAAGCATCTCAAACTTTAAAGTGAAAGTGATTTTAGAAGTGAATTCTTGTTCGAAAAATATCTACTAAGAAGCCAAAAGTTTTAACTCTTAAAGAAAAATCAGATATTCTGGAGTTATTAAGAAAAGGTTCCAGTGTTTCCAATTTAGGAAAAAAGAATAATGTCTTAAAATCGACAATTTATGCCATAAAAAAAAGAAGCCATTACAAAATGTGTTAACAATGTTGTTAAATGTTAAATGTATTAACAATGTTGTTAACACATTTTGTGTTGTTAACATATTTTGTAAAGGAGCAAGCCCTTTACAAATGGTTTATTCAAACTCGAACGAAAAAATTACCGATAAGTGGACTTATTCTAAAAGCAAAAGCTTTAGAGATTCACTCAAAAATTAATGAAAATAACCGTGGTTTTAATGCCAGTGATGATGGATGGCTCCAGAAATTTAAGAAAAGATACGGCATTCGACTACTAAAAATTTGCGGGAAAAGTTTTCTGCGCAGCCCCAGTTGGTAGATCCGTTTAAAGTAAAATTAAAGGCAAAAACTGAAGAACTGGAATTTAAAATTACCAACTTTATACGAGTAACGTCGATGAATCTGGCTTGTGTTGGAAAAACAAAACATGTGTGTCATCGTTGGAAAATTCTTTTTCAGGAGCAAAAATGGAAAAGCAATGATTTAGGTTTGTGTGTTGTGCAAACGTGGCAGGAACACATAAAATAAAACTCCTTGGGATTGGAAAGTCCAAATTTTCCAGAAGCCTCAAAAATTTTATATGCCCCGTGAATTATAAAAGGTCAAAGTCTGCTTGGATGACATCTGCCATTTTTGAGGACTGATTTCATCACTCATTTGTTCCAGAGGCAAAAACATCACAGTTATAAAAAAAAAATCAAACTTTAACTTTTATAAGTTCTAATTTAGGTTACAGAATTCTTAACAGAAAAGGGGCTTCCCGTAAAAGCTATTTTGTTAATAGATAACACATTCACCAGAAACCGAGTTAAAATCTACAGATAGCTTAATTTGTGGCTTAATTTGATCCAACCTATGGATCAGAATGTATTCAAAATAACAAAGCTTCATTACTGAAATGGCAGTTTAGCATCAATTGCAGAAAAGGAGACTGAATTGCCTGAAATAATAAAGCAGATCACTTTAAAGAAATCGATTACTCAATTAGAGTCTGCACGGAATCGGCTATCGAAGGATACGTTATCCAAATGTAGGAAAAATATTTTGAATTTGATTTCAGATAATAAAGACCCTGATGATAACGTTCCTTTAAATATTTTAAGAGAAAATTGAAATTGGAAACTCGACAGTTAGAAGAAAGAGCAGTTAACCTTCTTAATACCTTGATTCCTCAGGTTCGGTATATGCATAATAGTTTGGAGGAATGAAATAACAAACCTAATGAGTACTCAACAGAATGTGATATTTGTGAAATCCAAGAGGAATCTGACGATGATGAATCCATTTTAGAAGAGCCACTAATTAAAATATCAACGAAGGAAGCTATTGATGCAATTGATACGACTTTAAAATGGACTGAAAGCGAAATGGTCGATCAAAGTGACATTCGAGTACATAGAAATCTAAGAGAAAAGGCTGGATTAAAGACGCCGGAACAAAAGAAACATCAAAAAAAGATTACAGAATTTTTTGCTTAAGAATGTTGTTCGTCTACAAAGAACCATTAAAGGAAACTAGCAGATACCAGCGCTCGAAATACGTGTGCAATTTCTAGACAGCTTTATTTTTCAACTTAGCCAATTCACAAACCAACACTTTTATGGTTTGTTATTATTGTGAATGAAGATAACAATCTCATTAATAAGCACATTAACAAATTTAGTGAACACACACATAGCATATGTATAACTTTGTGTATGTATTAGTAGCAACTTTAAATGCAATTTACTCAAAATAAAGGAAAAAAAATTAAAAATCCGCAAATCTGCAAAACGGCTAAAAAGAAATACCTTTCAAATAATATACGTTTGGTCAAAATCGGGATAAAACGGTAGAACATAACATCGGTCACAAAAATCGCCTACCATATTAATATTATAGATATAATTTTTATTGTTCTTCCAAATGAAAGTTAGTTTTAATATTTTTTATAATAAAGTGTTTTTAAAACACCTTTCCCCTGCACTAAAGAAAATTTATTTTTCTTTATTTATATTAGTCATTTTTTATATTATCCCTAATTAAAATGAATTTCTAGAAGTAATAAAATGTTTTTGTTTTTAAAAGTACTGAGTGTTATGTTTTATTAAAAAACAAAGATTATTGTTGCGATAAAATGAACTACTAAATTCTAAAAAATCTCTGGTCCAAATTATATTTTTAGAATATGAAACTTTTTTTTTACAAAACTTATAGAATTTTAAGAGAGGTTTGACAAAAAACATTCTAAAATTCTGAAAAGTTTTAGGTATAAAAAAATCTTAAATTCTGAGTTGTTTTTTCTCCCATGTAAAAAAATTCTTATATTTTCACGATTTTTTATAGAAAAACTCTTTAACTCTTTTCCTGTAGCTCCGAATTTAAGAATTTTTTATATCAAAATTGTTTTAAAACGTATAGAATAAAATTTAAATAGAATTAGCAGTTATTTTTATAGTAAATGTATTAGAAATTAAGAACTGTTAAGTATCATAAAAGGAACTAAACTCAATAATTTTGGTATGCAAAAATTGCCTGAGATTCTAAATTTGGTCTATTTAAAAAAGTCCCAGAATCGGAAAGTTTTTCAATAGGAAAAATTTCTTAAAATATTAATATTTTTCTATATGCAAGCGCCTGAATATCTAAAAATGTTGTCTAAAAATGTATGTTTGAATATAAGAATTTTTCAGGGGAAAAATATTCAAAATCTCCCTACTCGGGCGCCACAAACATGAATAAAATCAGAAACGCGAACAAGCCTTGCAAAAAATAGCTCACGTTTTTGAGAGTTCACTGTAATTATTTCGCCTTTTTCACATAATTTTTGTGTATAACGTAACGTATTCAGGGTGTATGATTATTATTTATTAGTAGAGTAGAAGACATGTTTACGTATGAGTGTTATTTTTTAAAAATAAATCGGTATTTTTTTATTCTATTTTTTACATGGATGTATTAATAAAAATTATTTGTTTAAGCCTTAGCTGCAATTTTGCTTAAGAATGAAATGAGAAATCATCAATGGTTATTGGGTTGTAACTGAAAAACTAAACTAAGCAAAGTAAATACAAATTTTGGCCTGAGAAAGCCAAACCCTTTGGAAGTTTTACTACAGTAGCTTAGTACTTTCATACAGACTTGGAATCTCTCACCCCCCAGACAATGACCTCTACAATGTGTTTCGCAGTGTAATCAGTTCTATGAAATCATTTCTCATTTCTCCTCAATGATATTTGAGAAATCAAAATGAATAAAACAACAAATTATTGAATACATTAGTTTCCTTCGAGATTCAAGGGATTTCATAGAAATCCAAATACATCTATACTCATAAGATATGAGGGGTGGAAAAATGCAGAGACAAAAAAGTGAACTTAAAAAATTTGACTTGTATTTTTACCACACGATTTATGTGGGCCTCCAAATAAATTAAGCCTATTCCCATCCCGAACACACAAAAGATGAAAATATTAGTTTTTTCGCATTATAATTAAACGGATTATCTATACGATGGAGAATAGAACCTAAAAGCGACCTTTTTTAAAAAAATAGTATCAAATACTACAAAATTTCATAAACTGAAAATAAAACTAGACCTCCATCTAAGAAATGTTATGAACCGACATTTTCATTCTGATCACAAAACTACTCTACCCAAGTCATTCTGCAGATCAACAATGTCCATTTTTTTTTATAAATCCATAATATTAAATCTATAATATTTTGTTTTACCGTTTTATCCCGATTTACACCAAACACATATCTATAATATTAATAGGCTAGGCGATTTCTTGTGACCGATGTTTTGTTCTACCGTTTTATCCCGATTTTGACCAAGCATATATTATTTGAAAGGTATTTCTTTTTAGCCTTTTTTCAGATTTACAGATTTTTAAATTTTTTCCTTTATTTTGAGTAAATTGCATTTAAAGTTGCTACTAACACATACATAAAATTATACGCATGTTAACGTGTTTGTTAAGGGGGTTTGTTATCTTCATTCGCAATAATAATAAACCATAAAAGTGTTGGGTTGTGAATTGGCTAAGTTGAAAAATAAATCTGCCTAGAAATGGCACTCGAAATAGGCTTAAGAATTTTGAGATTTTCATCGTATTAAAGATATTGAATTTTTAAAAAGGTTACAAACATCATTAAGAACAAGTAATACCCTATATATAATACCCTATATCATGCGCTAGTCAGGGGGTCTCAGGACCAACTAGTTGGATATAGGAACTAAGCATATACCAAAATTGAGTGGGACTATTATTAATTTTTTTTTGCCTGCAGATATGAAAAATTTGATATTAGATGCTATATTGATATGGGAACTAGGTCGAAAAATAGACCGATCCTGACAATATTTGGTGAAGACAATAATATTTTGCAAAAACATATACAAACCGAAGTTGAGAGAAATCTATGATATATTTTTGTTTTTTGATAGAGCTAAGTGAGAATCGGGAATCAAATGAAGATGGGGCATAACTAAGAATTGGCCTACAAATATCAATTTTGGACTACTACTGAATGGGTGTACTAAACACACATAAACTAAATTTAACCGGGATCTACATATATGATAATTTGGGGACCTTATTGTAATTTAAGTCGATCTTATGGCGTCATTTCTTTTGGCGATTTGGTTTAGGTCTGAACATGCACCGATTTTCATCAATTTCAATAGCCTTCGTCCTAAGGCCGTTGAAAGCTTATATACCAAATTTCATCAAAATATATCATTTCCGATCTTTAGTTTGATAACAAGGACTCACAAACGGACAGCAAAAGGACGGATCGACGGACATCGCCAAGGAAGTTCTTGTGAGTCGATTGGTACTAATAAAGATGCTCAGGGTATAACTACCCTCGCAACAGAACATACAATTTTTTTTGCCAACACTGTCACTAAGGAATATTTCAGTCTGAGCTATGAAGAGCATGAGTTAAATAAACTTTAATTAACACTTACCATTCACGTAAATCACCTGATAAATTTCGTATCTGGGCGAGCATCTATGTTCTAAACGAATTTTTCGATTAAGTGGACACAGAATGACATTTCTACACATAAATCCTCTAAAACAGTTATGTGGTTGAAATTAAAATAAACGAGTGTAGAAAACATATGCAATATTAACTCGTTGTTTTTATACCCTCCACATCACTTTTCCGAAGGTATACATCAGTTTCTCATTCCATTTTTATAGTACACTTATATTCTTGATTGTTATAACAAATCGACTCGATATATCGATGTTCATCTGTCCGTCTGTCTGTCTGTCTGGTGACATCATGCTCATTCACAAAATAAAATATTAACCTGGTTAAAATTATGATGATATTGTTTGTCGTTATTTCGAACAGGCTCATAATGAATTTTAGGTCTCTAGGTCCAAAAGCGGAGGAATGACGTATGCAAATGCGTATCTTTGCATCCTATAAAATTTCAAATAAAAAACTAAAAATAGAGACAAATTTTTATACACAACAGAACATATACGTTTAGATTTGTATAAGCGATGGTTAGACACACACTTATGTTTATCGATGAGTGCAAGGGAACAACAGAGATGGTTATACTCCTATAGGGCCCATACACAAGCTTGTTTTGTGATGAAATCTATCCTTTTTTGCCTCCTAGTGGGTAAGAGAGAATATCAAAGAGGGTTTCAGCCGAACTTAACACTCTTGCTTATTTTGACGGTCACTCACTATTAAAAAGATTTAATAAAATACCGTTAAAAAATGTTGTTGAAAAAATACTTTTTTTTTTGATTTGTTTAAGTTTACAGATTATACATCCTTACACACTAAATATTTAATACAAAGACATTATTAATAAAGTATAAAGTATTGGGGAATGGGCATTGCAAGTAAAGGTGGAAAGTTCTTGATTGCCATTCACTTGGGAGTGGCCAGGAACGATTCCTTTGTTGCATTGTCAATGCAGCTCACGACCTCCGGCTTTAGGCCAGGTATTCCCCGGGCAATGGCTTTTGGACACCCGTCCAAAGCTAGCGAATGTGAGAAGGCATCCTGCCTGGAGGATAGCTGGCAGCCCCAGCACCAGGATCGGTTGCGGAAGCCTAATCAGCTACTTCATCCTAAAACTAATTGATTAACGAAACCACAACAAATGAAATAAAACGATATGATCTACCGATGACAACCTTTAGCATGAAAACCCGGACAAGATTTGGAACATGGAATGTCAGAACGCTAATGGAGGCATCACGCCTGGCTCAATTGAGCAAAGAATTTATGAATTACAACTTATTATTTTTGGGCATAAGTGAAATGAGATGGCCTGATTCAGGAGAAACTACAACAACAAACGGACTTCACCTTTTGTATTCTGGTAAACCCGCCAACGAAAAAAGATCATCTGGTGTTGGTTTTCTTCTCACCAGGGAAGCACATAAAGCTCTTATTAGATGGAAACCATACTCTGACCGCATAATCGCCATTAGATTACGCACACGCGCCAGAAACCTTACATGCATCCAATGTTATGCGCCTACAGAAGTCTCCGATTTTGACGTGAAAGAAGAATTCTATAGCCTTCTTGATCGAGCAATCACATCTTCAAATCGTGGTGATATACTGGTAGTAATGGGCGACTTCAATGCTCAAATAGGCTCAGATAACACCGGCCTGGAAAGTATCATGGGTGTACACGGCTTGGGCCAAAGATCCGAAAACGGGGAATTATTTATGAATATGTGCGCAGAAAATAATCTGGTAATAGAGGGCACACTGTTCCCACACAAACCAATACACAAAATAACATGGGTATCACCCGACCATGTTACAGAGAACCAAATAGACCATATAGCTATATCTAGAAAATGGCGTGGTTCTTTGTTGGATGTGCGAAATAAAAGAGGTGCTGATGTAGCCAGTGACCATCATCTACTCATCGCAAGTGTGCGCATAAAGATAGCGGCTATAAAAAAGAACGACCCACGTATATCTAAGAGATTCGATGTTAGTAGACTGAAAATCCCATCCGTCGCATCGAACTTTTCTAATGCCATAAATGAATCGTTGACGTCAACACCTCAAGATCAACGAAGGGATTGGAAAGTTACAAAAAATATACTAGTGAATGCTGCCACAGAATATATAGGTCTCAAAGAAAATAAACGTAAAGAATGGCTATCTGAAGAGACATGGACAATAATTAATGAAAGAAAGAAACTTAAAGCTGCACTTAACTCTGCACAAACGCGAAGTGAAAAGTCGACTCTTCAGAACCAACATGCAAGTCTAGATCGTAAAGTAAAACGCAGTGCCCGCAAAGACAAACGCGCATGGATGAATGCCATAGCCGAAGAGGCTCAAGCAGCGGCAGAGACGAACCGCACCAGTGACTTGTACCGACTCATCAAGAAGTTATCAAGTAACAACTACTCAGTCACAGGTAAACCAGTGAAAGACAACTCTGGCACACTAATCACGTCCAAAGATGAACAGCTTGAACTTTGGGCTACACACTTCTCTGAAATGTTCACCCCACACCCACAAGAAACTGCACCTATATGTAGCTGCATCAATCACAACACACGATCAAATATCAGTATTACCCCTCCAGTAATATCTGAGATTGTTCCAGCCGTAAAAGCGCTTAAAAACAACAAAAGTCCGGGCAACGACAACATATCTCCAGAGCTCCTTAAGTTGAACTCCAGAACGAGCGCAGAACTTATTTTTCCCATTATTGAGGAAATCTGGTTATCAGAGATAATTCCAGACGAGCTAAAAGAAGGTATTATAGTGAAGATCCCCAAGAAGGGCGACTTAACAAATCGTAACAACTGGCGGGGCATCACACTATTAAGTCTGATCAATAAAGTTTTAGCCCACGTTATAACTAAGAGGTTATCGGACTCTTTAATGCCAGATTTAAGAAGACAGCAGGCTGGTTTTTGCCCCAAAAAGTCATGCGTTGATTACATTAACTCACTAAGAGTAATAGTAGAGCAGTCAGTTGAATGGCGATCTCCTCTTTACCTTATATTTATCGATTTTGAAAAGGCATTTGACACCCTGGCACATGATGTGATTTGGAATGCTCTTGAGTGTAAAGGCGTCCCACGTAAACTTATCCAACTTATAAAATGCCTATACACAGGAGCAAGTTGCCGAATCCTACACGATGGCATGGTTAGCCGTAAGATTGAGGTTGGTACAGGCGTTCGTCAAGGGTGTGTAATGTCACCACTGCTCTTTAATATCGTGGAATCGTATGGGGTTTAAACGAGCGATTAGAGGACCTCGAATACGCAGATGACATATGCCTCCTTTCTCACAGCCACACTGATATGTCCACAAAATTGAAACGACTTATAGACATATCAGAGAAGGCGGGGCTCAAGATAAATATAAAAAAGACAAAAGTCATGCGTATTAACGCCGAAAACGTAAATTCCTTCCTGGTAAATAATGAAACTTTAGAAGAAGTCGATACATTCTGCTATCTTGGAGCCATTATCAATCGAACTGGAGGATCTAGCGAAGATATTGCTAGTCGAATAAAAAAGGGCACACAATCCTTTGGTCTGCTCAATAAAGTGTGGAAATCGTCCACAATATCACGTCGTATAAAAATTAATATATTCAACTCCAACGTAAAATCAACGTTGTTATATGGATGCGAAACTTGGAACGCTGCCTCCCGAGACATTAAATCCTTGCAAGTTTTCGTTAACAAATGTCTTCGAAGAATTCTACGAATCTTCTGGCCACGAACTATTTCGAACATCAACCTGTGGCGCGAAACAATGCAAACACCGCTGCGCGTAGAAATACAGAGAAGAAGTTTTAGAACAATTCGGTTGGTGAATTATTTTTATTATTATTTATTTTTTTGACAGTCAACGCAATGTGATCACGAAAATTAAGCCTGTGATCTAACAAAATACCAACATTAATAGTGTTGTGATCTTTTACCAGTATTGTGTCAGATTTTCTTTTCTAATTCTGAAGAATGACATATGACTGCATTTTTATACCCTATACCACTATGTGGTTTGGGTATAATGACTTTGTGCTGCTGTTTGTAACAACGAAAAATATTTGACCTAGACCCATCTTTAATTATACCGATCGAATCAGAATCACTTTCTGAGTTGATTTAACGATGTCCGTCCGTCCGTCCGTCCGTCCGTCTGTGTGTCCATGTAAAGCTTGTAATCAAACTGCAGGTCGCAAATATGAATATATTTTTTTTTATTTTTTTTTTTTTTTTTTTTTTTTTTTTTTTTTTTGACGAAATTTGGTATATAAGCTTTTATCGGCCATGGGATGAACGCTATTGGTGAGAATCGGTCCATGTTCAGACCTAGCCCACATACAAATTACCCCTATGAAATCGACATAAATTGCCATAAGATCCAAATTGTCATATAGATCTTACTCAAATTGGGTTTGTATGCGTTCATTACATCCATCCATGAGTAGTCCAAAAATGATCCCTTTGGCCCCATATAGAGCTGCTTCCCGATCTTCATTTAAATCTATTAAAAAACAAAAATATTGCACTGATTCTTCTCAAATTTTGTTTGTATATATTTTTGCAAAATACAAGAGACTTTACCAAATATGATCAGGATCGGTCCATTTTTGGACCTAGTCCCCATATGGATATAGCATCCGATATGAACTTTTTCATATCTGCAGCCAAAAAAATTAATAAAAATCCCACTCAAATTTTGTTTTTGCTTATTTTCTATGTCCAGTTAGTTGGGCCTAAGAGATAGGGTTTCTAAACGCATGGTATAGGGTATCATATAGTCGGTCTAGACCGACTATAATTTTCTTACTTGTTTAATATTTAAGCCCATCAAATTTGTTCTACACCATTGAGAAGTTTGTGAATAGCCACTGAAGTAAAAGTTGATCATTAAACTCTTTAATAGTCTTTTGACATTAACTGCAAACATTAGAACGTTAGAATGCAAAACAATGGATAAAAGATCATTTATAAATAAAGTGAACAGTAAGGGACCCAGATGACTTCCCTGTGGAATGCCAGAAGAGCTTTAATGAAATTTGATGTAACATCTCCGAACTTTACTTGTTGTGTTCTCTTTGAGAGGTTGGAATTCAGCCACTTTAGAGCTGAAATACTAAATCCCATAAGTTATAATTTGTAATGTAAAATATCATGGTTCAATTTGTTGAATACTTTACTAAAATCTATGTAAATTGCATCTGTTCGAATATTATTTAAAAATCCATTGATTACCATAGTGGTAAGTTCCAGGATGTTGGTTGCTGTGAAACGAGATTTTCGAAAACCATGCTGACATGAAGCCAATAGCGAAGAAGTTTGATGTGATAAGCTATCCGTTAAAATCTTTTCCAGGAGTTTAGGAATAGCGTTCAGCCTAGCAATTCCACTATAGTTTGACACTTCAAGTTTGCCTCCACCTTTGACCAAAGGAATTATAAAAGATTTTTTTTCCATTCGAGTGGTAAATAACTTAATTTAATAGATTTATTGAAGATTGCAGTAAGTGGACTGCACAAATATGCAGCACAATTTCAGAGAAGGCAACTTGGTATTCCATCAGGACCAGAATTGAAAGGGGATTTTATAGTTTTTATAGTTTTCAGTAAAACGGTTTCATTGCTGATAAATGGAAAATGTGTACCTGATGAATGCGACAGATTAAAGGGATACAGAGTATTATCGTATGTGTTTTTGGAATAAGTTGTAGCAAAGAAATCCGCAAAAATATTGCAAATCAATGCATCATCATCAGCAATACAGGATCCAAATTTAGATTTCATTTTTGTTGTCATACGGGCTATATAGTTATCATATGCCAATTTATTAGAAATATTTTATTCGGAGCGCGCGGTAGAGTAATTTATAAAATCAGCTGATGCGCAAGACCTTTTGTACTTCTTGTAAAACTTGTTGTTTCTATTTTTAGCATGTTGCGATAGGCGAACTAATTTTTGAAGATATTGTTTTGAACTGGTAAGTAGACAATATCCGAACGGAAATCGTTTCTAAATATACCATATTCAGGAATTATAGCTTTTGGTGGCCAAAAATTAGTATTAACCATAGTGTAAAAATTTTCCTCAGGAACAATAATTTTAAAAGAAGATTTACTCCTTTGTTCAGAATATTTAAATTTGAAAATGTTGACGTCAATGTCATATCCGGGCTTCTGTTTCATGTAGTGAGCTACAGCATCAGTTGTGGTTTCAGTTGCAAAACGAGCAGCAACAATTTTCTTTTTAGGTGAAATAACCTTAAGCGTGAGGGAATTATTCACAGTCGTAAAATCAGGAACATTAATTAACATTTAAAATAGTTGGAGAGACTTGATTTGGGATTAAACAAGAATTAGGTAGCAATGGTTGAGATATTTGCGAATTTTGTTGTTGAGAGTCTGACGAGTTCTTTTGAAGAAGCAGAGGGATCAGGTGAAATTTTTATATTTGGCTTTTCAATTAATTGAGATTGGGCAATAGGTGAATTAAGCTGAGTCGAAGTAGAAGGTGTAAGATATTGTATATTATTTGAATCGATGACATTATTAGTGGTATCTATAATATTAATAGGCTAGGCGACTTTTTGTTACCGATGTTTTGTTCTATCGTTTTATCCCGATTTTGTCCAAACGTATATTATGTGAAAGGTGTTTCTTTTTAGCTGTTCACCAGATTTACAGATTTTATAATTTTTTCTTTTATTTTGAGTAAATTGCGTTTAAAGTTGCTACTAACACATACATAAAATTATACATATGCTATGTATGTATTTATTCACAATAATAATTATTCATTCACAATAATAATAATAATAAACCCTAAAGTGTTGGTTTGTGAATTGGCTAAGTTGAAAAATAAGGTGGCCTAGAAATTGCACTCGAATTTCCAGCGCTCGAATGTGCTAGTTACTATTATTGTTACAGTTTACTGCCGCAGACGTCTTTTTTTTTCTTGGGAGAACAAGGCGCTTTTTCCAATAATTCTTTATACTTTAAAAATTTTTTGGTAAGCCATTTTAAGTCATTACTTATGTCGTCTAATTCAACATGAGGGTTTTTAAAAAATAAAAAATTGTGCATCATAACCAATACACTTCTTACAACACCAACAGAGTCCTTTTTCCCCACGAAAATTAGCAGCAGTCCGTGGGGCCAAATCAACACATTTAGCATGAAAGATTGTAGCAGACCATTGGATCCTCGGCCTTATTTCTGCACTTTGATTTAGCACAATTCATATTTAAAAAAGTTTTGAAATAGTTAAATAATGATTATTTGTAAATCTTTTAATATCTTGGTAGTATTTTTAGCTCCCTGCTGTTAAAAAAATTGCTATGATCATCGAAAGGAAATTTAACATGCAACAAAAATATATTTCGGTCCAAACTCTTGCAATTTTCCCTCTAATAGTGTCTTTGTATTGTGTGGATGGATGGTGGGGTTGGTTTAAATTGCGTTAAAATAAATTAATAGAAATACTCGTGTGGTTTCTGTGGATTCTGTGTTGGAAAATTGAAATTTTTAATTGAAACTGATTTTCCAGGGAATTGAAACATTAGATAACATACGATGTTAAACAAAATTTTCATTTATATTAAGAAATATCATACATACGAGTAAATATTTATGTATGTATGTATTACTGTACATAAAACCCAAACCAAAACATTACTTTTCATGTCACACACAATTTTATAGAATAAAAGTTAAAAAAAAAAATACTTTAAAACAAAGAAAGTACCACAATGATGATGATTAATTGTATGAGATTATAATTAATCAAAACATCTTAGTACTAAGGCTGCGAAATAAATTAATTAAGGCTTTTTTTGTTTTATTTTCCTTTTTTTTTTACTAAATAGCGCACATTTGCTCCAATAAATATTGTAAAATTTTAAATTCTTAACGGTAAAGTTTTTTTATTTAAATTTTCTAAACTTTTCAGAGATTTACCGTAATAGCAACAATTAAACAGGACTTACTGAAAAAAAAATCTGTTGTCAAAAAGAGAACAAAACTCTAAACACAATACAATAGATCTGACAAAAGCGACTAAAACAACTCACGGTTCGTACTACACAGAATGTAGCAACAACAAACGGCTTTATAATTAACTTATGTTGGGTTAAGTGATGCTTTTCATCAAAGCTCTGTTATATGGCAAATTGTCGCCCATGGCCCAATGAAAGTTGTTTCTCTTTTTTTGCTTTTAGGTTGTTGTTTTGTTGTTGTTGGTTTGAAAGGTAGTAAAGCAAGTTGTCTTCGTTTAGTACCCAAAAAAAAAAAAAAAAAAGAAAAGAACAGAAACATTCACACGACTTTCAAAAAATTAAACTCGTTTACATTCACACCCACACACACACACACACACACACACACACACTGAAGAAGAATGTAGGAAATGTACCAAGGTATGATTACATTTTTGGTATTTGTCAAACAGAGATAAATTTTTGGGTAAACAATTCAAAAAAAAAAAATCCTACTTTATCATGAATCATTATTTTATAAAATTTAAAACCCGTTTAAAGCTTTTTGTTTCCTATTCAATGATTTTCAACATATTTAAGCCATTAATGTCTCACCTGGGTCCCCTTGTCCACTGTTGCTGAAACTCCAATCCGTTGATATTTGCGTATTCAGATAGATGATGGATTAAAAAAAAATTTAACCCATAAAAACAAAATATTTTTGAAACTCATTCTTTCCTTATGTATTTTTTTAAAATTAATTTAATCGGGAACATCATTTTACTGAGCCTCTATTTAGTTGCTTAATTTCTATTTAGTTTTTTGAATTTTCATTAAGATTAAATAAGGAACATTCAGTGTTCAGTCCTTGGAATTTCTTATCAATCCACATTAAGGTAAGAAGGAAGTTTACGCATCCTTTCAATATCTGGCAACGCTTGCAAGTTACAAAATGTTTTGTCCTGTACTTTCGAGCAGTCGAGTTCTTATAATCGATTTCCTTCGAGGGATCTTACACGACTCAAGGCGACATAAGCCTGTTCTGTGGCGAAATGTTTGAGCCTAAGTTAATGACTGTATTATTGACTGTTGACTATTGACCCTGCATTATATGAATAGTGACAGCCCAACAAAGGACGAGTGGCAACATTCGTCTTTCTGCTGTTCCTGCCGATAATTTTGCCGGAAATTCGACTTCCTTTGGTTCAATGATGTGTTCGGTAATCTTTAGCATTAAGGGGAAATGGGTTTTAATCTCTTTATGACTGTGCGTGACTATGCGTGACTGTGCGTGACTTAGGAAAAGTTAATCTGTTTTTCACAGTAAATATACTTACCAAGTTTCAGATCGATTGGATGAGGGAAAATGGGTTTTGAATCTCTCCGTCACTGTATATGACTTTGCGTGACTATTTTAAAATTAATCTTTGGTCACAACAAGGCTAAATAACTCCGTGACTGTGCGTGAATATGCGTGACTATCTTTAAGCTAACATTTAATGACAAGTCTGTGGACCAAGTTTCAGATTGATTGGATGAGTGGAAATGGGATTTAAATCACTCCGTGACTGTGCGCGACTATGCGTGACATTCAATGACAACAAGTCTATGGACAAAGATCCAGATCGATCGGATGAGGGTAAATGGGGTTTAAATCACTCCGTGACTGTGCGTGACTATGCGTGACTGTGTGTGACTATCTTAAAATTAATCTTTGGCCACAACAAGTCCATGGACAAAGTGCCAAATCGATCGGATGAGGAAATGGGTTTTAAAGCACTCCGTAACTTTGCGTGACTAGGCCTGACTGTGCGTGACTACCCCAAAATTAATCTATAGTCACAACAAGACTATAGACAGATCGACAGACAGAGAGAGAGTATGAGTTAAAATAAAGAGTTTAAGCATGTGTATGCATCGCTAGTAAACAAACAAACAAAAATGTAATTGTATGTGTTTACATTTATGCTGATTGCATTTGATAAAATTTTTGTAATTATCTTATTAAACATCATTGTAAATAATCCAGCCACGATTATGTAAAATCTATAAGAATGTATTTATAACATGGGTGGAGGATATCAAAGATTCGGCACAGCCGAATTTAATACTCTTACTTTTTTATTATACCCTCCACCCCAGTGTGCATAGGGTATATGTATATAAGTTTGTAATCAGAAAAAAATTCTGGACCATATAAAATATATATATATGTGATCCTTATAACAAGCGGAGTTTATATAGTGATGTCCGTCTGTCCGTTTGTGGAAATCACGATGACAACTTCAATCAGGCAGCTAGGGTGCTCATTTGCTAAAAAATGATTCATTAACTTTCTGAGAAGTTTGAAATTTAAAATCGTCCAAATCGGTTGAATAGGGCCCGAGATCTGAATGAAGAACTAGAAAAAATCTTGAAGAAATATGATTTTCTATGTTGGTCTTGTCATGATCACGGCCTCAATAGGATAGGTAGGGTGATCATTTTTAGTGGGAATGATTCACCAAGATCATGGGAAGTTATCTGCTTCAAAAATCATTAAAATCGGTGGAACAGGTCCAGGGAAATCTCTGTAAAAGTAAAAAAAAAAAAAAAAATGAAAAATATGATATGAAAATGTATTGTTGTCATAGCTGGACTTGTTTTTGTGGTCGTTGTGGTAAATTTTGATTTATCAACTCTGTTAGCAAAATTTTAAAGTTTCCATTGTTTTGGCATTACTAAAAAAAATTTGTTAGATCATTTTTGTCATCGCCTCGAGCCTGCCTGCAAAGTTTCAGATCGATTGAGTCACGGGAAAGGGTTAAAAATCAATTCAAATTTTGTTAGACAGGCAGACACTCACTTTAGTGAGTAAAAATTCATCAACATCTAAAGTGAATAATGTTAAACTACCTAGTTGTTAATAAAAAAAACAATGTAAATTAACAAAAAAAAAAATTTTATGTATTAATTTATTTAAAGAAAAACACGAAAATAACTTTTGACGTTGTATTTTTTGTGTGTAATATTTACATATACAGTGGCGAGCATTAATGGATGAATGTTGCTGACTTTCTTACTAAAAAGTCTACAAAATCGTCAATAATAAATCAAATGAAATGAAATTTTCAGGGCTTTAAACTTATTTACTATATTTCATTTAAGGATAAATACAAAAAAACTTAGCATAACTCAATTCATCCACTTTTGCACGTTGTTATAAAATATAATTATTTGATAATTTTTATTACTTTGTCCGCAATCCCTTGTGTTTTTGACACTTCGAATGCGGTTTAGCATACTCTCCACCAATTTCTGCAAAGTTTCCTTTGGAATATTGGTCCGTTCCTCTTGAACTCTCAGCCAAAGCTCAGCCATGTTTGTCGGGGCTCTTTCATATACAACCAGTCTTCTTTTTAAAAGTGCCCACAAATTTTCGATGGGATTTAAGTTTGGGATTGTGCTGGCCACTTTAGTATTGAAAACTTTTGATTAGACTACCAATTCTTCACTATTTTTGAAGTATGCTTAGGATCTCCATCTTGTTGAAAAAATACTTCTTCCGGGTATGCGTTACTGTTAGTGAATTCTGGCAAATTGCTCTGAATTATATTCAGGTAATCTTCCTTTTTCATCATGCCGTCAATTTTTATTAATGGTCCAATTTTCCACCAATTAAAACACCCCCCAAACCATCAAACTACCTCCGCCATGTTTAATCATTTGCTTCACTTGATGTCGTTGAAGCCTTTCATGTGGTCGGTGCCAGTAGTATTCCTTTCCATCTGATTGAAATCTATTGATTTTTGTTTCCTCTGACCAGATTACACACTTCCAGTCTTCGACAGTCCATTTTCCATAAGTTTTGCCGAATTCCAGTCTTGCCTTCACATTTTTCTCTGACAGAGCAGGTTTTTTTTGTTTGACTGCCGACACCAGTCCAATCTTCCAAAGGGCTCTACGCGCCGTGCACTCACTAACATTCTTATTTATTTCTTTGCCAGCCAGTTTTGGTGTTTTGGTATCCTTGCTTCTCATTAATCGCTCCATAAGGCGTGCATCTCCATCCGTTAGTAACCTTGGGCGCCCGTCGGCCACGGCCATGGATTTCACATTTGTTCTTTTTCGGGCACATAGGACAGTACTATGGCATATTTTTAATGTTTTTGAAATTTCTCTTGCAGACTGTCCTTTTTTCGTCAAAAACACTATTTGATTTTCCAGTTCTGCACTGTTCTTAAAGTTCGTAAAATTTTCTTTGCTGAACGTTCAACAACTATTTAAATCTGTTTTTTATGTCACAAAAAAACATATTAAAGAAGAACTCGAAAACAGAATAACAAAAAATAACGGTACTAATGATTTGTTTGTTTTTAAAAAGAGATAGAACACTACGCGCAAAAGTAGATGAATTGTCTTAAATTACGATTGTGGAAAATAATTTGAGCTGGTAATTTTTATTTAAATTTATTTTTACACAATAGTGTAATATGGTAAATAAGGAACAAAATCTGAAACTTTCGCAAAAATTGATATATTATTCATGGTTTAGTAGATATTTAAGTAAAACAGTGACCAACATTCATCCATTAATGCTCGCCACTGTATGTATGTACATGCATATTATATTAAATAACAAAATAATATACATATATTGTATACATGTATTTATATTCATAATAACCGCATGTTAGAAATAAATCGGAATATTTTTCTATTTATATAAAATTCTTCAATATGTATTTTGATTTAGGGAAAATACATTTCTTTTGTATTAACAAACAGAGTGTCACTTCATTTGGCTCCTCAGTGTTGCTATGCCACAGTAGATGGCGCCGCAATTATTGTTCTAATTAGCTTTGCAATCGTTATTTCTATTTTAACATGAATGTCAACATTTTCAATTAGATATCAAACTTCATTTCGCTCAGTTTTGCTATGCCACAGTAGATGGCGCCGCAATTTTTTTATTCTAATTAGCTTTGCAAACGTTATTTCTATTTTAACATGAATGTCAACATTTTCAATTAGATATCAAGCACAACAATGTTAAGAGTATACACAGGGCTGGTCTTTTATTTCATACGTTTTTCCATTATTCTCTTACAAATATGACCATGAGTTTGGTATATTAACTTTTTATTGTGTTTACAAAATAGAGTTACCAAGTTCATTAAATGAATTTTTTTTGCTTTCAAAACATTTCTACATAGTTATATAAAATTATTATTCTGCTTTACCTAAAAAAATATCTGATTAACATTACATATAATTTTAAAAATTGTTTATAATTACTAAAGCATTACTATTGACATAAATACAAAATTACACCTTTTAAATTTTCCATTAAAATTTAAGAAAATATCAATTCTAAAAATTGGAATTCAGATTTTCAATTATAAATTAGGAAATATCAATTGAATTTCAGAAAATCATATTAAATCATCGGAAATAATAACTTGAAATTTAGAAGATATCAATTGAATTTTTAAAATATAAATTTTATTCTTTAAACATAAATTGAAATTCAGAAAACACCAATTATGTTTACATTTAGAAAATCAACTGAAATTAAAAAAAAAAAACAAGTAAAAAAATTATAGTCGGTCTAGACCGACTATATGATACCCTATACCATACGTTTAGAGACCCTATCTCATAGGCCCGACTAACTGGACATAGAAGATAAGCATAAACCAAATTTGAGTGGGATTTTTATTAATTTTTTTGGCTGCAGTTATAAAAAAGTTCATATCGGATGCTATATTTATATGGGGACTAGGCCCAAAAATGGACCGATCCTGACTATGCTTGGTAAAGTCTCTTGTATTTTGCAAAAATATATACAAACAAGAAGAATCAGAGCAATATTTTTGTTTTTTGATAGATTTAAGTGAAGATCGGGAAGCAGCTCTATATAGGGATCATTTTTGGACTACTCATTAATGGGTGTAATAAACGCATACAAACCCAATTTGAGTAAGATCTATATGACAATTTGGTTCTTATGATATTTTATGTCGATTTCATCCTCTGCGGAAAATTTCCCGAAAACAATTTCCCGAAAACAATTTCCCAAATACAATTTCCCGAAAACAATTGCCCGAAAAAACAATTCCCCGAAAAAACAATTCCCCGAAAACAATTTCCGGAAATTACAATTTCCCGAAAACAATTTCCCGAAAACAATTTCCCGAAATTACAATTTCCCGAAATTACAATTTCCCGAAAACAATTTCCCGAAATTACAATTTCCCTTTTTTAGTTTACAACTTCCCATATATTCTTGATTTCCCCCATAAAAAATACTTGCTGCATACGATTTCTGGAAAAAACAATTTCCCGAGTATACGACTTCTCGAAAAATCAATTCCCCCACCCCGCACCGCGCCCTTGCTCTTCCACCCTCCCTCGCCATCCGGACCTATTTATTGGAGTGTCATACGATTATTTTCTCATTGTGACTTTCAACACTTCGGTATTCAGACCTCCCGACGGATAACACTGCTAAAGAAAAAATCGTTAATGAGCTGAAAGATCTTGCCCGGACCACTACATCAAGTGCTCATGAACTGATTGCTCGCCGGAATTTCTGATGGTATTGTTTCGGAAATGCCATCAACAATCTATTTGAAGAAATAGTAATTTCGGGAAATTGTAGTTTCGGGAAATTGTGTTCAGGAAATTGTATTTTGGGAAATTGTAATTTCGGAAAATTGTATTTTTGGGAAATTGTGTTCGGGAAATTGTAATTTCGGGAAATTGTCATTTTGGGGAATTGTGTTCGGGAAATTGTTTTCGGGAAATTGTTTTCGGGAAATTGTTTTCGGGAAATTGTTTTCGGAAAATTTTTCGCAAATCCGGTTTCATAAGCGTCATTTGTATGGGGGCTAGGTCTGAACATGGACCGATTCTCACCAATTTCAATAGCGTTCATCCTATGGCCGATAAAAGCTTATATACCAAATTTTATCAAAATTTATTCATATTTGCGACCTTCATTTTGATTACAAACTTTACATGGACACACAGACGGACGGACGGACGGACGGACATCGTTAAATCGATCAGATAGTGATTCTGATTCGATCGGTATAATAAAAGATGGGTCTAGGTCAAATACTTTTGGTAGTTACAAACAGCAGCACAAAGTCATTATACCCAAACCACATAGTGGTATAGGGTATAAAAAAAGCAATTCGAGTGCAATTTCTAGGCAGCTTTGTTTTTCAACTTAGCCAATTCACAAACCAACACTTTTATGGTTTTTTATTATTGTGAATCAAGATAACAAACTCATTAACAAACACATTAACAAATTCAATAAACACATATGTACATAGCATTGTATAATTTTATGTAAGATTTAGCACAACTTCAAATGCAATTTACTCAAAATAAGGGAACAAATTAAAAAGTCTGTAAATCTGCAAAATGGCTAAAAAGAAATTGCTTTCAAATAATATACGTTCGGTCAAAATCGGGATAAAACGGTAGAACAAAACATCGGTCACAAGAAATCGCCTAGCCTATTAATATTATAGATTTATTCATATTCTGCAACAAAGAAAGAAGAGAAGATGATTTTTGTATTGCTGCATTTCAGGTTAACCAAGCAAATTTATAGAACTGCAATTTCTATTTTTTGCAATGTTTTTTTTTTTTTTCGTTTTTCGTTTTATTTTGATTATTAGTTTGACGGGCGACGTACAGGTAAAGGTGCTATTACACGATGTGTTTTTTACATATGTACTGTCACTTTTTTTTTATCCATATGAAATTCCTCATGTCTGTCAAAATTGTCTTTTACATACGATTCATAATTTTTGCTATCACACGTGCATATGTATTTCCGTATGACATAACCTCTAAATGTAAACAACAGCCGATTTAATTTGTGAATTTACAAAAATTTATTGTTAAAAAAAAGTTATATATTTTTTAATTGTTAATTAATATTAAACAATTTATATGTCTTTCAATATTAATCTTTATAATTTACTCTGTTTTTCTTTCGCCACAAGCAGTGTTGTATTTTCATATGTTTGTCATGCAAAAATAGAACCTGCTCTAATTGAAAAATGTACATGTGACTTTCCTCATGTATTGTACATAAACAATGTTTCATATGTATCACACGATGTGTACAACTTTTGTTGTGGGAAAATTTGACAGTACATATGTAAAAAACACATCAGGTAATAGCACCTTAAAAAGCAACGTATCCTTATTTTGAGAGGGGGTTAAATTTTTTATATTTTGCTTCTTAAGAACAGTAATTTAAGATTATGTACCATAAATTGATTCAACCAAATTCATAAAAAATTCAGTTAAATCGTTTTAAATATTTTTTAGATAAAATTATTTTTCAGCTGACTTGTGATCATTTTAACATAAATATATTAAAAAACTATCTTTGACGAATTTGAAGATTTCTTCTTACATTTTCGAACAAATCAACTATCTCATTTTTCGAATTTCTGAAAGCGGGACATTTATGCGTCCCCGAGTTGTTGTCGGGAACAATGGGACAAAGTAGCTGAAAACGGGACGGTCCCGTTCAAAACAGGACGTATGGTCACGTTATGTATAACCTAAATGCATGCTGATCAGCAACAACGATGACCAAAACGCAAACATCGAAACGTATTTTCTTTTATCCGAAATAATAGAAAAGACGAAAACGATCTTTCCTCACTGGAGCGCGAAGTACTAATATGAGAGAGCTCTATATACCAACTCTTGGAATAAACAAAAATCCAGATCCAACCAAAGAATTTGCTGAAATAATTTGGTATTAAGTTTAACAAATTGTTTAATTTTTCAAATATTTTGTTTTCATTTATTATCAATACTCAAACCGAGGTGAAGGGTATCAAAGATTCGGCACAGCCGAATTTAACACTCTTACTTGTTTTTTTTATTATTATTTTAATTTTAATATATACCAAGATTCAATAGCATTACGTAGATATGACCCAATTTAGATTTCCATTCAGTTTTTTTTGTTTTTCTGTTTATTTAAAACCATTCATAGTTTTCCAATAACAACGAACTGTCTCTGGTTTTAAAATAACTTTTCTATTAAACACTCTAATTACAAAAGTTTTTTAATAAAAATATATTTCTTTTGCACTCATCCGAAAGGTCATTTGGTGAAACAAAACAAAAACAAAAAACCAAACAAACAATACGTTTTAATATGTCTACAAATAGCATGTAATGTGACATCTTTTATATCATGACATTCATAGACAGATTTTCAAATATAAACAATAGAAAAAAAAATGAAATAAACCAAAAAATAAAAGAAAAGGAAAAGCCAGCATATTGCATGAAACCATTTATATTCACAATTGTTTAAAAAAAATAAAAGTTTTCTAAACAGGACGTTTCATTAAAATTTGCAGTCATCATTTCATTTCAAAGTCCAGGCCAACATTCTGCTTCACAATATGGTGGCGGCTGTTGCCGTTTGTGGCTAACATTGTCAATAAAAGAAGAAAATATAACTGTGGTTTTTAGCCTACACTTTATAGTAAATCATACATAAGTTTAATAGATTTGCTTAAGTTTGTATAGAATTTAAGTTAAGCTATATGGCTTTAAATAGAGCGCGTTTGAAATTAAATGGATTAACTAGTAAATTTTGACTATAAATCGATAACAACTTGTCCACTTATTAATCCTCATTTATTCTTCATCAATAAATTGTCGGACATTAATTTTAAAATCTCCCTCTCTAACATATATACAATGGTATATAGTAAATGTCCTCTTATTCAGAAACTAATTGACAGGATAACAGAGTATTCTGTTGTCGTTAAGCCATTGATGTTCAATTGTTTTGTTATTTTTGTTTCTGTTTTTTTCTTTGGTTTTGTATATTTTCTCCAAACGCTTAAGACATTCATCTTAAAAACGATTACAACAATGGCTAAAAGAAATAACAATATTCACAAAATGTCACCATAAAATACGTATTTGTAGCTGTCGCTTCTTTGAAGCGAACGAGATCTTGGCGGAAAATATAAACAAAAATTGTCAGTTCTTTGCCAGTTTGTTGTTAACATTGTTTTAATGTTCAATCCATTTGTCAAATGCATTTTGTTTTATATTTTGTTCTTGTTCGAGCTTGACTAATGTAAAATGAGTGTACGCATATAGCAATATGACCCTAATGTGGGTGTATTTATGTATGTGTGTGTGTAACTGTAGTTTGGAAATGTCATTGTCATTGCAAAAAGAAAAAAAAAAACATTCATAACACTGCAGTTGTAGTTGTAGTGGCAAAATAGCAGTTTCACTTGGCATAATTACATCTTTTAAAATTGCCATCATTAATTTTATGGCAGTCGTAGTGGATTTTTGTTGTTGTCGAGTTATTGTTGTTTAAACGAATATAAACGATACATAAAAATATACTTTAACAACAAGACTCTTCAGCCATGGCGTTAATAAACTGTACTCCACTACTAGCTTCTTTGTTAAATATTTACTCTTCCAAACACCCATCCATATGTATATGTACACTAGGGCATTTAAAGCGGTGTTTAAAAAAATTTTTTTGAGAATTTTTGAACGCTGCTATCGATTTTATACACAAAATTACGTTATGAAACATACATTTTTTTAATCAAAAAGTACTTCACGGTAGTAAAAGAAAATTTGCCCCATAGTGTTTAATAAAAAGAATATGGTTTTTAATCCCCGTTTATACTTTGTTATATGTTTGTAGTCATTGCTGTTTGTATGAGAGTGGTCATAACTTTTAATGGGGTTTCATGTTTATGTATTTACAATTTCAATGTGTAAACAACACCGAACACAACTACAACGACAGCAAATAAATGAAACAAAGAGCAAAGCGAAAATTAATATTACACTGCAATTACAACATAATACACTAAAAGAAAAAAGAATATGATCCGTAGACCGTTTTTAGTTTCACAAAAGTTATAGTCCACTGAAAACTTATGTCATATGTTGTCATATGAAAAAATATTCTGCAGTTATATTCTTCAAACTTTTTTGCAGGAGTTAGGTATAGGAATATGTATTTTTTTTATGGATATGTACTTTTTTTTAGAAAAAGTATTGTTGGAGATGAGGTACTTATTATAAAATGGTACTTTTTATAATAAGGTTCTTTTTGTAAAAAGTTACTTTTTACAAGATACTTTTTTATAAAAAGGTACTTTTTATGAAAAGGTACTTTTTTATAAAAAGGTACTTTTTTAAAAAATGTATTTCTTTTTTTAAGCAATGGTACTTTAATTTTTTTTAACAAAAGATTCTTTTAAGGGCATATTTTTTTTTTTAGCAAAATGTACTTTTTTAAGAATATGTAATTTTTCAAGAGAAGGTGCTTTTTTAAGCAAATGAAGGTTCTTTCTTATAATAACGTACTTTTTTATAAAAAGTTTATTTTGATGGAAAATTAAGTTTTTATAAAATGGTATTTTTTAAGAAACTATACTTTTTTAAGATGACAAAAGGTATTTCTTTAAATTATTTTTTAAGAAATGGTACTTTTATTTTTTTTCAACAAATGGTACTTTTTTGAAAATTTAGTTTTTGTGGAAAAGGTACGTTTAAGGGAATAATATTTTTTTTTTTCGACAAAATGTACTTTCTTAAGAATATGTAATTTTTAAGAGAAGGTGCTTTTTAAGAAAATGTACTTTTTCAGAAGGTACTTTTTCAGAAAGTACTTTTTTGTAAAAAGGTACTTTTTTATAAAAAGGTGCTTTTTTATAAATACGGACTTTTTAAGAAACTATACTTTTTTTTAGATAAAAGATATTTATTTAAAAAAAATTTTTTTTTAAAGAAGTGGTACTTTATTTTTTTTAACAAATGGTAATTTTTTTGAAAATTTAGTTTTTGTTGAAAAGGTACTTTTAAGGGAATAATATTTTTTTTTTTAACAAAACGTACTTTTTTTATAATATGTAATTTTATAAAAGAAGGTGTTTTTTTAAGAAAACGTACTTTTTCAATAGGTACTTTTTTCTAAAAATATACTTTATTTTAAAGGTACTTTTTTGAAAATTTAATTTTTGTGGAAAAGGTACGTTTAAGGGAATAATATTTTTTTTTAAACAAACTGTACTTTCTTAAGAATATGTAATTTTTAAGAGAAGGTGCTTTTTAAGAAAATGTACTTTTTCAGAAGGTACTTTTTCAGAAGGTGCTTTTTTATAAAATGGTACTTTTTAAGAAACTATATATTTTTAATATAAAAGAGGTATTTCTTTAAAAATAAAAATTTAAGAAATGGTATCTAAATTTTTTTTTTTTTAACAAATAGTACTTTTTTTTTGAAAATTAAGTTTTTGTGGAAAAGGTACTTTTAAGAGAATAATATTCTTTTTAACAAAATGTACTCTTTTTAGGTAATGTAATTTTTTAAGAAAAGGTGCTTTTTTAAGAAAATGTACTTTTTCAAGAAAAGTTACCTTTCCAAAAAAGTTCGTTTTTTATGAAAAGGTACTTTTTTATGAAAATTTACTTTTTGAGGAAAATGTACTTTTTGAAGGTATTTCTTTAAAAAAATTTATTTTATTTGAAGAAAAAAGTATTTTTTTGGTATTTTTTTAAAGGTGCTTTTTTAGGTAAAGCTACTTTTTTATAAAAAGATACTTTTTTATAAAATGGCGCTTTTCATTAAAAGGTCGTTTTTTATAAAAAGGTTATTTTTTTTTATAAAAAAGTAAGTTTTTATAAAAAGGTAATTTCTTATAAAAAATCTTTTTGGGAAAAGTTTATGTTTAAGAAGAGATAATTTTAAAGAAAATATATATTTTGAAAAAAGGTTTTTTTATAAAATGCACTTTTTTATACAAACGTATTTTTTTATAAAAGCGTATTTTTAAGATAAGGTCTTCTTTTAGATGAAGTACTTTTATAAGAAAATTTATTTTATAACTAATTGTTTTTTTAAAGAAATTTTTAAGTAAAGGTTGTTTTATTTAGTAAAATGTACTTTTAAAAAATAGAGCTGTTTTAAGAAACAGAGCTTTTTTTTTGACAAACGGTACCTTTTTAAGAAATGGTACTATTTTAAGAAAATATACTTTTTTAAGAAAATATATTTTTAAGAGAAAGAACTTTTTAAGAAAAGGTGCTTTTTTATGAATATGTACTTTTAATGAATTTTTATTTCTTAAACAAAATGCCCTTTTTCAAGAAACGTTACGTTTTTATGGAAAGTTGGGTTTTTGTGAAAAAGTATTATTTTCATAAAAACGAACTTTTTAAGGAAATAAACTTTATTAAGATAAGAAAAGGTATTTCTTTAAATAAAATTCTGTGTTATAAGAAATGGTACTTAAAATAATTTTTTTTAAGAAACGGTATTTATTGAAAATTTCACTTTTTGTGGAAAATGTATTTTATGGGAATGGTGCTTTTTTAAGAAATTTTTAAAAAATGTCACTTTTTAAGAAAAGGTACTTTTTAAGCAAAGATACTTTTTCAAGATAAGTTCCTTTTTTATGAATAGGTACTTTTCAAAGGTACTTTTTATTAAAATGTACTTTTTATTAAAAGGTACTTTTTATGAAAAGGTAAATTTTTTCGAAAATTTACTTATTATGGAAAAGGTACTGTTATAGGAAATGTTATATTTTATCCTTTTTTAAGAATAGGTGCTTCTATAAGAAAATATACTTTTTTAGAGAAAGATATTTTTTTTATAAAAAGATTCTTTTTCTTCAAAAGGAGCGTTTTTGTAAAAGAGAACTTTCTTATGAAATACTTTTTTAAGAAAAGGAACTTTTTTGAGAAAGATTTATTTAAAAAAATATATATGTTTTTGTGAAAATGTTTTTTTTATAAAGAGGTACTTAAAAAAAAGTTTTTTTTATAAAAGGTACATTTGTTAGATGAACTAATTTTATAAAAAAAATTATTTTATAAGTAAACGCTTTTTAAAGAAGTGGTATTTACTTTTTTAAGAAAAGTTGTTTTTTCAGGAATAGTTACTCCTTCTGAAAAGGTACTTTTTTATAAGGATATTTTTTAGCAAGAAATTTAATACCTTTAAACAAAAGGTACCTTTTTAAGAAAATATACTTATACGTACATTTTCAAGTTAATGTACTTTTAAACAAAATTTAGTTAGAAAACATAGTTTACAAACAGGTAGGTCGTTGTAGATAGGTATTGTTTAAAAAAGGTACTTTTTTAAAGAAAGCATTTTCTTAAGAAATGGTACCTATATTTAGTAAAATGTAGGAAAAATTATTTTATAAAAATGGTACTTATTTTAAGGAAAGGAAGAGCATTTTTAGGAAAATTTACTCTTTTAAGAAAAGGTACTTTTTCAGGAAAATTTTCTTTTATAAGAAAAGGCACTCTTTAAGAAAATTTATTTATTTTGGAAAAGGTACCGTATTGTAAGGCAGGAATTTTTAAAGGAATTGTACTTTTGAAAGGGAAGGTACTTTTTGAAATAAAGAAACTGAGTTAAGACTCAAATATTTATATAATTTTTATACCCTCCACATCTCAGTGGCAGAGGGTATATATAGGTTTGTCATTCCGTTTGTAACGCATCGAAAAACTAATTTCCGACCCAATAAAGTATATATATTCTTGATCCTTATCACAGCTCGAGTCGATATAGCGATGTCCGTCTGTCCGTCTGTCCGTCTGTCCGTCTGTCCGTCTGTCCGTGTGTCTGTTGAAATCACGCTCATTCAAAAAAAAAAGCATTTACTTAGGTCAGGTTACGAAAAAATTATTTGCCATAATTCCCACCAGGTTGGTATTGAAATCGGAGTAAATCGGGAGCCTCTGCGCTGAGAAATGAACAAAAGTTTATAGATACCTCTAAAAAAAACATGAAACCTAGTGTTTTCTTGTAATAGTTTAGTGGTTGAACATACAACAACATAAAAAAAGCCACAAAAAAAATGTGATTCATACATATTAACAATAACAAGAACACAACTACCATGAGCTATGTTAATAGTATTGCCACAAACCGAGGTGGAGGGTATCAAAGATTCGGCACAGCCGAATTTAACACTCTTACTTGTTTTTATGGCATATGAGCAGTTTTGAGTAATTTTAAACGTTTTCTTTTCTGTCCAAAAAATTTCGCATTTTATTTATACATTTTTTTTGTATATATTCCAAATAAAAAGCTACTTTGGTTTATGTATCCCTGGTAAACTAACAAAAAAAAAAAAATAAATAAATAAAAATCATGTGAGCCGATATGTGTAAAAATCTACTAATTAAAGATCTTTTATGGCACTTTTTAAAATCAAACAGAAAGTTTCATCTATGTATCACTTATAGCAAATAACTGCAGGGTCTCGAATAGTAGAAAAATATCTGTTATTATTTATTTATTATTTTAACCGGCTAATTTTTAATGTTTCGTTTTTTATTTTTATTTTTCATTTTTCACTTTTTCAGTTTTCATTTTTTATTTTTAATATTTAATTTTTCAGTTTTCATTTATTTTTTTTTTATTTTTCAATTATTTTTAATTTTTTACTTTTCAATTTTAATTTTTAAGTTTTATACCCTATACCACTATGTGGTTTGGGTATAATGACTTTGTGCTGCTGTTTGTAACAACCAAAAATATTTGACCTAGACCCATCTTTAATTATACCGATCGAATCAGAATTACTTTCTGAGTTGATTTAACAATGTCCGTCCGTCCGTCTGTGTGTCCATGTAAACTTTTAATCAAACTGCAGGTCGCAAATATGAATATATTTTGATGAAATTTGGTATATAAGCTTTTATCGGCCATGGGATGAACGCTATTGAAATTCGTGAGAATCGGTCCATGTTCAGACCTAGCCCCCATACAAATTACCCCTATGAAATCGACATAAATTGCCATAAGATCCAAATTGTCATATAGATCTTACTCAAATTGGGTTTTGTATGCGTTCATTACGTCCATTAATGAGTAGTCCAAAAATGATTCCTTTGGCCCCATATAGAGCTGCTTCCCGATCTTCACTTAAATCTATTAAAAAACAAAAATACTGCACTCAATCTTCTCAGATTTTGTTTGTATATATTTTTGCAAAATACAAGAGACTTTACCGGACATGATCAGGATCGGTCCATTTTTGGACCTAGTCCCCATATAGATATAGCATCCGATATGAACTTTTGCATATCTGCAGCCAAAAAAATTAATAAAAATCCCACTCAAATTTGGTTTTTGCTTATTTTCTATGTCCAGTTAGTTGGGCCTAAGAGATAGGGTTTCTAAACGCATGGTATAGGGTATCGTATAGTCGGTCTAGACCGACTATAATTTTCTTACTTGTTTTATTTTTAATTTTAATTTCTTATTTTAAATTTTTTATTTTTCATTTTTTATTTTTCGTTTTTCATTTTTCCTTTTTCATTTTTCATTTTACATTTTTCGTTTTTCATATTTTATTTTTAATTTTTTATTTTTCATTTTTCATTTTGTATTTTTTAATTTTTAATTTTTATATTTCGATTTTATTTTTCACTTTTCACTTTTTGATTTTATTTTTCATTTTTAATTTTTTATTTTTAATTTTTTATTTTTTATTTTTTATTTTTAATTTTTTATTTTAAATTTTTTATTTCTCGTTTTTCATTTTTCATTTTTTATTTTTAATTTTTTGCTTTTCTTTTTTTTTCCTTTTTCCTTTTTAATTTTTAATTTTTTTAGTTTTGATTTTTTATTTTTCAATTTTATTTGTAATTTGTATTTTTTCATTTTTCATTTTTTTTTATTCATTTTTAATTTTTTATTTTTCATTTTTCGTTTTTCATTTTCCCATTTTTTCTTCTAATTTTTTATTTTCCTTTTTTAATTTTTAATTTTTCAGTTTTTATTTTTTATTTTTCATATTTCATTTTCATTTTTCATTTTTCATTTTTCATTTTTCATTTTTAATTTTTAATTTTTAATTTTTAATTTTTAATTTTTAATTTTTAATTTTTAATTTTTAATTTTTAATTTTTAATTTTTAATTTTTAATTTTTTATTTTTCATTTCTCATATTTATTTTTAATTTTTTATTTGTAATTTTTAATTTTTTTCTTTAAATTTTTTATTATTCATTTCTCATTTTTATCTTTAATTTTTCATTTTTAATTTTTTATCTTTCATTTTTTATTTTTAATTTTTCGTTTTTCATTTTTTATTTGCCTTTTTTAATTTTTCATTTGTCAGTTTTTATTTTTTATTTTTTATTTTTCATATTTCATTTTTTATTTTTCATTTTTCATTTTCCATTTTTCATTTTTCATTTTCAATTTTTTATTTTTCATTTCTCATATTTATTTTTAATTTTTTATTTTTAATTTTTAATTTTTTTCTTTAAATTTTTTATTATTCATTTCTCATTTTTATCTTTCATTTTTCATTTTTCGTTTTTTATCTTTCATTTTTTGTTTTTAATTTTTCGTTTTTCATTTTTTATTATTCATTTTTAATTTTTTATTTTTAATTTTTTATTTTAAATTTTTCATTTTTCATTTTTCATTTTTAAACATATCATAGTTTTTTCACCAATACAGTCATAAGTCGCACCGATTTTGTCTTACGTCTCACATGTTACGCTGTTTTTGTGTGCGAGTATAGATGTTTACGCATCAAAATTTAATTATTACCCTCTGTTTAGTCGAAGGCTGAGAATTTTAGTAAACATGGAAACAATTTTTTCATCTTCAAGAAGGCAATATCCCTAATTTATTTGAATTGATTTGATAAATACTTTTAGTGCTTTTGAGGTATATGTAAAACATGATTGCATTTAAAATTTCTGTGGAAAAATGTAAACAAAATGCGACATTTTTTTTGACAGAAAAGAAAGTGGGGCGCATTTCACATATTCTTTTTATTTGATAGTATTTTTTCTTTCAATGTAAATCAAATTCATTAAATGTGCCACCAGCATGATGGAATAATTAAATGCCCTCAAATATTAGTAGTAAGTAGTTATTTCTTTATGATTATTTTTTCCATCATTTCTTTTGGTTGGATCCAACAAGTTGCTATTAAGTATTATGATTTTTTATGCGGTCATTTTGTGTTATTGTTATTTTTAATGTCATATTCTGACTGTTAAACATAAAATTATGAAAAACAAAGATGAGTGAAAACATGAAATTAACCCTGAATTACGATGGCATAATGAACTGCATGGACATAAGCTGACATCAAACTGAGAATATAATCCAACTTTTGTGGCAGTAATTATATTATTTCCCTTAGCTTTTTTTCAGAATGCACATATTCGTATCATGTAATGTAATTTTTGTATTTTTTTTATGTTCATATAAGATTTTAATAGGAAAAGTAAGTTTTTGTTAAATAATTTTTTTTTTGCACAACTCTTACATCATACGAGAAAATCTGTTGTAATTTAAATTAACAATTTGCAATTTAACGAAAACTTTTTATTCTAAATACAAGTCATAATTTATAATTTGTTTTCCTTCATGTTAAACATTTCCTTCTTTCTGTGTCACTTGATATCTTATGATGAAAAAAAACATCATTATTTTATGTAGACTTTAAGTTGTTTTCTTGTAAATCAAGTCATTTTTGTGTGTTCTTTTTTTTTTTTTTGATTTTTTATGTTAGGGGCAAAAGAAAGTTTTGCCAACAAATAAAATTCAATCAGTTCCAGAAAACTTAAAACATTTGAAAACATTCTCGTTTTTTATGTTAAATCTCATGAGTCATGAGCCAGCCGCACATTAAGGCCACCAAAAAATAAGAGGAGGAATTAACGACAGCATTAAAGCTGTGGAAATGTAAATACCCTACACTTTTTTAAGTTTACGAAAATAAATATTTTGTGTAACAAAAATAGTAACTAAATTGGTTCACTTAATATATAGTACACTATTTATGTTCGAGTAATATTTCGTTTGTTTAAACATTTTTTTTACTACAAATTTAATTTCTCTACTTTTTTTTACTCTATTTTTTTTGTACTAAAAAAGCTTCTACTTAAAAATTGTTTATCCCGTTCAAAAACTTTTTTCGCTTAATTTTTTTTCCAAAAAAATTATTATTTTTTATTTGGTGTAACTCAAAATTTTTTAAATTGTAATTTTTTTAACCTTATTTTTTTTTATTAAAAATAGTGTAAAATTAAAAATATTCTAAATATTCTAAAGCTTTTCCTATAAATTTTTTTAGAACTGAAAAAATTTTTTCTGAACTCAAAAAATTTTTCTTTCAACTTAAAAAATTTTTTCAATAAAAATCTTCCACTTAACTCTCCGTCTAGCAACACTTCTGGTACCCTTAAACGCATCATTTTTGTTGATATGACATTTGATATGAAAAAGACATTTTAAAATTTTTGTTTTGTTATTTTATTATTGTTTATTAATTAAAGTGTTGATAAATAAATTAAAATATATATTTTTTTTATACTAACATACTGCCTACGAAACTATAACCGCATTTATACCCTTTTCGTTGCCTACTTGTGTTCTAGCTTGAACATCCGCGTATATCTACAAATAGAGATTAGTATTAGAAGGTAATAAAACAAATGTTAAATTCGAAGAACTCGTTTAAAATGTGTTCAAACAATAAAACAGCTAAAAAGAAGGCAAAATAAAGTTTATGTCTTAATGATTTCTTGTAATTTCAGTACAAGGTCCCTACGGACCTTGTCATGCGTTCCCGTACTACTCACCTTTAAACCTCAATAAAAACTAAACTATTCGGCGTATCACCTTGAATTTTCTTTTAAATGATTTTTGACAAAATTCTCTTGGAAAACAGCGTAGCTTTTGGGGTACCTTGTCCTGGCCGAAATAGGAGTAATTTCAGTTTGGAAAAAGGTCCCCAGAGACCTTCTCGCTAACGGAAGGGTTAATACACTGTTTTACACAAAAATTATTTTTTTATTTGTTGTAACTCAAAATTTTTTTAATTGTAATTTTATTAAAAATAGTGTAAAATTAAAAATATTCTAAATATTAATAAAGCTTTCACTATAAATTTTTTTTCAACTGAACAAATTTTTTTCAACTCAAAAAATTTTTTTTCACCTCAAAAAAATTTTCCGATAAAAAATTTTTCATATAAATTTTTTTTCAGAAAAACTTTTTTCACTCAATAAATTGTTTTACATAGAAAAAAAAAGATTTCACTTAATTTTTTTGCTATACAATTTTGTAATTAAAATTAGGTTGGTGTAAAAATACACATTTTCATGTGGTTCAAAAATTAATCAAAAAATTTTTGAAAAAAATTTTATGTCTATATAATTTTTTCCATATTTTTCTTCACAAAAAATGTTTTAGCTCCAATAATCAATAAACAATTTTGTTATTGCAGATTATTTTTTATATAACTTTCTGGATTTTTTTTTCGATATGTTGTTAAGTGTATAATAGGAAAAAAAAAATTTCGACTCAAAACAGTTTTTTGTTAACAATTTTTTCTGATATTTTTTTTTTTTAATTTTTTAAAACAAAAAATTTTTTAAAATTGTAATTTAACCGCTTCCTGAAGCTTTAAATGCCCCAAGTCTCTTATTTCAGTGTAGGGTATTCAAACCCGTTGTAACTGTTACAAAGAGAAGATGCATAAAACCAAATCTTTTTTCGGTTCTATTTTTACCACTTTCACACATAACTCATAAACTTGGCAGAAAACTTTCGCCCACGACAACAGCTCATGAGTATTAGACTTCTAACAAAAATATTTATTAAAAAAAAAAAATGAAAAAATAAACGACAATGTGTGCTGTATAAGTTAATATACGAACAAGTACACTCGCAAAAAAAAAATTAATAAATAAAATATAAAAAAAAGCTAAAGAGCAGAAGAAGTACATAAAAAAGTTTTTTTTTAATAAAGTACATTTTCATAAAAAAGTATCTTTTACTAAAAAAGTACTTTTTTATAAAAAATAAATTTCCTTAAAAAACTACATTAGAAAAAAATATATATTTTTAAAGTATTTTTTCTTATAAATGAGGCTTTAAAAAAAATATATATTTTTTTATAGAAATATCATCTCTGAAAAAAGTCAATTTTTCAAAAAAAGAACCTTTTGTAGGAAAAGTACCTTATCTAGAAAATTACATTTTCTTATAAATGTACCTTTTCTTAAAAAAGTTAATTTTCCAAAATAGTACCTTTTATAAGAAAAGTACCTTATCAAAAAAAAAGTACATTTTCTTAAATAACCTTTATTTTTAAAAAGTGAACTTTCTTTTAAAAAAATGCCTCTCATATAAAACACAATTTTCTTGCAAAATGCCCTTTCTTAAAAAGTAACTTTTCCGAAAAAAGAGCCTATTCTTAAAAAGTACTTTTTCTTAAAAAAATGCCTTTTCTTTAAAAAGTACCTTTTCCTAATAAAGTATATTTCCAAAACAAATGTTCATTTCATAAATAAGTACATTTTCTAATAAAGTATATTTTCCTTAATCTAATTTAGAGGATCCTCAACGCGACTGAAAATTTCAGGTGTGTTTGTGTGGGGAAAATATGACTGTCTTCCAGATTTTACGTCATATATACATATTGCTTTTGTTTTGAAAACTCTCAACCATCCCCAGTTCCCCCAAGTCATAGCAATACTGAAAGGGTGCAATGGAGGGGAGTTTTTTTTGCCTGCCCTCTCTAACCTTTACTCTTACACTCAATAGGAGTAGTCGACATTAAAGTAAACTAGCAGAGCCCAGCCCTCGAAATTCGAGTGCAAATTCTAGGAAATTTTATTTTTTCATTTTATAAATAATTTTATAAGAGCCTAAAGGTATGTTGACCAGTTTTAGCCTATTCACAATTCTACAATTTTTAAATAAAATTCATTAAATTTCGTTATAAATATTTGTTGAACACACAGAAGATATATAAATGGGTTTGTTAATAAATAATTTTAAAGTAGGCAAATTTTAGCCAATTCACAATTCAACACAGGGTTTTTCATATTTATAATAAACACACACACAGAATGTATTTTATGTATGTGTTAATAGCAACTTTAAATAAGCATTACTCCAAAAAATTATTCCAGACGCTGCAAATTTGTAAATCTTGTGTACAGCTAAAAAGAAATATCTTTCAAGTGAGTTATGTTTGCTCAAAATCAGTTATTGACTACAATTTTTATATCGGTCACAAGAAATCCCATTGCCTAATAATATTATAGATGTATAAATACATTATAGTTCAGTTGCTATTGTTAATCACAAAGAAAAGTTTGGTGTACTGCCATTAATATGAAATCTTTAAAACCCAATAAATTCTTCCATTTGTTGCTTTTCTTAACCCCTTGAATAAAATAACTGAGACCACATCTCATCTGTAACGTTTCTTGAAAAAGTGTCTTTGCTTGGAAAAGTACTTTTTCTAAAGTAGCTTTTCTTATGACAGTATTTTTTCTTAAAAGTGTACTTTTTCTTAAAAAAATAAATGTTCTTAAAAAAGTACCTTTCCTAAGTAAGTACCTTTTCTGAAAAAGTAAATTAAAAAAAACATACCTTTTCTTAAAAAGTACCCATTTTTAAAATTATCTTTTTAAAAAAAAGTACTTTTTTTAAAAGTGCCTTTTGTGCCTTTTGTTAAAAAAGGAAATTTTTTTAAAAAGGTAAAAAAGTAAATTTTCTTAAAAAAGTAAATATTCTTAAAAAATAATCTTTAAAAAAAAGTACCTTTTCTTAAAAAAGTGCCTCTCTTTTATAACGAAGATTTTGTTAGAAAAATGCCTTTTCTGAAAAATTGCCTTTTCTAAAAAATGTACGTCTTGTTAGAAAAGTACATTCTCTTAGAAAATTACTTTTTCTTAAAAAAGTAACTTTTTTTAAAGTATGTTTTTTTTAAAAGCACTTTTATAAAAAAAGTGAAACTGCTTAAAATTACTCATTTTCTTATAAAAAGAAAATTATTCCTAAATAAGAATAATTTCTTAAAAATACCTTTACGAAAAGTACCTTGTTGGGAAAGTACTTTTTTTTTAAAGTAAATTCATATAAGAAGTGAAATTTTCTTAAAAAAGGTAAATTTTTTTTATTAAAAATTGCCTTTTTGTACAAAAGTATCCTTTTCTTAAAAATGATTTTCTACATTTTGCAGTGGCAGGCTATCGCTTTTATAACTAACTTTGTTTTAATACATTAATTTTAATTTTTATACCCTCCACACATATTATTGATAATTATAAGAACTCGAGTCGATGTAGCGATGTCCGCCTGTCCGTATGTCCGTCTATTTGTTGAAATTATGTTCATTCACAAAACAAAACAAACAATTTACCTAGGTAAAGTTATGATAATTTTGTTTGCCATTATGTCGAGCTGGTTGTTATTGAAAATTGAGTAAATTGGGCTTCACTGTACCGAGATATCTCCATAAACATGTGGACACCTCTAAAAAATTTAAAAAATTCCGTGTGTTTGTTGTAATTATTTAGTATTAAATTTATCAAATTGGTGCTTTTAAAAATATTTTATTTTCATCTATAATATTAATAGGCAAGAGGCGATTTCTAATGACCCCTTCTACGCTTTAAGTTATCAACCGATTTTGGCAAAAAATATACTATTTTAAAGCTATTTCTTTGCTGATGTTTACCATATTTACCGATGTGCACCATCTGGTACATTTTGTTGGAGTAATAATCATTTAAAGTTGCTACTAACACATGCATAAAACATATATTTAAGCTTCAAATAAAAAACTATACAATACTGTGTGTGTAATTTTAAAATGGCTAAAATTGAATAGCAAACCTTTGGGCTCTTATAAAATTATTTATTAACAAACCCATTTATATATCTTCCGTGTGTTCAACAAATATCTATAATGAAATTTTTATGAATTTTATTTAAATATTTATAATTTTTTTATATATATACATTAAAAACCATTGAAAAAAAAAATTTAATGAAAAAATAAAATGTCCTATAATTTTCACTCGAATATCGAGTGCAGCGCTCTGCTAGTTGGTTATAAATTGTGCAATAAGACCAGATATTACTGTAAATGTAAAACTGATGTGGAGGGCACCAAAGGTTCGGCACAGCCGAACTTAACACTCTTACTTGTTTACTTTCAATTTAATTATTAAAAAATAAAACAGATTTCCATAGGATTTGTACACTATATTTCTTTTGTTAGTAACAATATTTTTTTTATCGAATAATGTTCTCGTATGTCTCATTTTTGCTAGTTTTTTACTTGCCATTGAAAAACGGATAATTTGGTTATTTCTACTGCCTTTTTTGTCAGTGTTTCTGTAGAAACGAATAGGATAGTGCTATGTCAGTTTCTTCTACTTTTTTTTCTCCCCATCGCACGAAGAGATGGGAGAGTTTTGACAGCACACACATATAAAGCCATAAAACAAAAAAGTTTCTAAACGAAAACTTTTATGTGCAGCTCTGGTATCTCCAACAGCAGGAAACTGGCAAAATAAATTCAAATGAAACGAAAGTACATAATGAAAATATAACAAAAAATCCTTTTCGAGTTTAAAGTGCTGCTTTAATTTTTTTTCTGTGATTTTGGGTGGTACAAAAATTACATCGAAACCTAGAAAAAGAAAAATTAAAAATTGGTTAAAAAATGGAAAATTTATTCAAACATACTTTTTCAACAAATACAATTATTTACACAGTAGCAAACATTGCGACTCACACTCCCTCACATGTACAAACTGAAATTCATGTTTAGTGTAATTTACATTAACATGCGTTAAGGGCTAAAATTATGGTACTTTTCTGTTATCCAATCACACACACACACACACACAAAGTTTACATTTATTCATTTGCACTGTATAACTGTGTGCTTGTTATAATGTTTTCTATATATTTATGTACATATGTGTGTGTGTGTGTGTGTGCTGGAACTATGTAACTTTGTTTACTACATACAAATCAAAGTATTAAAAACTTTGTTGATTTTTTGTTTCAATTGTTGTTGTGTTTTTGTGTTATGTGTGAATTTGTTATTTGTAATTTGCACTTCGACGCTTGTTTTGCTTTTTCATTTGTTTTGCTTTATTATCTGCCAACTTATTCTAAACGGTAGAGGTTTTATCATGATTTTCGTTGTATTAAAAAAAATTTGGTTAATAGAAGCCAAAAATTGTGATAATTGGGAAAGGACATATGGTGTGTTAAAAAGAAAAAATATATATATTTTTAAATTTTATAATTTTCTTATGATTCCATGAAAATGCAACTGGATTATGGCGGGTAATAATTCATTTTTACACCAGGCAAAAAAGAATCAAAGTGAAGTAACAAGTGTTAAGCATTCACTAACAACGAATAATCTATGAACCTATTTCGGTTTGGACTTTATTTTTATTTTGTATAAATTTTTTGAAACAAAAATTTTTATGTTTTAGGAATAAAAGTTTTTCAGAATAATTTAAAAATCTTTTTTTAAACGTATTTTGTTTATAACTGTACTTATGTTGTTTATTATCAGATTCCATGCTAAGAAGTATACAGTTACGCCCACCACTGATTCACTGACTGACTCCGTAATGGGGTATAATTAATACTAGCAGATTACAGCGCTTGAAATTCGAGTGCAATTTATAGGCAGCTTCATTTTTCAACTTAGCCAATTCACAAACCAACACTTTTATGGTTTATTATTATTGTGAATGAAGATGACAGACTCATTAGCAAACACATTAACAAATTTAATAAAACACACATAGCATATGTATAATTTTATGTATGTGTTAGTAGCAACTTTACTCAAAATAAAGGAAAAAAATGTAAAAATCTATAAATCTGCAAAACGGTTAAAAAGACATACCTTTCAAATAATATACGTTTGCTCAAAATCGGGATAAAACGGTAGAACAAAAAATCGGTCACAAGAAATCGTCTAGCCAATTAATATTATAGATATCATTTCATAAAATTATCACTCATACGTCCAAGAATTAAAGTATTATGTAGCACAGCATTATCTTTTCCTAAAAAGTTAATTTTTTTTTTTTAAAAGAGCTTTTTCTTAAAATAGTATCTTTTTAAAAAAGAGCCTTTCTTATCAAAAAATATTCTTTTCTTAATAAACCACGTTTTCTTTTAAAAGTATATTTTCTGAAAACAGTACATTTTCTAAAAAAGTACCTTATTTGAAAAGTTCCTTCCCTTCAGAAATTATCTTTTCTGAAAAAAGCAATTTTTCTTAAAAATGTATGTTTCCTTAAAAATTTCCTTTCTAAATTATTAGCTCTTCTTAAAGAGGTACAGTTTTATTAAAAAAAAGTATCTTTTTTCAACTATACTTTTTCAAAAAAATAGATTTTCTTTAAGAAAAGGAAAAAAGTACATTCTTTAAAAAGTACCTTCTCTAAAAAATTATCTCTTTTTAGTCAGAAAACTGCCTTTTAGTAGAAAAGTAAATTTCCTTAAAAATTTTGAGTTTCTTAGAAGAGTACATTTTATTAAAAAAGTACCCTTTTCTAAGAAGTGTCTTCTTCTAAAAAAAAAATAATTTTTCTTAAATTTTCTTAAAAAAATCAAATTTTTTAAAGAATTAACTTTTCTCTAAAAAGTACATTTTTTAAAGACGTACTTTTTTAAAAGGGAATATAAAAAATATATTTCCTACATTTTCTAAAAAAAACTGTTTTTCTTAAAAAGTGCCTTTTCTTAAAAAAAATCACTTTTTCTATTTAAAAAGGGTACTTTTTCTTTACGATTAATTTTTAAAACAGTGTCTTTCCTAAAAAGTACATTTTCTGAAAAAGTGTTTTTTTGAAAAGTATATATTCTTATAAATGTAAATTTTTTTAACTGTTCTTTCTTAAAAATGCATTCTCTTGAAAAAATATAATTTCTGAAAAAGTCCCTTTCTTAAAAAAGTACTTGTCTTACTTACCTTATTTACCCAAGTACTTCTTTAAAAAAGTAACTTTTCTTAAAAAGTGCCTCTCCTAAAAAAATTGAATTTTTTTAAAAGTACATTTTTAACTTATTCTAGAAAAGTACCTTTTTTTAAAAAAGTTCATTTTTTTAGAAAAGTACTTTTACTTTTAAGAAAAAACTTGTTCTAAAAAAGTACATTTTTTTAAAAAAGTATATTTTGTTAGAAAAGTACCTTTTCGTAAATATTAACTTATTCTAAAAAAGTACCTTTAATAAAAAAAGTACATTTTGTTAGAAAAGTACATTTTTCTTAAAAATTATCTTATTCCAAAAAAAATACCTTTTTAAAAAAAGTACGTTTTGTTACTTACTAGAAAGTACCTTTAACAAAAAAAGTATATTTTGTTAGAAAAGTAAATTTTTCTTAAAAATTATCTTATTCCAAAAAAAGTACCTTTTTAAAAAAGTACGTTTTGTTACTTACTAGAAAGTACCTTTAATAAAAAAAGTACATTTTGTTAGAAAAGTACATTTCTCTTAAAAATTATCTTATTCCAAAAAAGTACCTTTTTTTAAAAAAGTACGTTTTGTTACTTACTAGAAAGTACCTTTAACAAAAAAAGTATATTTTGTTAGAAAAGTACCTTTCTTAAAACTTAACTTATTCTACTAAAGTACCTTTTACAAAAAAGTACATTTTGTTAGAAAAGTACCTTTTACAAATTTACTTATTCTAAAAAGTCAATTTTTTTTAAAAGTATATTTTGTTAGAAAAGTACCTTTTCTTAAAAATTAACTTATTCTAAAAAAATTCCTTCTGAAAAAAGTTATTTTTTTAAATTATATATGTATTCTTATAAAAGTAAATTTTTTTGTAACGTCTTTTCTTAAAAATGCATTCTCTTAAAAAAGTATAATTTCTGAAAAAAAAGTCCCTTTCTTAAAAAAGTACTTGTCTTACTAACCTTATTTACCCAAGTACTTCTTTAAAAAAGTAAATTTTCTTAAAAAGTGCCTCTCCTAAAAAAATTAAATTTACTTAAAAGTACCTTTTTAACTTATTCTAGAAAAGTACCTTTTCTTAAAAAAGTTAATTTTGTTAGAAAAGTACTTTTCCTTAAAACAAACTTGTTCTAAAAAAGTAAATTTTCTTAAAAAATTAGATTTTATTAGAAAAGTACCTTCTCTTAAAAATTGACTTATTCTAAAAAGTACCTTTAATAAAAAAAGTACAATTTGTTAGAAAAGTACCTTTTTCTTAAAAATTATCTTATTCCAAAAAAAGTACCTTTTTAAAAAAAGTACGTTTTGTTACTTACTAGAAAGTACCTTTAACAAAAAAAGTATATTTTGTTAGAAAAGTACCTTTCTTAAAAATTAACTTATTCTAAAAAAATAAATTTTTGTAAAAAAGCATATTTTGTTAGAAAAGTACCTTTTCTTAAAAATTAACTTATTCTAAAAAAGTACCTTTATTAAAAAAAGTACATTTTGTTTGAAAAGTACCTTTTCTTAAAAATTAACTTATTCTACTAAAGTACCTTTTACAAAAAAGTACATTTTGTTAGAAAAGTACCTTTTACAAATTTACTTATTCTAAAAAGTAAATTTTTTTAAAAAAGTATATTTTGTTAGAAAAGTACCTTTTCTTAAAAATTAACTTATTCTAAAAAAGTACCTTTTTTTCATAAAAATTATCACATTCTAAAAAGGGAGATTTTGTAAAAAAAAAGTACATTTGGCTAGAAAAGTACCTTTTCTTAAAAATTATCTTATTCTAAAAAAGTACCTTTTTTTAAATAGTACGTTTTGTTACTTACTAGAAGGTACCTTTAACAAAAAAAGTATATTTTGTTAAAAAAGTACCCTTTCTTAAAAATTAACTTATTCTAAAAAAGTAAATTTTTTAAAAAAAGCATATTATGTTAGAAAAGTACATTTTCTTAAAAATTAACTTATTCTAAAAAACTATCTTTTATAAAAAATGTACTCTTATAAAAAAGTACATTTTGTTAGAAAAGAACCATATCTTAAAAATTAACTTATTCAAGAAAATCAAATTTTGTAAAAAAAGTACTTTTACCTAAAAATTACTTTTCTTAAAAAAGTACTTTTAAGAAAAACTGCCTTTTCTTAAAAAAGTACTTTTTTTAAACGAAATATTTTATTAAAAAAGCATTTTCTTAAAAAAAGTACTTGTGTTACAAAAGAAAATTTTTATTCAAAAAGTAAATTTTCCTAAAAAAGTACCTTTTCAGAAAAATGTACATTTTATTAAAAAGTAAATTTGGTTCAAAATTTACATTTTCTTAAAAAAATATCTCTTCTTAAAAAAGAGTCTATTCTTAAAAGTACCTTTTCTGAAAATAGTACATTCTCTTTAAAAATTGCCGTTTTCTAAGAAAAGTTACTTTTCTTTAAAAAGTGCCTTAATAAAAAGTACTTTTTTTTTCAAAGTCAGGCCTACGAGCAGTGTGGTTAGAGACAGTTTTCGTACCATACAGCTTTACTTTGTATTAATTTCAGAAGAAAAAGTAAAGCTGTATGGTACGAAAACTGACTCTAACCACACTGCTCGTAGGCCTGACTTTAGGTGAATATGTTAAAGCGCTGACCAAAAAGTGCAAGTACAAGTGTATGTGAAGGTTCATGGTTCAAACCTCACGGCCGCCCTAAGTAGAAAAATTTTATATAGAAATAATCTATTCAATTAAAACATAACAATGTTCAATAAATCGCTGATGAAGGCTGAAGTGCCACGCACCATTGAAACAAAATTAAAATTTGCATATTAATTACAGTATTAATTGCAATATGTCTGAAAAATGACTATAAATCTAACAAAAGTACTTATTTCCATTTTTTTTCTAATTTTCTTAGAAAAGTACATTTGCTTAAAGTACGTTATCTTGAATAGTACGTTTACTTAAGATACGTTTTTTAAAAAAGTACCTTTTCTAAAAACGTACTTTTTCTAAAAAAAATCTTTTTTTTTAATCAAAAAAGTATCCCTTCTTAAAGGTACATTTTCTGAAAAATTAAATTTTCTTTAGGAAGTGCCTTTTTCTTAAAAAAGTGCATTTTCTTAAAAAAGGATATTGTCTTAAAGGAAACACATTTTCTGAAAAAAGTAACTTTTCTTAAAAACTAAATTTTTTAGAAAAAGATTTTTCTTAAAAATTTATATTTTCTTAAAAAAAGGACATATGTAAAAGAGGTATATTATTCTTAAAACATTAATCTTTCTTAAAGCAGTGACTTTTCTTGAAAAAGTACGTTTTTCTTAAAAAAGTGCATTTTCTTAAAAAAGACCTTGTCTGAAAAAAAAAACAACACATTTTGCTAAAAATTGTCTCTTCTTAAAAAAGACCATTTTCTTAAAAAAGTGCTTTATACAAAAATACCTTTTCTTATTTTATCTTTCAATAAAAAAAATTTAATTTGCTTATAAATTGTTTGCCTTATCAGAAATGGGTACTGGTCTCATAAAATAAAAAAATATGCTTACATTTTTTTTTGTTTATTTTGAATATAAATAAATAATTTCTATAACAATTTTTTTTATAAGATCTTTAATTTAATTAAAGAAAAACATTAAAATTTTCTATTGCCTGCTGTTGTGTGTTTTATTTTCTTGACACTTTAATCGCCTTAAATGCAAATTTCGAAAGTTAACACAAATAATAAATTGCTTCTGCTATTCGTCTTCTATTTACTTACACTTATTTTTTTTATAGTCCACAATTTGTATCAATATTTATAATTGTGTGTCAACACCAAAAATTTGTTGTTTTTTTTTTTTTTTTTTAAATTTTCAGCATATTCTGCTTTCTATTTCCGTTTAAGGAAATCGAATATAACAACAACAGACATTTTAAACTAAATACTTGAACGTTTATATTGTGGCTGATGTTGTTCGTACACGCTCCACCTAATACCCATCTGCAGCATAAGTATGAAGAGAAAAAAAAGAAAAAAATTTGCAATAAAAGTAAAAGAAAAAATAATAAAATTTCCATTCGAATTATTTTCTAATACCCATAATGAATTGTTTGATGATGCTTAACAAAAAGTATGTATAAGTAGATAGAAAGTTGTTGTTTCTAAACAAAACTAAATTTTAATAAAAAGTTTTTTTTTGTTGTTTTTTTTTTTAACAATGAACGGAAATATGCAAGAGTTTTGTTGTCTTCTAAATAGAAAATAAACACATAAAACATAAGAGGATTTAAAAAAAAAAAAATTCTTAAGAAATTTAAAAATCCATAATGTGGACAGCTATTATTGGATTATTTTTTTTTAAGTTTGTACAAATCGACAAGTTCAATGATTTAAAAATTATTTTGAACAAATTTTAATTTTTCATTTTTTTAATAATTTGAAAGGACTTAACAATTCCGCAAGACTCAATTTAACTAAAAACAAAAAGATTATTAATTTCAGCTGTGCCGTATCTCTGATACCCTTCAGCTGTGTTTTAAATTGTATATTATAACCAAAGTAGGGTACGGTAACCATTTTAATGCAGTTGCCGATATATAACCTTTAAATTCTAATACGATTTGAGTTTAAAGTTACTTGCTTATTTTTATTGACTAGTATTTATAAAATTCTTAAATTCGAATTAATTGTTTTTTTATATTTATTTTTTAAAGAAAGAATTAACTTCCTTCTGAAAAATTGCAATAGTTTGCTATTATTATAATAGAAACATTATTAAGATACCTTCTGGCATTAGAATACCCAAATTCAAAGTAAGCGATTGGGCTTTTTAATGTTTTGAAAGCTTAAAAATTAAACAAAGAAATTATGAAAACCTGATAATTTTTTTTTTTTTTTGAATCTATAAACAGTTATTTCATTTTATATTACCAACTAGATAATTTATTATTATGATTCTTTGCTTTTGGCGATCTTTTGTATATATTTCGGGATAACATTAAAAAAAAAAGTGTGGCAATAACAGTCTAAGCTAATATGTATGGCACGTGCAATATAACCATACATACATAGCCTTGACGAAAATTCTACAAACACAACGGCCACAAAAACAACAGCAGCCTTTTCGGATTTTTATTAACAATTCTAATTGTTTTTTTTTTATCACTAGCAGATTCCAGCCCTCGAAATTCGAGTGCGAATTCTAGGAAATTTTATTATTTCATTAAATAAGGACCCTAAAGGCATGCTAATCAATTATAGCCAATTCACAAATCAACACAAAAAACAGGTAAAAAATTATTGTCGGTCTGGACCGACTATACGATACCCTATACCATGCGTTTAGAGACCCTATCTCTCAGGCCCAACTAACTGGATATAGAAAATAAGCATAAATCAAATTTGAGTGGGATTTTTATTCATTTTTTTGGCTGCAGATATGAAAAAGTTCATATCGGATGATATATCTATGTGGGGTCTAGGTCCAAAAATGGACCGATCGTGACCATGTTTGGTAAAGTCTCTTGTATTTTGCAAAAATATATACAAACAAAATTTGAGAAGAATCAGGCAATATTTTTGTTTTTTGTTAGATTTAGGTGAAGATCGGGAAGCAGTTCTATATGGGGCTTATGACTAAGAGTTGTCCCATAGGGATCATTTTTGGACTACTGATTATTGGATGTAATAAATACATACAAACCCAATTTGACTAAGACTTATATGATAATTTGGATCTTATGGCAATTTATGTTGATTTCATAGGGGTCAGTTGTATGGGCTAGGTCTGAACATGGACCGATTCTCACCAATTTCAATAGAGTTCATCCTACGGCCGATAAAAGCTTATATACAAAATTTCATCAGAATATATTCATATTTGCGACCTGCAGTTTGAATACAAGCTTTACATGGACACACAGACGGACGGACGGACATCGTTAAATCGAATCAGATGGTGATTGTGATTCGATCGGTATAATTAAAGATGGGTCTGGGTCAAATATTTTTGGTTGTTACAAACAGCAGCACAAAGTCATTATACCCAAACCACATAGTGGTATAGGGTATAACAAACTCATTTTTATTACACATTTACAAATTTAATACCACATACACATAGCATATATATAATTTTATGTATGTGTTAGTAGCAACTTTAAATGCAATTTACTCAAAATAAAGAAAAAAAATTAAAAATCTGTAAATCTGCAAATCGGCTAAAAAGAAATACCTTTCAACTAATATACGTTTGGTCAAAATCGGCAGAAAACTGTAGAACAAAACATCGGTCACAAAAAATCGCCTAGCCTATTAATATTATAGATACCTTATCAAATATTACTAATACATGGAAATTATATTTCATCATATTTTCAAACGCTAACAGATACAAAAAATTAATAATTTTAATTATGTAAACTTTTACAAGTAAAAATCCATGACACACAAAGTAAAATATTTGAATAAGAACGATAACAAGAACAACAACTTCAATATGTTCAAAAGTTTTTTACTTTTTCCTTTGATATCTCAGGACTTGTTGAACCGATTTTGATGATTTTAAATATTAATCTTCTCAGGATGTCAATGAATCATTTTCAATCAACATTAATAACATAATTGATCTATTCAGGGCATGATCTTGACAAGAACAAAATAGAAACAACATATTTTTTCACAACATTACTTCGATATGTGTTGTGTAATTGTTTGGTTTTAGGTCATAAATAATGAAATAAAAGAAATTAAAAACTAAGGAGTTTTTATATTTTATTTTGCTGATTTTATTCTTCCGATATTTCGATCTGCTTCGCAGATCATCTTCGATATCTCAGGACTTATTGAACCGATTTTGATGATTTTAAATAGCGACCTTTTCAGGATGTCAATGAATCATTTTCAATGAACATTAATAACCCAGATAACCTATTGAGGGTGAGATCGGGACAAGAACAAAATAGAAACAATATATTTTTCCAAGACTTTTTTGCTTTTTACTGTAATATCTCAGGACTTATTCAACCAATTTTGAAGATTTTAAATTGCAAACATTTCAGGATACTAATGAATCATTTTTCATAAAAATTAGCACTACGGCTGACCTATTGAGGACGTGATCGTGGTTACCACAGATAGACAGATGGATACACGGCCATATCTATATCAAGTCCCTTTATCCAAAGTTTTTTTAAAATTATTATAAACGGAATTAAAAACTTATATATACCCTCTGCACTTTGGTATGGAGGGTATAATGAACTTAGTGGAACCCTGTACAACTCAGAGTTGTATGAAATTTTTATCAAAAGATACAATCAATAAGAGAGAAAAATTTGAATGTGCCGCAAATTTTTTTTTTGTATTTTCTTACTAATTCATTGATGCCAGATTTTATTTTAGTGACAGCTCCTAAGACCGGTTCTTATGTCCTTTCGCATAGCATTGTTGTGTGAAAGGCGCCTAAGGGATTGATAACAAATGATAAAGAATATACATTAAAGCAAAACATATAAATTAAATTGAAGCAATGTTAGCGTTACAGAGTCAGTGAGTGATGAGCGTAAATATTTTATTGAATTTTTTACGTTTTGGGGATAATATTTCTTAATTTAAAAATTTGTTAAAGAAAGATTATTAATATCTTCTGAGTAGTTTAATTTATGTTTTATAAATATTTAATATTCATCAAAATAAGTAAAAACTCTGTACACTTCGTTATTTTTATAGGGAACTGAATTGCCCTGTCCCGCCGAGTAATTTATACCCCATTTTTTTTTTTAGAAAAGTACTCTTTTTTAAATTACCCTATTTTTTGAAATGTATCCTTTTTTAAATGTACTTTTTTTTAGAAAAGTAACTTTTTTTTGAAAGTATTTTTTCTTAAAAATTACCCATTTTTAAAAAGCTACCATTATTAAAAAAATACCCTTTTTAAAGTACCCTTTTTTGAAAAAGAAACTTAAAAAAAAAATTAATTTTTAAAAAATTATCTCTCTTAAAAAAGTAAGTCTTTTAATAAATTACCTTTTTAAAAAAGCACCCTTTTTTGAAAAGGTACTTTTTTAAGTACCAGCGTGAACGTGATTTCTAGAGGCGGACAGATGGACATCGCTGTATCAACTCCGCTTGTTATAAGGATCACGAATATATATATATATATATTTTATGGCGTCCAGATTTTTTCTTCTAATTATTACAAACGGAATGACAAACTTATATAATTAATATATCAAAACTCTCAATTTTAACCATTGCGCGCAAAACTAATTATAATTGTTGAACTTAAAATACACACTTATAAGAAAGTAAAAACTTCGAATTTTTATTTGTGCAATTAGTTACGTAGAAGTTTAGCTACTTTGATCCGAAACCCATCATGGTTGTGAAAATTATAGTTCATTTTGTAAATTAATTGCTACATTTTATTGGCTTCGTACCACTGTGCTATGGTTGGTACTTCTATTAGGACAATGATCCAACACAAAAAAGCTAGTAAAGTACGACCTCGGCTAATGTATAACGTCCCCGATGTCATGGGAACACTACCCCAGAGCCTTGACATTAATCCTATAGAAAATGTGTGAAACACTTTGATTCCAGCACGACTAGGGTATTCCGGTATTTGAACTAAAATAGCAAATATATAATACCGGTATTCATGCCCTTATATACCGGGATTTACGGTATTGGATTTTTTTTAATATTATATATAAAATGTTAAGAAAAATTATTCCCAATGAATTTTGAAAAAAAAAAATTCCTTAAAATTTAATTTTTAGATAAAAATAATTGTAGTAGGCACTAAGCATATATACAGAAATAATTTTTTTTTCTAAAATAATTTTTATTAAAAAAAAAATATTCGCAATGAACTTAGCACAAAAATTTTTCCGCTAAATTTTGAATGTTATATAAAAATAATTGTAGTAGGCATAGAGAAGAGTGAGTAATTATAGCATAACAAACATTTCAAAAAAATTCCTTATATATTTGCATAACAGAGTCAAAATACAAATTAATTCTATTCCAAGTTCTAAGCTTGTTAAGTTTATACAATTTTTTTCGTCTTTTTCATTAATAATAATAAGTAAATAAATATATATATTAATATAAATACAAATTAAAATTGTTATAATTTTCAATAACAATTTTAATAAGTGAACTAAAATAATTATTATAAATAAGGTAAAATTTATGAAATTAATTTTTTCTGTTTAGTATGTAAAAAACTGAAAATTTTTCAGCCCCATGGATAAAAATTCGCCGTGGTATTATTTTGATAGAACAGAATGTAGGAATGCAGGCCTGTGTAAAAAATGTGCAAAAATAATCAAAGCAACTGGGGGAAGTACGAGCGGACTCCATACTCATTTACGAACTAGTCATGATATTAATTTGTTAAAACGAGGAAAGGCTGCTGATCATAAAATTTCATCAATAATAATAACAAATAATCCAGCAAATAGTCAAGCTTGTACTTCAAATATTTCAAGTTATTTTGAAAGAGCAGTGGATGATTCATTTCCTGCTGTTGTCTCTCGATTGATTGCTCGTGATGGTATACCATTTAGTAAAAGTTGTAGTTCCTATGATTTGCTGAAATTTTTGATGAACAAATATAAAAATATTCCAACCTCTCCGAACACAGTTCGAGAAATCGTTTTGAAATACGGCGAAGAAATGCGCAAAGCGGTTACAGAACATATTTCAAAACATAAAATTACAAAAAAGTTGGTCAGCCTTACCTTCGATGAGTGGTCATCTATTAGAAATCGGCGCTATATGAATATAAATATTCATGCAGCTGACAATTTTTGGAATATTGGTTTAACGCGTGTTTCTGGACATCTACCAGCATAAAAATGTATTATACTGTTGGAAAAAAAAATCGAAGGGTTCGGCATTTCTTTCGAAGATGTAATTGCTATGACCACGGATGGTGCATCAATTATGCAAAAGGTAGCTAGAAGCATTCAAATAATTCATCAATTATGCTTGGCCCATGGCATACAATTGGCCATTCTAAAAATACTTTATAACAATAATAGTTTTGCCGATTATGAAGAAGAACCCATAAATGAAGAGACAACATATGTATTTGATTCAGACGTAGAAGAAGACGAATATGAATTCGCCGAAGGTTTTAATATTCTTAATTCATCTGGATCGCAAACTAATCAACTTCGATATACAGATTTGGCACCCCTAGTTTCAAAAATTCGAAATGTAATAAAATTATTTCGAAGATCTCCAACAAAAAATGATGCCATATTGCAAAAATACGTCAAAGAAGAATTTGGTAAAGAACGCAACTTAATATTAGATTCCCGTACGCGATGGAACAGTTTTCTGTCAATGTTGGAGAGGTTCTCTGAACTAAAGCTTTGTGTAAGAAAAAGCCTAATAGATTTAAAATCGGACATTACATTCACTGAAAATGATTTTGAACTTCTATCAAATGTAATATTAGCATTGCAACCAATTAAAGTAGCAGTGGAAGCATTATGTTGCGAAAATGTTAACTTATATACGGCAGATGTAACTCTTAAATTTATGCTTAACGAGTTAACTGAGCAAAACACAATTTTAAGTAATCGGCTTAAAGAAGAGCTTGTTATTAGAATAAAAGAAAGACGTACAGTATATTCAGACATTTTGCCATATTTCTTTGATCGGAAGACGTCAAGCGCTGAGGAAGATTACGACATTTTTCGCAAAACCAGTAAACCTGATATAACAAAACATATCATTCAAATTGTGAAACGTCTTACAAAAAATGAATTTGCACCAAATTGTAGCTCTAGTAATAATAATACAATAAATGAAAATATTCCAACGGAAATGCAATCGTCAACATCAAATATATCTATGAAGGAAAAATTACAATTGGTTTTAGTAGAAAAGTCTAAACAGGCACTTGAGCTTGAAAATAAAATCACCCAGGAGCCAAAAGATATTGCGCAAATTGTAAGAAGAGAAATTTTATTTTTTGAAGAAGAAGGAATTAAGGGAAAATATTTATTAATGGTTTTTGAAAGTCTAAAATCTATTCGGCCAACAAGTGTAGATTCCGAAAGGGCGTTTTCTACAGCTGGGATGTTTTGTACGAAAATAAGGTCACGTTTGGGCGATAAAACCCTAGACACATTATGTTTTTTAAACGCTTATTTCACTAAAAATAAGTGAAATAAGATCTTTGACAATAAAATATTATTTAATGGTTTACTGAATTTAATGCTAATACTGTTTTAATGAATTTATTGTTTTATTGAATCATTTTTATGTTCTTTATAAAGTTTTGTATACGTTTGGCTCTTTCTATTATTGTATTTCAGATTTTTTTTAAATACCGGTATTATACCGGTATACCGGTATTCTTGTAAAAAGAAAACCGTAATACCGGTATTGAAAAATCCGGTATTTTTGCAAACCCTAAGCACGACTGAGTTCAAAGAGGTTCTACTGTAAAAAGGGATTACATACAAAATATTAATTTATGGCAGATAATAACAAAAATTACAAATTTTTTAAGACATCCGAGTTTGATTTGTGAACTCATTTATTTAAATTATGTTCAATGAATTTTAATTTTGCTTTGTGTTTTTGGTAGCTTAATATAAGATGCGTTTCACAATTGTAATGTCACGCAATTTTAAAAAGCATATTTTTAGAACGATGGACCGTAATGGAAGAATACTTTTTAGACAAACTGTATGCAAGCAAAACAAAAAAAAATTTTTTGACTGACGGTACAAGTGTTTCACAGTTATAAGGTCATCCAGGTTTTTTTTGATGAAAAGTAAAGAAATGTCAATATTTATGGAAATAATTTAACCCATAAAAAAAAGTTTTTATTAAAACTCTTTCTTTCGTTATGCATATGAGTTTTGAATTTCTCCTTGACAGTGCGTGACTATTTTAAAATTAATCTTTGGTCACAACAAGTCTATGGACCAAATTTCAGATTCATTGGATGAGGGGAAATGGGACTTAAATCATACCGTGACTGATTAAAAAAGTATGGACAAAGTTTCAGATCGATCGGATGGGGGGAAGTGAGATTTGAATCTCTCCGTGACTGTGTGTGACTATCTTAAAATTAATCGTTGGCCACAAAAAGTCTATGGACAAAGTTTCAGATTGATTGGATGAGGGGAAAGGTGGTTTAAGTCACTTCGTGTCTTTGCGTGACTATGTCGAAGTTAATCTTTCTCTACAGCAAGTATACCGACCAAATTTCAGATTGAGTGGATGAGGGGAAATCCGTTTTAAACCTTTCCGTGACTGTGTGTGACCATGCGTGACTGTGCGTGTCAAAGCAATCTTTTTTTCAACCGTTTCAGAACGATAGGATGAGGGAAATGACATTTAGACCACTCCGTGACAGTGCGTGACTATGCGTGACTGTGCGTGACTACCCCAAAATTACCCTGTAGTCATAACAAGACTATAGGCCAAGTTTCAGATCAATTGGATAAGAGGGAATGGGGTTGCCCCACGACAGACAGACAGACAAAGAATATGAGTTAAAAGAAATAGTGTAAAAACAATACTAGCAGAGCCCAGCGCTCGAAATTCGAGTGCAAATTCTAGGAAATTTTATTTTATCATTAAATTTATTTCTTTCAATGTTTTTTAATTTATTTAATTCATTAAGTTTATTTCATTATAAGTATTTGTTGAACACAAGGAAATAAGGGCTACCTTGTATGCCACCTAAAGGTATTCAAATTTTTGGCAATTCACTATATAACACAGGGTATGTGTTATGCAATTATTGTAGTGAAATCTGTACGTTAACTTTCGTGTTGCCTAAAGTAAAGTTGATTGTGCACCCATAACTTTCCTCAAACTCAACGAATTTGAACAGTTAATAGCTCAAAAGAAAGAGCTTGATCCACTGAGTGTTCTGTGAGTGAAACGATCAAGATCCATTCGTTAGGAGAGGAGCTATAAGAGTTCGAATTGCTTGAGTGAATGTCTCCCATAAGAAATGTACAGGGAAGAATCGCGTTTGAGTATAACTTGAGTAAGGTGGGAGTTGAGTAAATTTTAATGATTGATGACATATCTGTGTCTAAATACGTTTCATTAAATGAAAAATAAAAAATGAAAGAAATCGGCCGGATAGAACGGCCAGACGGACTGACTTTTGTTTTCATAAATTTTTTTAATATGTAAGATTGTATAGACCAGGCATGGGCAAATGCGGCCTCACGGGCCGCATGCGGCCCACGAACGAATTTTATGTGGCCCCATATAAGCTTAAAAAAAATTACAAAATTTAATTTAGATTTAATTAAAAAAAAAAAAAAAATCAAAACATTAATACCAAAATTTCAAAGTATTGTTCAAAAATAGCATTAATACGAGTATAATTTTTCAATAAGGCTACAAAAATAATACAAATTATTTGAATGTAACGTCTGTTAGCATGCTTAATTTTTTCTATTAGAAACAATGTAGCATGTATAAAAAAATGTATTTTAAAAATTGTAAGTTTGCAAAACATACCCATGATTTGAAATGCAAACGACAGAGCATAATAATTTTTCTCTCTCGGTTTTTATGGTTCATTATTTTCAGGGTTGTCAACTTTAAAATATCAAAAAGCACTAAACCGACAAAAATCGCATAATTTTAAAAAAAAAAAACACTATATTTTCCATTTTTTATTTTTGCTTTTTTCAGTAAAAGCCCTGTTGTCCTGAATGCTTAGGGATGAGAGCAGTCCCGATAAATAAATGTTTCATTAAAACTAGAAATTTTTTATCTTTCGGAACAGAAATTTTCTTCTTTCACTCCATTTTTAATGTGGAGTAAAGCATTAACTGAATGTAATTGCAATGGATTTCTTATTTTGGATTAGAAAAGGTTCATGTCGCTAAAACCCCTCTCAACTTTAGCGTTTAAATAAGAAAGCGACAGAAGTTTAATATCGAGATTAGGTACAGCTTCAAATGGATTTAAATCAGTGGCATCCTTATGTGATTTCACTTCATTCCAAAATTCAATTGTGGATTCATAATTTTGGCATTTTATCAGGTGGATTATCCATTTTCAACTAATGATGCTAACAGCAATTAAGGATTTGGTGTCACTGATGTTAAAAAAAGCACTAAGCACTAACTCGAAAAATTTTCGCGTCAAAAATTTTAAATAGCACTTGCCTTTTTGAGATAAGAGAACTGTGCGTATTTGATTTCTGCGTATTTTTAAAAATTGTAAAGCTAGCAGCAAATTTATTAGATGAAAACTGCAAAAACAATAACGGTTACTTTCTTAACATGAACACTACGCATTTAGATACGATTTTGTTAAGATTTTATTTGCTGAAAAAATTCTTTAGTGTTTTAACGATCATTGCAGTGTAAAGTTTTGTTGTGCTATGTGAGTTGTGCTCCCACATTTTAGAAATTATTAATTTAAAGTTTTAGTTGGTAAGCTTTTATATATTATTCTTTTTAATTTGAAAACATGAAATAGAATTAAAATATAAACCTTCAGTTACCATTAAATATTTTATACATGTTGTACCAACCACTTCATAAAAATTTTTTCATAAAAGCATGTTTTGAAAAATAATTCAATTGAACTTTAAAATTTTGTTTAAAAAATTTGAAAACTAAAATTGGCAAATTGGACGATTTTTTAATTATATCTCATGTACATTTTATTGAAATTAACTGGTAATACTCAACATATATCGGTCCCGCTTTTTACTTTTAAGGAATTAAACTGGCATCAACGAGCAATAAAAAACGTAATATAGGTGATGAAAACAGAAAATTTCAGTCCGAATGGACACACAAAATCGGACTTGTCGAAAATATGGGCATACCTATGTGCCTCATTTGCAAAATTACTGTACCACATAACAAACTTTAAGTAGACACCATGAAAAATTTCACTCACAATTTTCCAAAGATTATTCCCTTAATACTAATCTTAGAGAGACTAAACTGAAGGCATTGCAGTCAAATATTGAAAAAGAAAAGAACATTATTTCGTCTTTTAGCCATGGAAATGACAGATAACTTGAAGCAAGTTACATAATAGCTTGGGATATTGCCCGTGCTAAACGTTCTTATGGGGAAGCAGAGTTAAGAAAACACACTATGAAGAAGGTTATAAGCATTCTCGACCCTGATAAAAAAAAGCTGCATAAAGCGATAGATCAGCTTTCTTTATTACGGCGAACAACCGAGCGTCGGATTGGAGATATCAGCACTTTTATTGAAACAAATTTAAAAAACGATCTTAAAAATTCTGCAGCATTTAGTTTAGCTCTTGATGAATCCACAGATGTCAGCGACGTTCCTCAATTGGCGATCTTCATTAGGTTTGTATCAGTTGAATATTATATCACTGAGGAAATGTTAGATCTTGTAGCTCTTTCTGAAACAACGCGAGGCATTGATGTAAAAAATGCGCTTTTCGAAGTAATTAACAAATTTGAATTGCCACGAGATAAACTAATTAGTGTTGCCACAGATGGAGCACCTGCAATGGTGGGTAAAAATCAAGGTTTGATTGGTCTTTTAAATAAAGATCCAGATATCCCACATTATCTACCAATTCGCTGTGTTATTCATCGGGAGCATCTTGTTTCAAAATTTTTTAAATATCAAAACGTTTGGAAAGTTGTGGTAGAAATTGTAAATTTTATCAGAACAAACGCTAAAACTCATCGTCAGTTTAAAAATTCTATTATGGAGTTACAAGAAGTTGAAGAAAATAATGAGTTATCAAGCGATGTCACCATTTTGTCCATAGTGCGATTGCTATCCGTTTCTAATGTTTTGGATTGATTTGTTAAGCTGTTACCCACAATAAAGTTGTTTATAAAAGAAAAAGGAAAAATATATCCAGATCTGGAGAATGAAATTTGGATTTCAGATTTTATGTTTTTACTGACACAATGAACCATCTTAAATCGCTTAATCTGAGTTTACAAGGCAAAGACAAAACAGTGCTTGATTTGTCACGATCATTGTTAGGCTTCGAAGCTAAACCTCTTTTGTTTATAAAAGACCTCGAAAGTAAAAAATTTAAATTTTTCCTCTTTTAAAATTGAACGTAAATAATATACAAGACGATAAGCTGGAAGAATACAGAAATAATTTAAAACAATTTCATGAAAATTTTAAATGTAGATTTGAGGATCTCAAATAACTTCAAGCAACATTCTCAGTTTTTGTTAACCCATTTTTGTGTGATGTCCTAAATGGTGAATTTTTATTACCCGATATAATTCTTGCAAAACCAGATGTTGGAAAATTGGAGTTGTTAGAAATGAAGCAGCACAAATCAACTTCCCTAATTGGATTTTGGAAACTTGTTAACGAAACGCAATATCCACAATTGTAAAAAGGTGCTGCTCGTTTATTTTCAATGTTTGGCACAACGTATTGTTGTGAATCTCTATACTCCACCATGAAAAATGTTAAAAACAAAAATCGTTCACGTTTATCAAATCAACATCTTACGGAACTCATTCGGACAACTTTGACAAACTACACACCTGATTTTAAAGAAATAATCAAATATTCTTCCTAATTTCTTTTTTATTTTTTTTTACCTATATTTTTATTTTATTTTTATATAATTACTTTTTTTATTTTATTTAAAATGAAGTTCTTTGGTCTCAAAAATTTTAAAATATAACATTATTTTTGTAAATACTAATAACATTTCAGTATAAAATTTATTTGTAATGTGTATGAAATGAATTAATAAATTTTATGTTTGTTTAAAAATAGTTTTTTTTTTTTTTGCTTTTTTGTTTGAAAATGAATATCTGTACAGAAATAAACTAGTGCGGCCCACCGTTAGTAGATGAAATTCCAAATTTGGCCCAACAAGCCATTTACGTGCCCACCCCTGGTATAGACTCCCATTTCTCATTGTGAACATCTTCAATTTCTTTTTCCATGCTTCCAGCAAGACTGTTAATTGTGGTTTGGTGAATGATCATTAAACTAGCAATTGCTTCAAACTATCGATTACCTCTATACAGTCGTTGTCTCAAGTTGCCCCACAAACATGGAAAAACCCGTTCACAGTTTACGAGAAATTTTACAAATCCAGTGTAATATTTAAAAGATATTTTTTGTATAACGTTCTAAATATTTTTCTGAAATTCAATTGATATTTTTTGAAATACACTTGGAAAAGTTGTGGACCGACCATTATTTTCATACTTGTTTTTGCCCTTTTTGCCAATAAACTTAGTTTACAATAGTGTCCGAGTTTGGCTTGGAGCAACTGTATACACTCCTGAATCGAGGTTTGTATGTTATGAAAATCTTTTTTTCCCATTGATTACCTAAAATTTTGAATTTGAATTTTTTTTTTAAACCAGTTTTCTTCTATTATCCAGGCTAATATTATTATGTAGTTTTTTTTTTTTTGTGGAAATTCAATTATTATGGAAATTCAATTTTAATGTACATGATCTAGAATTTTTTTTTTAGTTTCGCCACGTTTTCTCAAAACAGCAGAAGAAAAAACAAGTTTTATAAAATAGAAATCTCATGATTATAGTACAATTTTGCATAAATTTTTATTGTAATAATAACTTAGTGCTGCTCAGATGCTGCTGCTGCTGCTGCTTCTTCATAATTGCATTAGTTTTTACTATTACAAATGTCAAGACGAAAGAGAACTTTCTGAACATGTATATTATTTGAAATAACTAAAAGAAAAGCAAAAGCAAAAAATAAAACGTTATTTAAACTTTAGTTGTTAGCCAGAGTCACTGTAGTTTTTTCAATAAAAAAAATACAAAATTCTAAATTAGTTACAAATACTTTTTTCCTTGATAATGCTTATTAGTTAATTTGTTGTTGTTGTTGTTGTTTAACAGCTGTCTTTTTTTTCTCAACAAAAAAAAAATAAAGAAAAGTTTAAAATCCCCAGCATAAATTGCCGGATTAGAATTGTTAAATAGTTTCCACATAATTTTCTATATCCTTTTCTCGTTGTTGTTATTGTTAGTGACCCTTAACACAAAGAAGGGTGGGACTTTTCTGGTAATTTTGGTAAAATGTAAATTTTTAAACATTTTTTTTTCCCCAGCTTATATTTAAGTTAACTTATTTTAAATTTGGTTTGGTTTTTTGAAGTAATTCCAAGCGAGAATAGAGTTTTTTTTTTAAATTATCATCCAAGTGTTGTTCATGGGTTAACTTGAAATCAGAACAAATGGTTAGGGGTTTAAGTTACAAGTAATAAAAAATATTTGTTTATATATTTGTGTTTATAGTTCTATATATATTTAATTTTTTTTTTTTTTTGAGAGCACAACTTGTAAGTAACTTGTTAGAAATATGTAAATGTAACGCTGTTATAACAACGGATAATAAGCTGTAAATTTAAGGAAACAAAAGAGAAACCGAAACTAGAGTACACAGCGAGAGTGCTTAAGTACTTGTAAATAAATATATTCTTGTAATACATTTGAATTTATTTACTTTAATGCAAATTCAGCTTAAAGTTTTACATATTTTATTATTTATTTTTTTTTTGTTTTGCTGTTTTCATATACTTGACAATACTGCTGCTTGTCGGGTGTGTTGTTGCAACAAAGAGTAGAAAAAATGATGCAAAAGATTGAAAAAAAAAACTACAAAACAAAATAAAAAAATACTTAAACCGGAAGTACTTAAGTGCATCTCCGGATATTTCCTGTTTTTGTTTGTCAATAGTTATCTTATTATTGTTGTTGTTATCACGGGTACTTTGTTGTATTGTTCAGGTATAGTTGTTGTTTGCTCTTAAACCTCTTGGCCCCTTTTGTCTTGTCTATTATTGAATCTTCTCTGGAGATCTTATGTGTTGTAGGTGTAGCGAATCTTTTGGCCTGTTTTGGCATGTTCTTAGATTGTTTTTTTTTTTCTTTATACTAATAATATCAGAATAAGAATGCACATTTTGTTCCTCTTCAAATCTCTATACACTTCAAATCAGTCACATATTTTTTTTGCCTGCTCTCGTTCTGGCAGCCAAAAATTGAGCTTCATATGTTTATGTCTGGCAACTTTGCCGTTCTACAGTTTATGGAAGCTACACAGAACTCAAACAATTTAAACTTTAAACCTTATGTGAAACTATCTTGTATTTTTTTTAAGTATACTCAGCGGTATGGTAAAGATTAGGGGGGTTTATAATCATTGAGCAAAAAAATTTTGGTCACTTATTATATTGAAATGAAATGAAAATGAATTTTCAAAATTTTCAAATTTATTTAACACAGAAAAAAATAACTAAAAAAATTATAGTTCGTCTAGACGTTACCTTATACCATGTGTTTAGAGATCTATATCATAGGTGCAACTAATTAGATATAGAAAATAAGCATTAACTAAATTTGGCTAGCATTGTTCATACACAAACCCACTTTGACACAGATCTATATGATAATTTGAGCCTACACCGATTTTCACCAATTTCAATAGAGTTCATTCAATGAACGATGAAAGTTTACATACAAAATTTTATCAAAATATATTCATATTTACAAAAGTTCACATAGATACATAGACGGACGGACATGGCTAAATCGACTCAGCAAATGATTGTGTGTCGATCAATACAGTGAAAGATGGATATAGACCAACTATTATTGGTAGTTATAAACATTAGCACAAACTCGTTAAGCAAAATTTTATACCCTGACCACATAGTGATGAGCTAGCTAAACCACTTTGAAAAAGCTACAAAAAATTTATCTGTCTATATATATAAAATGGAATGTGTGTTTGTTTATTTGTTTGTATCTTATAGGAGACCAAACCTCTGGACCGATCTTCCTGAAATTTTCACAGCATTTAACTGGGACTCTGGCATGATTAATAGGGTACTTTTTTTCGACCACGCCCGCTTTTACACTCACTTTTTTAAAATTATGTAATTGCTCCCATATATTTTTTAACAGATTTACTTCAAATTGTATACACATTATACTCCAGGTGAGGTAGAAATAGACATTTCTTACGCCACGCCCCCTTTCACGCCTCTTTTCATGCCAAATTTTGTTTGAAAGTTTTAAACTTTTTGTTCTCTGTACAAATTTGTTTCCTCCAACGGATTTTTTTTTATTTGGTAGTATATTGCTCTTAATACTGTTAACGTCGCCATATAACTATGAACCACACCCACTTCACCGCCCCCTTTTTTTTAATTCAGATACTTACTTATACCACTAACAATGTTTGCTATACAAAATACTTTTTTTGTAATATGTATTTACCTAAAGTTTTATACACTTTTTATCTACAGGTAAGGTAGTCATACATTTTTTTTATTACCAAATCCCCCTTTTTCGCCCCATTTTACCTTAAATTATAATTAATCTGCTTTCAATCTATATATATAAAAATGAATGTGTGTTTGTTTGTGCTTTATAGGAGGCCAAACCCCTGAACCGATCTTCCTAAAATTTTCACAGCATGTTACTCTGACTCTGGAAGGAATAATAGGATATATAAATTTTTGATTGGACAAAGGGGCGGTGCCACGCCCATATAACCCAAAACTTTAAATCGTCATATCTCGGGAATTTTTGACCTACAGCGGTCATATTTGGTACATATGGTATTGGCATGAATAGAAATACATACCAGAAAAAAGTGGGCGCCCCTTTTTAGAAAAATAAAAAATCGTAATATCTTCTAAACTACTGGAAGGATCATCATGAAATTTTCACAAAAGGATATTTTTGCGAATTACTAAGTCCTTAAAGTTGTTAGTGGGCAAAGGGGCGTGGTCCCGTCCATTAACCCAAAATTTAAAATCGTCATATCTCGGCCATTTTTTAACCCACGGCGATGATATTTGGTATATATCATATTGAAATTAATAGAAATAGTGCTACAAGAAAACTGGGCGGGACCACGACCTTTAGAAAAATTAAAATTCATAATAACTTCTATTAAGCCCTTGACTATATAAAGTTGTTAGTGGACAAAGGCCCCGCCCATATAACTCAATATTTGGCATGGCCAGACCTGTACACCATTCTTCCTTAAACTTTCACAATGTGAAACTTTCACTCACTACACACAATTTCTTATATTCGATTATTGATGTGCCAGGCTTTCCGCCACATGTGCTACAACTCAAAATTGGAGTGCCCATTATTTTACTGCGCAATATCGATCCACCACGGCTTTGCAACGGCACTCGACTTGCAGTTAAGAAATGCTAAAAAATTTAATAGAAGCGACCATTATAACAGGAAAATATAAAGGAACAGATGTACCACGCATTCCAATGATCCCAACTGATTTACCATTCGGCTTCAAACGATTACAGTTTCCTTTTCGATTAGCGTTTGCGATGACTGTTAACAAAGCTCAAGGTCAATCTCTTCAAGTTTGCGACTTAAATTTAGCAAATCCATGTTTCTATCATGGACAGCTTTATGTTGCATACTCACGTGTAGGGAAACCCACCGACTTATATGTTTATACTCCACATGGACAAACTAAAAATATTGTACCTCCTAAAGCATAGCAATAATTAATTCTAAATTAAATAAATAATATTTTGTTAATGTATAAATATTTTTTTTTTTTTATTTTGTTTTATATTATAACGATGAGGGGTAGCGAAGTACATCGGGTTCAGCTAGTGTTCTATAAATAAAAAATTTTTGGATTTAATTTAAATTTTATACCCTGACCACATAGTGGTATAGAATTTCGAAGCAAACATTTTTGAGATTTATGATGCAAACAGCGCAATTCTTAATGAGTTCCTGGGGAATTAATTTTTCCCGAGAATAAATCCTCCTATTCTAAACAGGCGGGGAGAAGAATAATATGGGAGAGAGAATTTCGATTATTCGAAAACAGCTGTTTTGCTTCAGTTGTTTTGTTTTGTTTACAAATTCAAAAATTTTGTGGAAATTAAAAGTAAAACTTTTTAATTAAAATCTTTAATAAATTAAAATTAAATACAAAAAATGTTCAGTGTAGCGTTTCTGATGGTAGCTGAAGCCGAAGAGCAGCAGCAGGACAAGACGGAGCAAAGCATGGCAAGAATTTTGAATTTGTTTTTTGTTTGTTGCTTTTGACCTGAAAGCAACAGTAATGCCATAATAATATTATTATACAAAATACAAAATTATAAATGATATATATTACAATTTTTTATAAAAATATTAAATACTTACATTTTTCGCAGCACTCTCTCGCTATTTTTTGGCGGAATTATTCCCAAATTATTCTCCATTTAATGACTTACAGAATAGCTCCTTTCTTTTCCCGGGAAAGAGTTTCCCATTTTCGAAGTTCTTTTAGAATAAGGGTAAAGGGAAAAGATAAAAAATCCCCGGGGAGATTTTATTAAGAATAGGGGAACAGCGAATACGGAAAACTTTCCCACGGAATTGTTATTGAGAATTGGGCTGATAATTCTTTTAAAACTCTTTATTTTAATTCATAGTCTCTGTCTGTCTGCCGTGGGCAACCCCGTTCCCCCTTATCCAATTCATCTGAAACTTTGCCCATAGTCTTGCTGTGACTACAGATTAATTCTAGTGTAGTCACGCACAGTCATCCATAGTAACGCACAGTCACGGAGTGATCTAACTGTCATTTCCCCTCATTCGATAGATCTGAAGATTGGTCATAAAATTGCTGTGAAAAAAATATTAACTTCGACTTAGTCATGCATAGTCACGGAAAGATTTAAAACGGATTTCCGCTCGTCCAATCGATCTGAATCTTGGTCGATATACTTACTTCGATTAACTTCGAAATAGTCATGCACAGTCACGGAGTAATTTAAAACCCATTTCCACTTTTACGCTCAAATTGCAACTTGGTCGATAGACTTGCTGTGAAAAAAGATTAACTTTGACATAGTCACGCACAGTCTCGCATAGTCACGTAATGTCACGGAGGGATTAAAACCTCACTTCCCCTCATCCGATCGATCTGAAGCTTTGTCCATAGACTTGTTGTGGTCAAAGATTAATTTTAAGATAGTCACACACAGACACGCATAGCCACGGATAGATTCAAAACTCATATGTATAAGTTAAGAAAGAGTGTTAATAAAATCTTTGTTTTTATGGGTTAGATTATTACTTTCACAAAACCAGAACAATCACTTCTGAAAATTTACAACTAATCATTTATTAAATAATTCAAAACTTTTTTAAATACGAGTTGTGCTAAACCAAAGTCCAGAAATAAGACCGAGTATCCAATGGTCTGTTGTTGGCTTTGCACTACCATCTTTCATGCTAAATGCGTTGATTTGGCCGCACGGACTGCTGATAATCTTCGTGGGGACAAAGGACTCAGTTGGTGTTGTAAGAAGTGTATTGTTTATGATGCAGAATTTTGTCATTTTTTAAAAACACGCGTGTCGAATTAGACGACATAAATAATAACTTAAAACGTCTTACAAAAAAAATGTTTAAAGTATCTATAATATTAATAGGCTAGGCGATTTCTTGTGACTAATGTTTTGTTCTACCGTTTTATTCCGATTTTGACCAAACGTATATTATTTGAAAGGTATTTCTTTTTAGTCGTTTTGCAGATTTATAGATTTTTAAATTTTTTTTCCCTTATTTTAAGTAAATTTCATTTAAAGTTGCTACTAACACATACATAAAATTATACATATGCTAAGTGTGTGTTTATTAAATTTGTTAATGTGTTTGTTAATGAGTTTGTTTTCTTCATTCACAATAACAATAAACCAAAAAAAGTGTTGGTTTGTGAATTGGCTAAGTTGAAAAATAAAGTTGCCTAGAAATTGCACTCGAATTTCGAGCGCTGAAATCGGCTAGTAAAGAATTATTGGAAAAAGCGCCTTGTTCTCCCAAGAGGAAAACTGTAACAATAAGAGTAATATACAATATCGTACACCTTCTACTTCGACTCAGCTTGATTTACCTATTGACCAATCTCATTAACTGAAAAGACAAATATGTATAACAATTTACCCTGATCCCTCTGCATCTTCAAATAACTCGTCAATCTTTTAACAACAATCTTCGCAAATATCTCAACCATTACTATCTAATACTTCTTTAGTCCCAAATCAAGTCTCTCCAAAACAATGTCTCAAAAATTAATTGGCTTATCGACGAACATGCTAAAAATAGAAAAAATTTGTTTTTGCAAGAAGTATAAAAGGTCTGGCGCATTAGCTGATTTTACAAATTACTCTATCGCACGCTCTGAATACAATATTACTAATAAATTGGCATATGACAACCTATTGTGAGAGATGATGGTATTTTGCCATAAAGAAATAGTGCGTAGTGAAAAAGGGAAGTCAAACAAAAAATGTTAAACTTTAGCCGGCGTATTATGCGCCACCGGCTCTTTCATAAAATTTCTGTCGGCACTAAAAAGAATGCCAAAAGCAAAGCACTTTTATTTATTTAGTGCTGGTTTTTAAATAAATTTAAAATAGCCAATTGCTCGGCTGAGTTGAGTTTTATGATTGATTTTATTTACAAACTTAATCCTACTTATAAATAAAACTAACGGTACTTAAAGCTATCCTATTGTTTACATTTTTAATCCTAAACTTAATCCTAATCATATGTTATAAATTATGCTCTAAATTACAGCTGTTTACATATTATAACACTTTACTTAAGCCAACAGCTGTGTAATAATAGTGATGCTATTGTGGTACATTACAAACCATATATTAAATCTACGCTCCTGAGGAAGTTTGAATAAAGCAAACGAAACGTCGAGCAGAAACATGATATTTAATTGATTTTTATTTACACATAAAAACAGATTATTGACCAAAATAGCCCGTAAGGTAACCCATCTTTTTAAATCTAACCCTAAAGCGTTGTATAAATTTATCAATCCTAAACGTCGAGCTTCCGATTCCGAAATATCTTAAATTTGGGTCTTCTATTGCTGATTATGATGCATTGATTTGCAATATGTTTGCGGATTTCTTTGCTACAACTTATTCCAAAAACACATATGATAACACTAGCCAACAAGGTTTTGAACTGGAGCAACCAAAAATCTTTCCTAGGTTAATTTGGTGGGCTGAATTCTCAATCACGTTAGGTTTTCGAGATAAAAAAAATGTTATTCGTCTTTTACATGAAAAATGATTACTTTAATTAAAAACCAATGAGTTATGAAGATTTAGAATGAATGTAATGTCAGTGTTGACTGTTTTACAGTATTGCCAGCATGCGATAAAAAATGAACAAGACATGATAGCCCAATATGCCAGATTTAAATTCAGCGCACCAAGATTAATTTAAAAACATGCTTCGTTTCTGCAGTGTTTTTTTTTTAAACTGTAGACCAGTGTTAATTGAGACAAATGCAACTTTACAGAAAATTTGGCAATGCAAAGAAAACACGTGTTAAAACTTAGTGATGCAACTTTTAAATTTTGTCTGCCAATTTGCATCCGCAATTTTGAATTTTGAAAATCTGGCAGATTCGTAATCAGCGATCCCAAAAATCTTTGAGTAACAATTTTCAAGTCATATCAACGTGCAGGAGTGTCTATAAATTTTTTTTGTGGAAGGTAATTTTTGAACCAATTTATTAACCTGAAAGTTGTTTATATTTATGTTTCTTAACGTCTTTATTTTTTAATATTTATCTATATATTAATACGTGAAGGTAAATTTTTTGTTCCCTTTTTAAGCAATATGCGGGCACGGAGGAATGTGAAAATTGGCATAGTTACAGTTCGTATGAAGGAGAAGCTGAGAATGATAAAATTTATGTTTAATCTGTCTTGAAAATATATTAAATTAAATAAAATAAATTATTTATAATAATTTGTTACACCCTGTTAATGCGAATGATTTAAATCATATATCAGACGCTCTGTATTGAATTGTGAATTGCTCAAATTGATTAAGATACCTTTAGGCTTATTTAAGTATTCATAACTTTTTTATATATGGGGGGTTTCATGTCAAGTGCACCAACTTTTGAAACCGATGTCTTCCGATCGGGATGAAATTTGCACCAAGGTTAGTCCTATTGGATAGTAGTTTAGACGCAATTTTTCAATAAGATCGGTCCAGACCTCTCTGAGTTAGAGTAGATCAAAATTTGACATTTTGGCCAAACAGGTGTTTCTTCTCATCCATGTAACTTATTACCTATTGTTCTTAGAAAATTTTCTCCCAAATAGTTTAGATAGCTATTTCTTCAATATTTCGGAAAAAAACACTTAAAAAAATTTTTTTTAGACTTTTTTTTTGCTAAATTAAAGCATTTTTGCCTTTTTTTTTTCAAAAAGTGCATTTTTTTTTTCATAAGAAAGCTTAGGATTTTTCGTTTAAGAGCTTTTTGGTCGCTTAGTGGGATGGGAGTGGGATATCTATCAAAATAAATGTTTTGTAACTCAAGACAACGGTTTTTCAATTTTTCACAAATGCACTATTTTGAATTTTTTCCTATTTGTGTGTAAAACCTTACAAATGAAACTTATACTGAGGAACTAGACAAATTAACCTTTACGAAGGTATGTAACATACCTTCATAACATAACAGAAGAGAATGGTTATCTGTAACCTGAAAGAGTTATTTGCAACATTTCAATCTGAACACGAGGATGTTAGAATTGGCTTCACGAAATTAACCCAAATTTACCATGAAAATGTTAAACTGATGTTGAAGGAAATCAACTTAAAGTATTTAACAGATGATTCGGCAGAAGATTACCGCGATTGCCTTAAATTAAGCGCCCCGTAGGTAGCGTGCTCGCCTACCATGCGGGGGTCATGGGTTCGATTCCCACCAGAGGCTTTGGTCTGTCGCTGCACAAAAAAAAAAAAAAAAAAATAATAATAATAATAAACACACTACTCTCTCTTTCCTCCTTCCTATATCTATATCTTTCCTGAGATCAACACAATGCAATGCATCTGTAGGGGACATCCCCTGAGTGTTGATTAATAAAAAAAAAAAAAAAAAAAAAAAAAATTGACTATGTGTCCTAATGCCACTTAGGTGAATGTACCAATTGCCCGAAAACAACATTCATCAAAGAAAAGTTAATCAACTCTTTAGATCGAGAATATATAGAGGAGGTCAAATTTGATTCTTGGATTCAGACTGACAGATGCACATTGAAAACAATTATTTTAAATGTGGATGATTTTGTGGAAGAAATGTGTACAGTATTGCTAAACTTGAGAAACCATGACTTTTTAGTCAAAGAGCAATGGTCATTCTTCAAGGATTTGAAGATACATTTGAAGTCTGGTGAATTCGTTATTTCATATGATTTCGCAGAAAACTATAAATATGTTTTTCAGGATGCCATACAAGCATTCCACTTCAATAACGACCAAGCAACTATACTGTGAATATAGTTATTTACCACATAAAAGATGAAAAACTGGAACATAAAAGTATGGCAATCATATCCGACGATTTAAAACATGATACCGTTGCAGTTTATGAGTACCAGAAGAGAATGCTAAAACTTCTAAAATCTAAATTTACAGTAAGGAAGTATACTACGTTTCGGACGGAGCTCGTCAACATTTTAAAAACAAAAGTAGCTTGGCAAATCTTATGGCCCATGAAAAAGATTTTGGAATGCTAGCTGAGTGGCATTTTCATCCTACTGCTCATGGTAAAGGAGCATGTGATGGTATTGGAGCAAACCTTAAAAGAAATGCAGCGAAGTATAGCCTCCAGTGCTCTCATCAAGATCGCATCTTAGATGCGACTGCTTTATTCCATTAGGCAAAAAGTTATTGTAAAGAAACTAAAATAGTTTTTAGTAGCAAAGAGGATCATCAGGAAACATTGAAAACACTGAAGAGCAGATTCGATGCTGCGGTAACAATCGATGGCACCGCTCAATACCATGCTTTTATACCGCTTGTCGATGGAAGGCTCAAGTTGAAAAAGTTTTCTGCCTCTATTCAATGCCAATTCCAAAGACAACAAATAAACCAGCAGCGAAATCAACAGCTGAACCTAGTAACGCCAAGAAAGGATTGACAAAAAAACGCAGTAAATAAAGGCGACAAAAAAGCTGGATGGAAGGCTGGGTATTTAAAAATTTACAAGACTTAAGTACTTCATCAGCTACAATAAATTAAGTATAAAAATAGTTATGATATAAGTGGATCTAATGCAATTAAGATTAAATTTTAATAAATTAGTTATCTTTTTATTTTTAATATTATTATTATTATTATTATAAATACATTAATTTAATTATTATTAAAAATAAATAAAAAATAATAATTTTTCAACATTTCTATAGAAAAAAAGCGATTTTTTCCCGAGTTTAACATATTCTGGGTATTACAGTATCGAGGGTATAAAATTTTAGTTAGCTATGTTATATGCCTTCGGAACGTTTAGTTTGTTTAGTTTCTCAGTATAAGTTTTATTTGTAAGCTTTTAGACACAAATAGGAAAAAATTCAAAATAGTGCATTTGTGAAAAATTGAAAAACCGTTGTCTTGAGTTACAAAACATTTATTTTGATAGATATCCCACTCCCATCCCACCAAGCGACCAAAAAGCTCTTAAAGGAAAAATCCTAAGCTTTCTTATGAAAAAAAAATTCACTTTTTGAAAAAAAAAAGGCAAAAATGCTTTAATTTAGCAAAAAAAAGTCTACAAATTTTTTTTTTTAAAGTATTTTTTTCCGAAATATTGAAGAAATAGCTATCTAAACTCTTTGGGAGAAAATTTTCTAAGAACAATAGGTAATAAGTTACATGGATGAGAAAAAACACCTGTTTGGCCAAAATGTCAAATTTTGATCCCCTCTAACTCAGAGGGATCTGGACCGATCTTGTTGAAAAATTGTGTCTAAACTACTATCCAATAGGACTAACCTTGGTGCAAATTTCATCCCGATCGGAAGACATCGGTTTCAAAAGTTGGTGCACTTGACATGAAATCCCCCATATATAGATTAAAAAACATTGGAAGACAAAAATTGAATGACAAATATTTCCTAGAATTTGCACTCGAATTTCAAGCGCTGGGCTATACTAGTTTAAAAAAATTATTCCATTTTCTGGTGGTATTTTATTTTAGATTTTATAATGGACTTCTCTTAAATCTAAATGGCCCAAATAAGTGAAAACCTAATGTGTTTCATGTTATATTATTGGTACAATATATTATTGTTTACAAAAAGTTTTCTTTACAAATAAATAATATTTTTTAGTTTTTTTCTTATTTCAACTCAAAGATTTATTGAGTTTTCGTAGGAAATTGAAAGTTTTATTTTAGATACAAAAAAGAAAAAGGACAAAAGCAGAACACTGACTAGTGTTTTATAAAATAAAAAATGATGCCACTTAGGAACTTAAATAAATTATAACAAGAATGGAAGGAGATCTCGGTAACATGCATTATACGATTTTTTTATCTAAAAGCTTTTGCTATTATTTTTTTTGTTATCTACCTAACACCAATTAAATGGAGGTAGAACAAAAGTTTATCACCTTTACACAGTGATCATAATCAAAACATTGCATTCAACATCACATCGCACATTTAACATAATGGTAATTATATAAAAAAAATACCATATTCTTGAGAAGAATGAACAAAAACAATTAAACAGATACCAAAGGAAGTGTTATAAAACTGTGATATCATACTTATTGTGGACAGAGCTTCCATTATCAACCAATTATTTTGCTGTAAGCATGAAGTGGGTCTTTGTTCTGTGTTAAACTTAACATTTTGAAAATTAAAGAGTTAAGTTGGAAATATATATTTCTCTAATATTTCTACTAACTAATTCTCTCTGGCCACACTCAAGCACCCACAGTTAATGATACAAAAAAAAAAAAAGAAACAGAAAAAGAAATCTCAACCAAGGCAGTCATCAGAATCTGGTTTTATGTTTCTTCTCATTTTTAATAGCAAAACATTTTTATGCGTTTTTTCCTCTTCTTCTTCCCTTTACTATGATTTTCTGTATTTGAAGTAATTTTTTCCCATTTCACTCAAAATCCAGTTTCTGTTGTTTTTTTTTCGTATGCAAGCAGATTACATTCACTCCATTAACATTTTATGCACTTGTATTATCGCAATTAAATTTTTAATGTTTTCATTTCGACAACATTGCAATTTTCCCGGTTTTTTTGTTGTTGTTTTCTTTTGCTTGGTGCGAATGTTACAAACGATTCGACAGATACTGGCTCCATACGTTTCAATTGTTAGTTGTTCGCTGACATTCGGTGTTTTTACCGATACCATAGCAACACCAACAACACCACCGCCACCACTACCACTGCTACTGTAGCTATTTGGTGCTTTATTTTACTTTTAACACAACCAAAAACATACGTGCTGTTATTTCACAGCAACACTAACACTGGTGCACACTTTACAACTAAATTATATTAATAGCAAAATTAAAAAAAAAGAAAATGCAATGCAACGCATGTATTCTCTGCTTTACTCTTCTCTTTGGTTGTTTTAATATTGCTAGGATCCTTACATATTGTTATTGTTGTTTTTCCATTTTCTATGTACGAGTATCTTGTACTGGTGTTGTTGTTTGTTGTTTGTTTGTCCATATGCTATTCATAACTTCATTTTCATATTTCTACTGTTGGTTTTCCTTTTGGAGGGGCAAATAATAATGTTTCCGTAGGAAATTTTTTACTGCAATAGTGTTTTTTTGGGGTTTTCCCCAAAGTATTCTTTCGATTATTCAACAATTTATGCTCTACAAGGCCTAGAATGTAATGGTTTTTTATGTATTATCGAATTTTGTATTGGTAAAAAAGTTTTTAAATTTTTGTTCACGTTATGTTTTCACCAAAAAATCCCTATTTCTTTTAAAATTATCTTTGATTCGTTTTAGCAAAGTTAGGGAACAAAAAATGGTCTGAAAATAAATTTTCCTTGTAATAATATCGCATTTAAAAAAACAAATATATATCATTAATAAAAATATTTCTTAAAAGATAAAAAATCATTTGAGTCCGATCACAGAGGAGATGTTTAAACATCTAGTAATTAAAGATTTTTTATGGTACTTTTTTAAAATCAAACAGGATGAATTACCGAATATTCACTGATCCGGTTGATAAGGCTAACCTTTTAGCTGAACTTTTTGCAAAAATTTATTTTTGTCGGATAGCGATCAACCACTGCCCGAACTCGAAAGAGTATCTTGTACTATGCCTAAGATATTCTTCCGAGCACGTGTAGTTAAAAAGGTTCTTTCGGATCTCAACATTAATAAGTCTCCGGGACCGGATGGTATCCCAGCACTGGTATTGAAACAGTGCTCTTCGACGTTAGCCAGTCCATTGGCCAACCTTTTCAGCCTTCCGTACTTTGCGAGAGTCTTCCCTCTTGCTGGAAGTTTGCTAATGTCCAACCAATCCCTAAAAAGGGTTCGGCTAAGAACCCTGAAAATTACCGTCCAATTGCAATCTGCTCTGCACTATCAAAGGTGATGGAGACCATGATCAATGTACATCTTGTGAACTACCTAGAGGCCAACTCACTTCTTAATGATCGTCAGTATGGCTTCCGTAGAAATCGTTCCACGGGAGACCTGTTAGCTCTACTTTCTGATCGCTGTAGTCGATCCATTCACAATTTTGGCGAAAGTAAAGTGGTTGCTCTAGATATTTCCAAGGCATTCGATCGTGTGTGGCACGGGGTCGGTAATGACTTCTCTCGATTTATATCGAGTTTTCTCACAGATCCAACAGACCACAGATGGGGTCTCATCCAATGAGTTTCAGCTTATTTCAGGGGTATCCCAAGGTTCCGTTCTTTCTCCTTCTCTTTTCCATATCTTTCTGAACGACCTTCTTGGTCAAACTTTTAACTCTATATACTCTTTCGCAGATGACAGCAGCATTTGTCATTCATTTTCCTTTAATTCTAGGCCAAGCCTCTTGGAGGTTGGGGGGCAAAAGGCAGACAATGAATGACACACTTAATCAAGACCTGTTAACAATCTCCGAGTGAGACCCATAGGGCCATGGATTCAACAATGTCATCCGTATATATGGGTGGTATAGGTGTTGAGGAGTCGGATACTCTTGATGTTCTAGGCATGAAAATTCAATGTGATGTTCGCTGGAACGAGCATGGTTTTCAAGTGTCGAAAGAAGCATTCAAGTGTCTTGGTTTTCTAAAACGGTGCAAAAATTACTTCACTCCTTCTGATCTCCTTAAAATCTATACCACTTACATCCGACCTAAAATGGAATACAACTCCCATATAGGGGCAGGAGCTTCAAAGCCTATTTTGGAGCTACTGGACGTGTGCAAAGGGGGGCGTTGATGCTCATCAATGACAGTAGGGTATCCAATTCTATTGACTCATTGGAACATCGTCGGAATGTGGGTTGTGTATCACTAATATATAGATACTATCATGGGAAATGTTCTTCTGAGATTAGCGAACTAATTCCAAGTGCCGGAGTTTCGGTTCACTCTACCCTCTTCTGTAGTAGATCACATCCGTTTGTAGTGTCTAGTTGACCGCACAACGCATTACAGAGAGAATTCGTTTATCAGACGAACTAGCCGTATGTGGAATAAACTCCCTGCATAGGTCTTTCCTGACAGTTATCTTAATATATGAAAACGTTGGTGCGTAAGTTGGTACTCTAATAACTGTTGAACCACTAATGCTAGCGACTTCGTATTCATACCATATGTTCCTTTGGTTCTCCGATTTGCATAACTTTTTTTGTACCCGATAGGTGGCGCTGGGGTCGAGATTTTCCCGAAAAATTTATTTACGGTCCAATTTAGCTCAAATTCGCAACATATATTATGTACATAAAACTAAAGTTGCTGACAAAGTTTTTCACCTGTAGGTGGCGCTGGTGTTAAAATATTCAAGAAAACGTATATTTTTTTTCGGTCATATTCATAATATTATTAAATCGTGCTTTACTTTTGCCCGACACTCGGTATTAAAATTTAGATGCAATATAAAATCCAGATGTTTTCTTCGGGCCAGCAACGCGGACCGGACTCAGCTAGTAATATAATAAAATTTAAGTCAAATATCCACAAACACTAATTCCACTTTCTTCCTTCCCATAACCTATTTTTCTGAGATCAACACAATGCACTGCATCTGTAGGGGCATCCCCTGAGTGTCGGTTAATAATAAAAAAAAGAAAGCGTCATCTATGTGTCAACTGCAGGGGCATTGCTAATATAAAAATATTTATTATTATTGATTATTTCAACTGGTTCTTTTTTAATTTTTCATTTTTCGTTTTTAATTTTCTATTTTTCATTTTCATTTTTAATTTTTCATTTTTCATTTTTCATTTTTCATATTTCATTTTTCATTTTTCGTTTTTCATTTTTCATTTTGCATGTTTCATTTTCATTTTTCATTTTTAAATTTTTATTTTTCATTTTTCATTTTTCATTTTCATTTTCATTTTTCATTTTTCATTTTTCATTTTTCATTTTTCATTTTTCATTTTTCATTTTTCATTTTTCATTTTTCATTTTTCATTTTTCATTTTTCATTTTTCATTTTTCGTTTTTCATTTTTCATTTTTCATTTTTCATTTTTCATATTTCATATTTCATATTCAATTTTTTTTTTTTTTAATTTTTCATTTTTCATTTTTCATATTTCCTATTTCATTTTTAATTTCTAATTTTTCATTTTTCATTTTTAATTTTTCATTTATCATTTTTAATTTTTCATTTTTCATTTTTCATATTTCATTTTTCATGTTTCATGTTTCATGTTTCATTTTTCATTTTTCATTTTTCATTTTTCATTTTTAATTTTTCATTTTTCATTTTTCATTTTTCATTTTTCATTTTTCATATTTCATATTACATATTTCATATTTAATTTTTATTTTTCATTTTTAATTTTTCATATTTCATATTTCATTTTTAATTTTTCATTTTTCATTTTTCATTTTTCATTTTTCATTTTTCATATTTCATTTTTCATTTTTCATTTTTAATTTTTTATTTTTCATTTTTCATGTTTCATGTTTCATTTTTCATTTTTCATTTTTCATTTTTAATTTTTCATATTTCATATTTCATATTTAATTTTTATTTTTCATTTTTAATTTTTCATATTTCATTTTTCATTTTCAATTTTTTCATTTTTCATTTTTGATTTTTTATTTTTTCATTTTTGATTTTTTATTTTTAATTTTTCAAAACGTTTTTATAACGCTATTCGCTCCCTCATTTTATATCCAAACACTTCCTAATGAAATAGTGCCTTCATTTTGTCTCCAAATACTTCCTTATATTTTCACCAATACAATCGTACCTCACACCGTTTTTGCCTTACTCTGTTTTTGTGATTGTATTGTGAAATAGATTTTTACCCTGAGCGTACAAAAAGAATAAACTGATTTCTAAGGTTTTCCTACAATAAAAACGTACTCAGAGTGCCTTACGTCACCTTCTACATGATCTGGGTCTATAATCAAAATCATTTTCTGAAATTTTCCCGCTGGTTTTTCAGCTATAAGTCAAGAATCATTGATGATTTCTCATATCATTCTTTAGCAAATAAATTCAACAAATCAAGATGGACTAATTTTATTGAATGAATTCCATACCACTGTGCAGCGTGGGTGTATATCACAAAAGCAGGAATACTTTGATGCAAATACATTAGATAAGGATAAGCAACAGATCAGAGAGAACCGAATACAGGATGCGTTTTTCAAAGAAGTTGTACCAAAAGTAGTATACCCCAGGTGGGGATACGGGTACTCAAACGATGGAAACACTTCACGGAAATTTTTTGAAAATGATGAGGCAGTAACTCGAATCAGTGGAATTAACAAGCAAAACATTAAATGATTGGGAATGATCTTGAACATTTTAAACTGTTAAAATTCATGTTTTTCAGTTAACATAAACAGGATTTTTTCAAATTTTAATAACCCATAAGTAAGCATTTGGAAGGCGTAGCACCTGGGTCAAACACTTATTTTATAGGTTGGACAATTATCTATCGTATGGCTTTTAAGTTATTTGATTATCTCAATTGGTTCAAAAACTCAAATGACGCCACTGAGCGGCCTGGCAATTTATCTCGTCTACGATCACTTTCTATTTTTCTCCAATTTAGTGTGGGAACAATTTTGTATGGGGACAGTGCATATCGTTAACTAAATTTTATATTTTTTAGTGTAACTTCGAAGTTTTTTTTAAAGCATTTTCACCATAAAAAACTAAAACAAGAATATCACGCTTTTGTTTAATTTTAAATAGTTGAAAAAGAACCAACAAGACAAATATTTAGTGCCATTAGGAGACATCATAGTGCAGTAGAGCTGCTAGTAAACCAGCAACCAACAACCCACCAAATTTTTAAGTCATAATAATTTTAATGAAAGTGCTGCCCAGTAATCATAATCTCTATAAAATATTGCAACAACAACTACGAGAAAAGCACTACCATCAGTTCTCCAAAACAAATAAACCACAAAAAGAGGGTTACAGCAGCATCACTTAAAACTGATTTGAACAAAAACAAAAAAAAAAACTACTGCTACACATGAAAGTTTTTGCCGCCCCATAATGTGTCCCTTTCTAAACTCCAAATAATGCCACTGTTTAAAAGGGAATAATGCGCTAAAATGCGTGTTGGTTGGCATCTGTTTGTTTTATTGCTGCCTTGTTTTGTCGCTTTGTTGTTATTGTTGCATATTTATAATGTTGTCATTGTGTCGGTAGTCGTTTGTCGTATTTGACATTTGCTTTAGTTTTGTACTTACACTTATTATTCGTTGTTATTTTTCGTTTCGTTTCGCTTCGTTCGGTTTGGTTTGGTTTGGTTTTCAATGCTTCGTTTAATGGTTTTAAGTGTTATTTACTCTTTCCGTATTTGTTACAATGACTGTTGTTGTTGTAGTTGTTGCCGCCATCGTTGTCGTTGCGACATCGTTAAGGGCTCTAGTTGCACTTTTATTCATATTTATGAAAAATTGCACCCGTTAGTGTAATTCATGGTGTAAAATGATAAAACAAATTATTATTTTTACAAACTCATGCGATATGTTTCCATTTCGTTTATATCTTCTATTTTCATTTACGAGCATTTTCGTTGTTGGTCTTTTTGTGTTTAATTGTTGTTTTTATCCTATTTTTCTAGGCGATGAAATTTTAATTTTAACTGCACAGTTGTTTGAAGTGCTGGTTTGGCATCAGCAGTCATTAACTGAAAGTAATTACAGAATTTTAAAGATTTTTCACAGCTGATGATACTCTAAATATGGATGAAATATATTGCGATATTATAGTTTCTAGTAAGTTTTTATAGGAATTTTTATAGGAATTCTTATAATATACAAATGGATTTTTGTATGTTTGTTTGTATGTTTGCACGTTTGTTTGTGGTTTATAGGACCTCGACCGATCGTCTTGAAATTTTTACAGTAGGTAACTGTTCTGAAACTATGTACATGTACATATTAAACTAAATTGAAGAGTTGCAAAAAAAAATGGGTGCGATCGGACCAATAGGCAAGGCCCCCACCATACAAAGTTAATGTTAAATGTCGTATATCTATAGTAATGTGATTTCAAAAGCCTTCGAACTTTGTGTGAGTTCATATGTTATTAATGTGAATAATCGGACAAAAAATGGGCATCATCGGACTAATGGGCGTGTTATCCCATACAAAGTAAATATTTGATATCATATAAGTTGAGCACTATATTAGAAAAAGCCGTGGGACTTTGTCTGAGTTCATGAGTCATTAATGTGAGTAGTTGTACAAAAAATGGGCGGGATCGGACCAATGAGCGTGGCACCTCCTATGCAATAAAAATAGGAAGTCCTATGAAAATGAATCGCCAAAATCAAAAATTGACAAAACCGAAAATCACGAATAACAAAAATCGCCACAATCAAAAATTGCCAAAACCGAAAATCACGAATAACAAAAATCGCCACAATCAAAAACCGCAAGAAAAAAAAATCGTCAAAAATCTAAAATAGCGCAAAACAAAAATCGCTGAAGCCATAACTTGCCAAAATCAAAAATCGCTAAAATAAAAAAAAACGCTAAAATCAGTAGTAGCCAAAATCAAATATCGCCAAAATCAAAAATAGCTAAATAAATAGGAAATACTATGAAAATGAATCGCCAAAATCAAAAATTGCCAAAACCGAAAATCACGAATAACAAAAATCTAAAATAGCGGAAAACAAAAATTGCTGAAGCCATAACTTGCCAAAATCAAAAATTGCTAAAATAGAAAATCGCCAAAATAGAAAATCGCTAAAATAAAAAATCGCTAAAATAAATAGGAAGTACTATGAGAATGAATCGCCAAAATCAAAAATTGCCAAAGCCGAAAATCACGAATAACAAAAATCGCCAAAATCAAAAACCGCAAAAATAAAAAATCGTCAAAAATCTAAAATAGCGGAAAACAAAAATCGCTGAAGCCATAACTTGTCAAAATCAAAAATCGCCAAAATCAATAGTAGCCAAAATAAAAAATCGCCAAAATCAAAAATCGCTAAATAGCTAAAGTCGCAAAAACAAAAATCGACAAAATCAAAAATGGCCAAAATTTTCTACACAATGTTTTCCCAGTTTTTTATTTCACTACGATGATGGGTGTATCAAAGCGCATCGGTTTACAGCTAGTTAAATATATTGATATATATTTAATTTAAAAATATGTATATGCAATTATTGACAATACAATGAAAATTTTTAACCCATAATTTTTAAAAAAATATTAGCACAAAATAGATTAACTTCAGAAAAAAATAACAAAACTTAAAAGCATTCATTTTTATGCTGTTAGCTCTCCGAAACCAAACTTTGAATTTTGGCATTTAAAAAAAAAGTAAATACCTAAAAATAATGTATGATTCTAGTAAACTAGACGAAATCCTTATTATTGGTTAGGAAATAAAATTCTGATTAACCTTCCTAGAAAATTCATTGACCTAGAAAATTTTATAAATATTGATTTAAGCGATTTTGAGTCCCAGAAAACTAAAAATTGTTTCAGCTGTTTAAGTATTTCTGCAGAATTTTTATTATTTCCTCCATAGACATGTGAATCTAATGAAGATTTTAAAAAGGGTTACAATTTATGCTAGGAATTATTTGTAGTAAACGATATTGCCGAAAGAGGCGCTAAATTCATAAAAGATTTTTATAAAGTGTTAACAAATAATGAAGAAGAAAAGCAGTTTTTACTCCAGATAGCAAAATCATTTGTATGAACAATATTCTTCCTGAACAAAGTAAAGTTCAACTTAACAATGATGAGTTATCTATATATTAATACATGAAGGTAAATTTTTAGCTCCCCTTTTAAGCAATATGCGGGCACGGAGGGGTGTGAAAATTGGCATAATTATAGTTCATATGGAGGAGAAGCTGAGAATGGTAAAATTTAGGTTTAATATATCTTAAAGATATATTAAATTAAATGAAATGAAATATTTATAATAATTCGTTACACCCTGTTAATGCGAATGATTTAAATTATACTAGCAGATTCGGAGCTCGAAATTCGAGTGCAATTCCTAGACAACTTTATTTTTTAATTTAGCCAGTTCGCAAACCAACACTTTTTTGGTTTTTTATTATTGTGAATGAAGATAACAAACTCATAAACAAACACATTAATAAATTTAATAAGCACACACATAGCATGTGTATAATTTTATGTATGTGTTAGTAGCAACTCTGAATGCAATTTACTCAAAATAAAGGAAAAAATTTGAAAATTTGTAAATCTGGTGAACAGCTAAAAAGAAATACCTTCAACTAATATACGTTTTGTCACAATCGGGATTAAACGGTAGAACGAAACATCGGTAATAAAAAATCGCATAGCCTATTAAAATTGTAGATATCAGACGCTCTGGTTGAATGGTGAATTGTTAAAATTGATTAAAATACCTTTAGGCTCATTTAAATATTCATAAATTTTATATATATATATAGATTAAAAAAACATTGGAAGACAAAAATTGAATGAAAATATAATATTTCCTAGAATTTGCACTCGCATTTCGAATGCTGTGCTATACTAGTAGTTCAACAATGTTCTTATTTTAGTTAGAAAAATACAGATAGTTTTTAAAAATTATATAATATTATAATAAAATTGGTTAAAAGTTGTTTTAATTTACATTCGCGAGCAATAAGCAGATAATTGCACAGAAGATATATTACAATGGATTATTTTGATTCCAGGATCACTGAAGGGTTAAACAGAAAAAAAAAAATTAAGAAAATTATATTCCTTAAATTCTAAAGAGGGGTTTCATGGAGTTAAATAGAAAAACTCGTTTTCGGTAATCTTTATTTAAAAATATCTTAAAATCCAAAGCTGGCCCTGACAAATAACGGGTTAAAGTCCTCGGATTTATTCCAAATTTTTTAGCCTGGAAGACTGGCACATTTGGTTATTATATTTTAAGCGTTACATCTAAAAATTCAACAGCACTTACAAAATATTTGAATAAATTGTCTTTTATTAGTTTGGGGTCATATGTGAGCACAAGTCCAAAAGGGTTAATGGGGTCATATTATTTTTTTTCGAAACCCTAGGCTATTAAGATGACATATAACGTCTAATAGTATAAAACCGAATAATTTTTGATACAATGGATTTAGAAAGATTACATTTACTAAACATTTCAAAAAATCTAATTTTTCTCGAAATCCGCGAAAAAAATCCTTGTAACAAAAATTCCGTCAGAGGAATTCACCTAGAAATTTGCATGGTTAGACTTTAGCATGTATTTAACAAAACTTTAAAGTGGCAGATCCGCTTCTTTAAATTTTGTTTAAGAAAATTTTTTAAAACTTGAAAAATGAGTTTCCAAATCTTTATCAAAAACATTACCCAGTTACGGGCTCATTGCGTAATAGGTTAACATCGTGGTAATAAAAGCATTCTTTGCATCTGAGGGCTTTTAAGTATGGAGGCAAAAAAAACTTTAGCTTTAATCAATTTCTCAAAGTTGAAAAAGTGCCATGAAATTTCAAGACCGAGTGCTTTTTTTTGGCACAAAAGTGATCTGGGGCATTTGATTTGTTTCGATTTTTATAGCTATATATCTTTTTGAAACGGCAATTTAATACTGAAATCGATTCATTTAACAACCTGTCGAAAAAATTCAACTGTAGAACGAAATTATCGTAAAATTTGAAAAAAGGTCATATTTACCCTATACTTTGGGCCCCGCTAGTCACCAGAAGATACCGTCGGATCGAGCTGAAAAATGGAGACCGCATTAATAACAGCAAACCTCATATTTTAGACAGCGCATTTATATCAATTAGTCTAGTACACATGGTATTATAAATGTATACCTTTTATTGTTTGAAATATGAGGATATTTTAGGGTAATAGGGTCTAAATTGTTGCTCGGACGAACTAATACTCGAAAAAGATCTTACACTTTCTATACAAAAGTGTAAAAATTTTCCTTATTGCAAGTTTAAGATAATTTCACAAATTAAAATGCAGTTATTTTTTGTATGAGGCTGTGGTAGGTTAGGTTAGGTTTGGTTAGACGGGTTGCCCGCCCGAAGGCTAATACACTCGGTCAAACATATGGCCCATTGTGATACCCTTTAGATAGTGTCGGAAGCTGGAGATAGGAGTAGAGATTATAAAAGTACAGAGTCTCTTGAGTTTTACGTGCATTCCTGTCATGTTGACTTAACCACACGGTGGTCTTAGCACATGGAGAGATACTATGCGTCTTGCCTTCGCCCCGCCATAAGACGGTTACAAGCTGGAGTGATGTTCACGGCATCACTCCACACTTTGTTATTGTGTCGAGCCTATCTAAAACTCTTTTGCTTTAGAGCTAGCAACACCTGGGTGGATGCACCTCCACATCGATCTGTGATCTGCCCGCGTTACGGGCACCACAACCACTGCGAAACTCCCCGAGGGGCCGTTCCCAATGAGATCGTAAAAGATTCGTCAAAGACTTCTGCTTTGACCTTGCTTACCATAGCACTGTTTTCTGACCCATTTCTACGCACTCTTGTATCGTCAAAAAAGACTTCTACTCATGCTACATCTGACATTCTTGCATCCGATTCATCTTGCGACTCATCTTGTTGTGACAACCTTTTCATCTGGTTGGATGTTTCACGATCCACCAGTCGGCTATCAGATTAGAGTGCTATGGCTCGCTTGGTATCCGCAAGAAGTCGAAGAGTCCTCTTTTTGGGCAATTCGATCTCACCGCAGTACCAAATTTAGCGCCTTTTGGTAAGGCTTCGCTACTAATTAGCCAATTTAGTAACTACCAGTTATCCCCCGTGAAGGGATTGCACTGGCAGACATTTCTCTTCCTTAACCTTTAGCCGCTAGGAATAATCACCAGAATTAACTGGCTTTGCCTAGCGTTGCCCAGGAGCACCACTTGGAGGTAGGTTATAGGCCATTGTATCACGTCTCTGGCAAGCCAGTTCATAATGAATACAACTTTTGCTCCCATTATAAAAGTGCAGATAGATTATGTAAAGAGTGTGTAAAAGAAAGGTGGTTCGTCCCTCTTGAACCACCCAGATTCCCTTATGAAGTCTGCAAGGTAGCCGAGTGGAACATCGAAGAATCTTTGCCCTAGATATCTAAGGCGCGGCCCTTGAACTCATATCAGCCTCACGATGTGTTGCCGGATTTGATCGAGGGGCGTGATACTTTGACTCACACAATTCCATCTAACGCTCCTCGATTTCAGAGATTTCGGAGCAGCAAGACTGTCCACGAATATATTAATGGTTGCTGGATTCATATACCGTTCCAGAATTATTTTCGTTGCTACAAGAATTGCATGAATCTGGGCCTGTAAAACACCACATTTGTCAGGGATTCTCCAAGATAACTGAATGTCAAGTTGCTCAGAATAGACATCTGATCCTGTACCTGCTTCTGTATTCGAACCGTCGCTATACATTGAGATCGCAGCCCTGTCTATGACAGAGTCTACTGTCTAGTCTTTCCTAGTCGGTATTATTAGGATCGTGAATTTTCCCCCAAAGTTCTTCCCTTGAGGTATGCATGTTTTCGATAAAAACGCTGATAGACTGATAGGTCTGTAGTCATTTGCAGTATTATGGAGATGGGGTGTCGTTCTCCTCATAAGGTAGATACATTGAGGGCAAGATAAGCAGCGGTAGGTATTTTACACAGCATGTCATTAGTCAAATCCTGACTAGGACGATTTTTACTTCTTTTGGCCTTTTTATACCCTACTAGCAGATTCCAGCGCTCGAAATTCGTGTGCAATTTCTATGCAGCTTTATTTTTCAACTTAGCCAATTCATAAACCAACACTTCTATGGTTTATTATTATTGTGAATGAAGATAACAAACTTACTGACAAACACATTAACAAATTTAATATAACACACATACTATATGTATAATTTTATGTATGTGCTAGTAGCAACTTTAAATTTAATTTACTTAAAATAGAAGAAAAAATTTAAAAATCTGCAAATCGGCTAAAAAGAAGTACCTTTCAACTAATAAACTTTTGGTCAAAATCGAGATAAAACGGTAGAACAAAACATCGGTCACAAGAAATCGCCTAGCCTATTAATATTATAGATACCACTATGTGGTCAGGATATAATGACTTTGTGCGGTTGTTTGTAACTACAAAAAATATTTAACCTAGATCCATCTTTTATTATACCGATTGACTTAGAATCATTTTCTGAGTCGATTTAGCGATGTCCGTCCCTCCGTCCGTCCGTCTGTCTGTGCGTCCATGTAAACCTTGTAATCAAACTACAGCTCGCAAATATGAATATATTTTGATGAAATTTGGTAAATAAGCTGCTATCGGCCAACGCTATTTAAATTTTTGAAAATCGGTGCATGTTCAGAGCATAACCCCAATGAAATCGGGTTAATTTGTCACAAAATCCAAATTATCTTAATGATATCTGTCAAATTGGGTTTTGAGGGGAACCTAGGCGCTGTAGTGGCCAATTTAACAACCAAATTTGTATTGGAGCCCCTTAAAGGGGTGGAGATAAGGGGATTTGAAACTAATGGAGGTCTGTCATATACTTTACCCCCCCTAGGGGGGCTTGAAGGCACTTGTGGATTTTTCTATACATTTTTAGTCTGTAATGAAAATTTTCTATGGGAGCCCCCTTAATAATAGGAGAAGGAGGGTTTGTATATTCTAAAAAATGTGGGAGGCAGAAAACTAATGAGGTATGGGCATATATTTGAGTCGTCTAGGGGCATCATAGGAGCTGTGGGTGGCAATTTTTTCACAATTTGTGTTTGTGTATGTTTATTACTCCCATTAATCAGTAGTCTGAACATAAACCCTATAGGACAATTCTTTGTCACAACCCCCATATAAAGCTGCTTTCCGACCGACTATAATTATACCCTATACCACTATGTTGTTTGGGTATAATGACTTTGTGCTGCTGTTTGTAACAACCAAAAATATTTGACCTAGACCCATCTTTAATTATACCGATCGAATCAGAATCACTTTCTGAGTTGATTTAACAATGTCCGTCCGTCCGTCCGTCCGTCCGTCTGTGTGTCCATGTAAAGCTTGTAATCAAACTGCAGGTCGCAAATATGAATATATTTTGATGAAATTTGGTATATAAGCTTTTATCGGCCATGGGATGAACGCTATTGAAATTGGTGAGAATCGGTCCATGTTCAGACCTAGCCCCCATACAAATTACCCATATGAAATCGACATAAATTGCCATAAGATCCAAATTGTCATATAGATCTGACTCAAATTGGGTTTGTATGCGTTCATTACATCCACTAATGAGTAGTCCAAAAATGATCCCTTTGACCCCATATAGAGCTGCTTCCCGATCTTCACTTAAATCAATTAAAAAACAAAAATATTGCACTGATTCTTCTCAAATTTTGTTTGTACATATTTTTGCAAAATACAAGAGACTTTACCAAACATGATCTGGATCGGTCCATTTTTGGACCTAGTCCCCATATAGATATAGCATCCGATATGAACTTTTTCATATGTGCAGCCAAAAAAATTAATAAAAATCCCACTCAAATTTGGTTTTTGCTTATTTTCTATGTCCAGTTAGTTGGGCCTAAGAGATAGGGTTTCTAAACGCATGGTATAGGGTATCGTATAGTCGGTCTAGACCGACTATAATTTTCTTACTTGTTTTCTTAATTGTTTTATATTATTTTTTATTGAACAGACTATTATTTGTTGATTACGTTTTTACCACTATGTGGTTTGGGTATAATGACTTTGTGCTGCTGTTTGTAACTACCAAAAATATTTGACCTAGACCCATCTTTTATTATACCGATCGAATCAGAATCACTAGCTGATTCCATTTAACGATGTCCGTCCGTCCGTCCGTCCGTCTGTGTGTCCATGTAAAGCTTTTAATCAAACTGCAGGTCGCAAATATGAATATATTTCGATGAAATTTGGTATATAAGCTTTCATCGGCCATAGGATGAACGCTGTTGAAACTGGTGAGAACCGATCTAGCCCGCATACAAATGACCCCTATGAAATCAACATAAATTGCCATAAGATCCAAATTATCATATAAATCTTAGTCAAATTGGGTTTGTATGTATTTATTACATACATTAGTAGTCCAAAAATGATCCCTATTGGACAACTCTTAGTCATAGGCCCCATATAGAGCTGCTTCCCGCTCTTCACTTAAATCTATCAAAAAATAAAAATATTGCACTGATTCTTCTCAAATTTTGTTTGCATATATTTTTGCAAAATACAAGAGATTTTACCAAACATGGTCAGGATCGGTCCATTTTGGGGCCTAGTTCCCATATAGATATAGCATCCGATATGAACTTTTGCATATCTGCAGCCAAAAAAATTAATAAAAATCCCACTCAAATTTGGTTTATGCTTATTTTCTATATCCAGTTAGTTGGGCCTGAGAGATAGGGCCTCTAAACGCATGGTATAGGGTATCGTATAGTCGGTCTAGACCGACTATAATTTTCTTACTTTTGTTTTAAATATTCGATTTGTCTTGAAAAAGCTAATTTTTTTCGCAATGACTAAATATAAAACAACGATCTGCAACATGTTTTAAGATCGACAAAACAAAGCCAATTAATGGGGCAGAAAATGTATGAGACATTATAAATGTTTCCAGAGAACACATTTTGGATTTCGAAATCTTCTCGAATATGGCCTTAAAATTTTGTTTCCTACTGAAAATTCACCCTGCAAATGATTTTTTATTTAAATTTATGTGCCTAACTTTAAACTCCACTAAAGTTGATATCAAACGAGCAAATATTTCAGAATTTCTATTATTAATTCTAACATTTGTGTAAAACATAAAAAAAGGAAAACATTTTCATAGTGTATTATTATTATTGAGATTATCCATAACCACTCTGCGAGTCGTTAAAACAATTACATTGCATCAGCTGTCTTGCAGCGCCAGTATTTGTTTTTTTTTTGCTTCTTTCAAAATTCGTACATACGCATACACTGCTGAAGAACATTGAAGCGTGTAACATGCAAATACTTATTGTGCATTTTACATTACAATTTTCGTTAGAAAACAATTGTTATTGTACAATTTTCTTTATACAACAATATGTTCTGTAAGCCCTTTATCTCTTTCTCTCTCTCTCTTTGTTGCACTCTGTAACGTTGAATACCGTTAGTTTTTGTACATAAATGTGGTTTGTATTTCACTGTATGTATGAGAGTGTGTGTGTGTGTGTGTGGTTCTAAGTTGTAAAACGATTTTTCAAACTTTTTGTATTATTTTGCTATTTGTTAGTTTATTTTTGTTTTTGTTGTTGTTTTGTTTTTAATGCAAAAACTCATTAACATATTTTCATGCACTGTTGCGCTCTGTTGACTGAGCTCCATTAGTTTTTTGTTTTTTTTTTTTCGGTTCTCCTCTTCTTGTACTGGTAACCACCGAGAGAGATGCCGGTATTAAACATAACATCTTGAAGTTTTAGGAATGACATTTTTTTTGCGTAAAACCATCACTCGCTAAATGAATGACTTTTGAAACGTCAAATTGTTAAAGAGTTCATATTGTACATTATGTTCGCATACATATATACATATGTACATACATACAAACATTCATACATATGTATATTTTCGTGTACAAGAAAGATACAAAATAGAAGTTGTACATATTAATATAGAAGAACGGGGTGTTACAGTTAGAGGTTTCAATAATGAAAGGAAAATAATTTTCAAAATATTTGAAATTAAATTGAATTTATTTGAAATTAAATTAATTTAAAACGTATTTAATGCAGAAGTAGCCAAATGACACCTACACGCTACGCTGCCTTGGAAATTTATGTGATTTTTATAACAAAAAAATAGTTTTAAATTAATATAAAATAATTTGAATTATACGTAAAATAAAAACCAAAAAACGTTTAGAGTCTATGAAAAATCGTGAAATGTACGAAATCTCTAATATTAATAGTTCATAATCAATGTTGACCAAACATACCTCATTTGAAAGGTATTTCTTTTAAGCTGTCCACCACATTCACAGATTTGCACCGTCTGAAACATTTTTTTGGAGTAATGCTCATTTAAAGCTGTGTTGATTTCGAATTGGCTAAAACTGATTGTCATACCTTTAAGCTCCTTTAAAACTAGTTATTAACAAAACCATTTATATAGCTTCTGTGTGTTCAACAAATATATATAATAAAATTTAATGAATTTTATTTAAAAAGTGTGGAATTGTGAATTGGCTAAAATTGATTAGCATACCTTTACGATCTTAAAAAATTATTTATTAAATGCAAAAATAAAATATCCTAGAATTTGCACTCGAATTGCGAGCTATGGGCTCTGCTAGTTTTATTTAAGAAGCTCATTCTCTAAAACGAAACGTATCAAACAATTTTGAGAACTATTTAAAAGTTTTGAGGTTTCATACAAATTCTTATCGTTTCGTTCGCATGCACAATAGAATTTGGAGTACCTTATTTAAAATTAAAAATCGCAAACTCCTGATTTAAATTGCACAACCCTGTATAATGACTACAAATACATTAGGGTGGTCCTACTTACTAGCAAGGAAGTTATTTGATGTAGTGTTTGTTATTGTGTACATTTTGCAGAAGTCTTTAAAAATGAATATTGTAAATATTTATAGTTATTGAAAATTAACTCCTTTATCACTATTCATGAATATTCTTGGTCCAGACGTTTTTCGGAATTTCCATTCTAATACTTCTTTTATTGCAGCTCATAAATATTCAACTCAATAATTGGGTTTTTATTTAAGAAAAAAATTAAATAATTGTGTAAAGCGCCCCCTTTAGGAGTGGAGATGGTGGGTAAATATGTTAGAAAAAAAAATGTTGCGTACATTTGACCCGTCTAGGGGCATCCTAGGTGCTATAGTGGCCAATTTGACAACCATGTTTGTATGGAGATAAGGGGTGAGAAAATGTTAGGCATTCAAAATTAATGGAGGTCTGTCATACACTTTACCCTCTTAATAATAGGAGAAGGAACGAATGTATGTTCTAAAAAATGTTGGGGGGAGAAAATTAATGCGGTAAGGGCATACATTTGGGGCCAATTTGTTTTCCACAATTTTATAAAATTTTAAACTTTTTATATGAGCCCCCTTAAGAAATGGACGTAGGGGTTGATATGTTCATAAAAAATGTCGTTGAGAAAAATTAAGGGGGGTCGGTCCTACATTTTAGGCCTCTTAGAGTGACTATGTGTTAGTTATAGAGTTGTTGGTAAATTTTTTTCTATTTGGGCCCCACTCTGAGCTTGATGAGGAGCCACTTTTGACAGCTAAAATTAAAACTCTCGTATTACGAAAAGAATAATGTAGCGAAATTATGTTTTTCGAAAAAATTATTAAAATATTTATAAGTAAGTAGCAGATTCCAGCACCCAAAATTCAAGTGCAATTTCTAGACAATGTTATTTTTCAACTTAGCCAATTCACAAACCAACACTTTTATGGTTTACTATTATTGTGAATGAAGTTAACAAACTCATTAGCAAACACATTAACAAATTTAATAAACACGCATAGCATATGTATAATTTTATGTATGTGTTAGTAGCAACTTTAAATGCAATTTTCTCAAAATAAAGGAAAAAATTTAAAAATCTGTAATTCTGCAAAACGGCTTAAAAGAAATACCTTTCAAATAATATACGTTTGGTCAAAATCGGGATAAAAAGGTAGAACAAAACATCGGCTACAAGAAATCGCCTAGCCTATTAATATTATAGATTTCATAACGCCCCTAATGTTAAACGGTAGGGCTGTGACCACTTACAACGACTAAAGATATACAATCCTACCAACCTTGTAAAAAGGACCGCAGGTCATTGTCTAAGATAACTTGCGAGTAGTAGCCATTTATTTTTGATAAAAAACAAGAAAAAAATCATCTTTTTCTGAAATTTAAAAAAGTTGAGTTTGACAGCATGCGACGCACAGTGGACCATTTGACGAGAAGACGGTCAAAAATCTATAAATTTTGATTGGATTGGAATTTTGATATGCGATTTTTTTTGGTTAGTAGGTGAGACTATAGCCTTTAAGTTTTGCTAAAAAAAACGTAATTCTCGACGGAAAATAAATAAAGTTACGGAGGATTTAAAATACATTTTCATTTGTAGTTGAATTTTAGTGCAAAAGGTAAAAAAAGGTTTTTTTAATATAATGTCTTATTTTTGCAACTAATACTAATTTAATTTTAATTTTACAACTAATACTTTTTAACAATTTTTTAAGTTAATTTTTTCAGAAAATGCCAAATTTTGGCCCCCGTAAACTTTTTAATCCTAATGTGCACAAGGGCCAAAGGTTGTTTTTTTTTTTTTTTTTTGAAAGATCCCGAGTTAAAATATAATTTCTTAAGCAGCGAACGTAAAAGTTACCTTATATTGGTTCAAGATAGAGAAGTTTCAATGAAAAACTCGTATGTTTTTGCTTTAGTTAAATTTTTTTTTATTGTGTTTTTAAATATTTCTATATCAATTTTTATGGTAAATTTATGAAATATAACAATTTTTATTGTAAATTTACAAAATATATAAATTTTTAAATCAAGAAAATTTTTTAACTATATAAAAAAAAGTGTAACTTATTGTTAGTGTGATGAAAAAGTATTTTAAATCAACCAATTTTAGTAAATATTTTTTCTAAATAGCCTTGATTTTCATCTTCTAGAAGTTGTTTAGCTTCTTCGTCTAATGGAATAGAGGTAGTTTTCCATTTTTGACGAATGTTGGACATATATGGACCTGAAGTGCACAACAAAATAGTGATAAGGTCTTCATTAGTACAACATCTGGACATTTTCCTTGTGTTGTGCTCGCGAAAGTATCTGTAGTCTTTGTTCCTTTTTTCTTGCGCTTCTTCAGATAGATCTCCTATTGGTAGCATATTGTTTTGAATTATTTGTTCCCCGTGGTACAAAATTTTATGAACTGTGGATGGCATATATCTCCAAGAGTATTTTTCATTATAAAGTATAGCTGTTTTATTTGTGTACTCTCCAAATTTTTTTGCATTTATCTTTCTGCTGCATGCTAGAACTTGTGATATGATTTTGAATCGTCTTATTAATTCATGATCTACTCCTGTAGTATTTCCATCGTTTGTGTTTCCTTCCCCTTGTTTTGGTTGGTCCATTACGAGGCCTAGCTGTAGATATTTTTGTTGGATTTGTTTTTTTTTTTTGCTTTCTTTTTTCTTCATTTTCTTTGTTTTTTCTCACTGTTTCACCTAACGGACCAAATTCCAAATCATAACCCAATTTAAGAACATGCTCCATGAAACGTATTCTAGCATGAAGAGGGGACATTGCAAATTCGTGGGCTTCCTTAAAACTATCGTCTTCTGCTGGGGGTTTGCTTAATTGACTTGATGTCTTTTGGCATATAATGCAGCTTGACGTTGACGTTGTTCCAGTTAAAGCTTGTGCAACTTTTCCATCAATCATTGTGAGACACATTTTAAAATGTACTTCAATGTCTTGGTCATCAAATTTAAATGTTACTGGTTGAAGTTCCTTAATTTGATCTTTTATTTTTTGAACTTCTTCAGTTATGACATCTTTGGTTTCCTTTTTGAATGCAAATTTTATTGGTCTGCAATACTTTGTTGAAGAAGGAATTTAATTTTTCCATATATCAATTTCTGTTGCTCTACTAGTTGACGGCTCTGAGACGCTATACCTTTTTGTTAAGCGCAATGGAACGAAAGATACCATAAATAAATTAGCATCTGATGAATTTTCGGCATTAAATTGCTTGTATTGTTTCTGACCAGAGGATCCATCACATCCCCATTTAGAAATTAAAGTAATGCTGCCATTACCAAATTTTTTTAAATGATCAGTATCAAGCGTATTTAGCAATCGTTCTGCAGTATGTTCAAGGAGATCTTGCAATTTTATTTCTGCTGATGTTGAAGTGACACTAATAGCGGATTGTGAAGGTAAGCATTCTTTTTTGGCAGAAACTAAATCTCGATGCTCTGGAAAAATCCCACAATTCTTTTCGTTGGTTCGTTTCCGCAATTCCTTATATTGATTTTTGGTCAATTTCAAATCCAAAAACAGGGCGAACGCTTTTTCCGGCGTAAATTTCTTATCTTCAATTGGTGTAGGAATGCTTTTGAAAATCCTCTTTGTGCGCCTTGGGCTCGCTTCTACTAGTTTTTAAATTATTTCAATTTTATTTTTTTTTATTTTGGGTTGGTTGAATTTGGTGCAAAAATGAATCCTTAATAATTCTTTGAGAAATTTCTTCATTGATATTCTCCAGCTTGCGCCCTCGAGATCTTTCACTACATCCGTCAATTGGTTTTGCTGGTCGACCCTTTTTTCCACTTTCGTTGGCAGTTGTAGATGCACTCTCAAAAATAAGTTCCTTTATTAACCAGTCTTGGTAACGTTTGTACATCTTTGCCTGCTATGAGAGCATTCAATGTACCGTCTTTTCAAATTCGATGCAAAATTAGTAATTTTTCCTTTGTGCATTTCAATGTCTTCTAGGTTACAATTCTTAAAGAAGTCGTTGCTCACTATGTGCAAAATTACATCGTCTACATCATTTCGTTGAAAATAAATATCTGCCAGATCTCTGTAACAGTACTTAGCCATTGCACAAATTGTAATGAATAATAATTGCGGAAACATTATATTAAATACTCTTTCTTGCAATTATGTAAAATAAAATTTTTTATCTTTTATTACCACTTTTAGAAGCATAAAAGACCCACACCCTAACCCCTTTTAAAAGGTGAAGCATACCTGCTCACATCTTAAAGGGCTATGTCGCAATAGTTTTTTTTACCATTTATAAATTTTTATCTTTTATTACCACTTTTAGAAGCATAAAAAACCCACACCCTAACCCCTTTTTAAAGGTGAAGCATACCTGCTCATATCTTAAAGGGCTATGTCGCAATAGTTTTTTTTTTACCATTTACCTGTTATTTAAATTGTTTTCCATTTTGTCAGGTATTTAAACTATATAACTCTAATTCAGACTATTAATGTTTTTGAAAGATACCTATGTAAATGTACCTGTAACAATTAAGTGCATTATATCTCAACCCTTTTTTATAAGTATATAACAACTCCTGACAACTCTACCGACACGCAAAAAAATACACCGCGGTGCACCGGTACGACCAACTTTTGTATTCATAACACTCAGACGGACGGACGGACATCGTTTAATCGACTCAGAAAGTGTTTTTGAGTCGATCCGTATAATGAAAGATGGATAAAGGTCCAATATTCTTGGCAGTTACAAACATCACCTCAAACTTAATATATCCTAACCACATAGTGGACAACTTTTGTATTCATAAATTTTGCAGAAAATATCTAACCTTGGGTCAGAAAAATTGTTTTGGTGCACACGGGCGGAAATTGGCGGGTTTATAATGATATATAGGAGTATAGGGGAGGGTCCGGACTATAGAAAAGTGCAAGATTTTTTCTGACTGCTTTTGACTGGCAGGAGTTATGCTCTATTAAGTAGGAGATTTTCGGAAAATTTGGACCTTTTTCAAAAAAAATTTTTTTTTAAATTTCGGAATGACTCAGTGATTTTACATTTTTAACGTTAATAGTATGAAAGTCAAGAAATTATACAAAATTTATTTCACATCAAAATTTTTTAAATCAAAAAAGTTACAGTCATTCAAAAATAAAAATTTACAAAAAAATTTTTAATTTTAGCAAAATACTGAGAAAGCCCATTTTCGAAGACCCTGTTCGCTGTGATATTGTTGAGATAGGGTCGCATTTTTTTGGCTCCCGAGGTTTAACTTAAAATCGGTAACAAAAAAAAATGATTTTTGGCCGCCTTCTCAAAATATGGTCCACTGTGCGACGCCCATAATTAGCAATAGTTAACCTAATTTTTTGGCTACCCTAATCTGGATATATTAGCTACATAATGGCGTTTAAACTCTAAAAATCGTTAACAAAAAAATTGGACTTTTGGCCAATGAAATCAAAATGTCACAGCGCATTGTAGTAAATGCGAAAAATGCTCTATAGAACTTGGATCGGATGATTAGGGTGGGGATTTCAATTGGTTTTTAGTATTTTAGAGCAACCACAGCTTGATATTGTGCGCCAAACTTTTGGTTCATTATCCTGTTGGAATCAAAACTCTTCTGCAAGGCCCAGTTGGTAAGAGCTTTGCTTAAAAATTATTATGTATCCAATTTGATCCATTCTAGATTCGTGAACCACAAATCATAATTCTACCTTCACCAAAATATTTTCCTCAATTGATTTAGTTCAATTTTTTAGCGAAACTAACTTTTTCCTTTAATGCCTAAAATGGAAAACTTTCTTTAACTGCAAATAAAACACGTTCCCAAAATTCTGGAGCTTCTTTTATATACTTTTGCTAAGTCCATATTTTTTTTTTACATCGAAACTGTATGGCTTTCTACGTGCTATACGACCATAATAGTCAGGCTTATTTTAATGGTTTCTAAACGTTATTTCCATAGATGTGTTTGCCAAAGGATTCTTTGATTTTAGAATTAATTTCAGATATTGTAATTCTGGAATTTTGTTTCACTTACGCCAAAATAGTTCACTTTTCGCACTCGTTTAATAGGGTGGTGCGACCAGATCGAAGCTTTGACAAAATTGAATAAGTGGATGTGTAGTTTTGAACGACGTACTACATGAGGATGGGCTTCTGCCAATGATCTGAGCTATTTCAGGAAAGATTTATTTCTAAGATTTAGGCTAATTTTTTCCTCTTCAGTACCGATTTCTTTGATATTGGAACTCATCAAAAAATATATAATTCCAAAGGAAATATAACTAAGTCAATTCAACTTTATATAAACAAGTTTGCCTGTTACTCAAATAAAATAAATGTACCATAGCTGATAGTCGTTGCATAATTCATGGGATTACCCTAATTGTAAATGTACGAATTATTTTTCTGGGCCTTCTAGTTGCCACACTCCATTTTTTGCGTTGTACATAAAAAAACTTAATATATAAACCTGCCGCAAGTTTTTTCTTAAAACAAGTAAAAATGGTAACAAATTCATAAATCAAAATATTTTAAAAACACTTTTAATCTTCAAGTGTACGAATACTTTTCTTAGCAAGTGTAGGTTTGATGGGTGTATTTAGAAAATTCCATCAATAACGAAGTTTATTTATATTGACCCTTGACCTTTCTTAAATTTTTAACCTTTAAGACAACAAAATAGAAAATTTTTCATTGAAAAATAAATTTATAGTTTTATTTAAACCAGCGCTCGAAATTCGAGTGCAATTTCTAGGCAGCTTAATTTTTCAATTCACAAACCAACACTTTTATGGTTTATTATTATTGTGAATGAAGATAACAAATTCATTAACAAATTTGGGGAGAGACGCATAGCATATGTATGTATATAAATGCAATTTAATCAAAATAAAGGAAAAAAATTTAAAATCTGTAAATCTGCAAAACGGCTAAAAAGAAATACCTTTTAAATAATATACGTTTGGTAAAAATCGGGATGAAACGGTAGAACATAACATCGGTCACAAGAAATCGCCTAGCCTATTATTCGAAATTTGTGAAAGAAAATTAAATATATTTAGTTATGGTTGATAGTGTAGAACTTTCTTCAAATAGATTATTCATTGCACTATACTATACTCCTTTAGTATTTTTATCACATATACTTTGCAATGTGCCGCCCGGATATTTGGTAACCCCCTAATGTACACTTATCTATCTTTAGCACATTATATTTAAAGCTCAAACCCAATAGACAATTTTAACTAAAATTTATTGTTTGCGGAAAACATATATTTTATTTATTTATACTAGCAGATTCCAGCCCTCGAAATCCGAGTGCAAATTCTAGAAATTTTATATTTTAATTTAATATATTATTTTATAAGACCCTAAAAGTATGCTAATCAATTTTAGTCAATTCGTTATTGTCGTTAATTTTCAATTCAACATAGGACTCTTTGCTAACACATTATAAATTTAAAAAACACACACACAGCATTGTCTAATTATACCCTATACCACTATGTGGTTTGGGTATAATGACTTTGTGCTGCTGTTTGTAACAACCAAAAATATTTGACCTAGACCCATCTTTAATTATACCAATGGAATCAGAATCACTTTCTGAGTTGATTTAACAATGTCCGTCCGTCCGTCCGTCCGTCCGTCCGTCCGTCCGTCCGTCCGTCCGTCCGTCTGTGTGTCCATGTAAACCTTGTAATCAAACTGCAGGTCGCAAATATGAACATATTTTGATGAAATTTTGTATATAAGCCTTTATCGGCCATGGGATGAACGCTATTGAAATTGGTGAGAATCGGTCCATGTTCAGACCTAGCCCCCATACAAATTACCCCTATGAAATCGACATAAATTGCCATAAGATCCAAATTGTCATATATATATTACTCAAATTGGGTTTTGTATGCGTTCATTACGTCCATTAATGAGCAGTCCAAAAATGATCCCTTTGGCCCCATATAGAGCTGCTTCCCGATCTTCACTTAAATCTATTAAAAAACAAAAATATTGCACTGATTCTTCTCAGATTTTGTTTGTATATATTTTTGCAAAATACAAGAGACTTTACCAAACATGATTAGGATCGGTCCATTTTTGGACCTAGTAGATATAGCATCCGATATGAACTTTTTCATATCTGCAGCCAAAAAAATTAATAAAAATCCCACTCAAATTTGGTTTTTGCTTATTTTCTATGTCCAGTTAGTTGGGCCTAAAAGATAGGGTCTCTGAACGCATGGTATAGGGTACCGACTATAATTTTCTTACTTGTTTTATATTTATGTTAGTAGCAACTTTATATGCATTTTACTCCAAAAAAATTTAAAAATGTAAAAATCTGTTAATCTGGTGGACAGCTAAGAAGAAATACCTTTCAAAAGAGGGATGTTTGGTCAAAATATTATTAAAACTGAGAAACTTACATCGGTCACAAGAAATCGCCTTACATATTAATATTATAGATTAATTACAATGCAAAGTAAATGTGTATTCTAATTTGGGTCCAGTGATAAGCCGGGTGACAAAGACCATTTGGTTGATTTTTGCAGCGATAGACCAAATTCTCTGGTGGGAACCGAACCCACGACCCCCGCGTGATAGGCGAGAATGCTATCTACTCACCTACCGGGGCGCTTATTTATGGAAAACATATTTTGAAAAATTTAAAGATTGTCTTAAGCCCAATAAAGAAATTTTACCCGCTTATATAGTAAAGTAACAGCATTTTTCCATATATTTTTAAAGTTTAAGCTTACCGATTTCATATCATCAAAATTTTATTTGCTGGGACGTACCACTACTGTCTGTTTACTTTGACTATTCGTTGCATACTATAAGTAATTCTTCCACTACCTCCACCAACGCTTACATCTTCTACATGACATGTTACTTACTACTCGTATTGGTGCATGTAGCAAAAGCTTACTGATGAATGATGGATGAATTTTATGCGCGTTTGTCATTTTTCTTTATGATTGCTAAGTTCATTTTAGTTTTGTTGTTTTCCCTAGTAGTAGTTGTTGTTCTATTATGTATTTGTTTTGATTTCAGAGTATGTATGATGGCGGTAGGTAGCACCCCTCTAAAGTTGTATAATATTTACTTGCAGCAAAAATGGTTGTAAAGTTTTTCATGTTTTTAATGCAAACAGGGGAAAGTTTAAAGGGAATTGGTTGATATGTGTTTAAATAAAAATATATAAAACAGCAAATGCAGATATTTTCAATTATATGTCAGACTGTAAAAAAATCTAATTCTAAAGTTATTAATTGACGACTTAAGGTCATATTTACTTTAAGTTGAATTAAATGTAGTATTTCTAAGACCAAGTAACTCCTATAGACTTTTTTAAATCTTCCAAGTGTTTTTATTTTGCAAAAATTAAGCCAGTTTTTCCTTCAAAATTATTAAAACAGGTTACAGCTGAGTCTTTGAATTAACTCAAGTCTCCTTTCTATCTCCCCAACAGAAATTTGAATAAACGGATTTTTTTTAATACAAAAATTGTAACATTTTGCACAGATTGCGCATCATTTGACTATGTCATGCCACATAATGTATGTTTGTACTTATCATCATCTTCTTTTGTTTCAAAGCATTCTTTAGTCATTTCTTGAAAATTCCAACGCATTTTACATACAGTAGCGAGAAAAAATATGCAACTCGTTGGCATATGATCTTTAGGATCGTGTCTTTGCTTATTTATGCATCCTCTGAAGCTGTTACTTTGGGCGTTATTTTCTACAGTTACTGTTAAAATATTTAAGTGATTTAATAGAATGAGAATTTTTTTTTTGCTTTTTAAGAAAATTATCCCTTAAGTTATACCAGAAAAAAATGCAACTCACTGTAATGCAAAAATTTAAATGAAATTAATCTATAATATTAATGGGCTAGGTGATTTCTTGTTACCGATGTTTTGTTCTACGGTTTTATCCCGATTTTGAGCTAAAGTATATTATTTGAAAGGAATTTCTTTTTAGCTGTTCATCACACTTACAGATTTTTAAATTTTTTCTTTTATTTTGAGTAAATTGCATTTAAAGTTGCTACTAACTATATATACTATAGATATGTTATGTGTGTTTTAATAAATTTGTTAATGCATTTGCTAATGAGTTTGTTATCTTCATTCACAATAATAATAAACCAAAAAAGTGTTGGTTTGCGAATTGGCTAAGTTGAGAAATAAAGTTGCTTAGAAATTGCACTCGAATTTCGAGTGCTGGAATCTGCTAGTACTTATTATTGAATTTATCTTAAAACTTGGATATTGTGCCATAGTCATTATTTGCTATTACCGCATTCAATCTGGATGGCACGACGACATCTTCCCACTCTGATTTTTGAATTTCTACTAATTGCTGCAAATTTGAAGGATTTTTCTTAACTTCTCGATGGTTTTTTTTCTTAACTTCCTGATCTAGAAGCTCCCATAGGTTTTCTATGGTGTTGGGACTTGGACATTGTAGAGGCTATACAAAAATTTGTACAACATGTGCGCTTAAGAATTTGTGGGCTAAGCGACTTTTGTGGTTAGGATAATTACCTTTCTGAGGAAGCATGTGCCGTTCCATACATCGCGGTATTTAATGGCGTTCATTGTTGGCTCACATTTTGGTTATTGAACCTGTAGCATCGCGAGAGAAAGTACTTATAACAAAATACGAGGGCGGTTACAGAAAAACCCAACCTGGCGTATAGATGGCGGCAGTGGTTTGAAAACAATTATATTAGTGAAAAGGGCAACCTCAAAAAATAGATGTTTTAAGTACCAAAGGGCCAACGTATTTTTTTCGAAGCAGTCAAAAGTAAACGATCTCATTGAGTTTTAAACATGGCAAAAATTGGTGATCGTTATGTAATTTAATAATTTCATTTGAATGGTCTCAGTCCAACCAATATTAAAGCCGAGCCGGATTCTGCTCGGGGGAAAGTCTGCTCCTTCATTTACCACTATAAAATATCGAGCTGCAAAATGAACACTGCAGGGTAATTCCATGAAAATAATAAATAATTTTTATCGATACCATTTCAAAGAAAAGGGTTCAAATGGCATGAAAATATGACAATAATTTGCTATATGCATTTTTATAGCCCCTATTTTTTCCAGTAAGAAAGGAAAAGTGTAGTTAGGTAATATTGAAACTAAAACCAGTGTCATGTCTGTCACATTACAAAATACTTTCTTTTACTATATCTATTTCAGAATTCATGTTTTTTGTCATGTCTGTCATGACTGATTTTTGCCCCCAATTATTAATAACAATTATACTTTCCCATTTTTTCTAATGCCAAATATGTTGTTAAGGTCCGTCTGCATAATTCTGTATAGTTTAGTGAAAAATGAAAAACTTTTACTGTATAATATTGGACTAGAAAGATCCCTGAATGTCATATCTGTCACTATGGAAATAGCCGGTAGCCAATTGAGGGTGGCCACGCCAGAAACGGTTAAGAAAAGTCACAAAATTGTATGATCTTCGGTTGAAGGTGTGTGAGCTAGCTGAAATGATAGGTATTGAGCGAAAATTTGGAAATGAGAAAGCTGTCCGCAAGATGGATGCCGCGTTTCCTCACAATAGAACAAAAACAGAGTCGTGAGGATGTTTCAATAGACACTTCACACCTGAGAAAAAGGAATAGTCAAACAGTGGACTGAAATGGCAGAATCGTGTCCAAAGAAGTCGAAGACAATTTCATCTGCAGGCAAGGTTATGGTTATGTATTTTTGGGATGCTCGTGGGATATTTTATGTTGATTATCTTCGAAAAGATAAAAAGCAAATCAACAGTGATGACTATTTTAAGGAGCTGGACAGTTTTTAACTAGAAACAGGGTATCGACGCTATTGAATATCGCTGGGGAAAGTCTATCGAGCTAAAAGAAGAATATGTTCTGAAATAAAGAAAACTTTTCCCACATTTATTGAGTTTCTTTGTCAGGTCGGGTTGTGTTCTTACATTAATATATTACTAGCAGATTCCAGCACTCGAAATTCGAGTGCAATTTCTAGGCAACTTTATTTTTCAATTTACAAACCAATACTTTTATGGTTTATTATTATTTACAATTTACAAACCAATACTTTTATGGTTTATTATTATTGTGAATGAAAATAACAAACTCATTAAAAAACACATTAACAAATTTAATGAAACACACATAGCATATGTCTAATTTTATGTATGTGTCAGTAGCAACTTTAAATGCAATTTACTCAAAATAAAGGAAAAAATTTTAAAATCTGTGATTCTGCACATCAGCTAAAAAGAAATAACTTTCAAATAATATACGTTTGGTCAAAATCGGGACAAAGCGGTAGAACAAAACATCGGTCACAAGAAATCGCCTAGGCTATTAATATTATAGATTCCTTAATCCATACCATGATTGAACCCCCACCATGTTTAACAGTTGGCAACTGATATCTGAGCTTATATTTTCGTTTTTGCACGTAACCGTGTAACCATGGTAACCGTGGCTCGTTTTTGATAATTTTTGTTATTTGGTTTTTTTGCCGCACTAATTTTCTCTCCACCATTTACCATTCGAAATGGGGCTCTATCCATCCACTACGTGGAAAATTTTGCGCAAAAATCTTAGCGTAATATGCGTCGTTCTTCCGTCGATGGGCTCAAAAGCAGTTGGAAACTGACTCGATGTTTTATCGCAAAATTGCGTTCAGCTATAAGGCTCATTTTTGCCTTAACGGGTTTTTTAATAAACAAAATTTCCGCATATGAAGTGACACCAATTCCCAACTGACCCTATATACTCCACTACCATAGATCTTAAATTGGTACCGGAGTGTTGTTTTTAACACAATGGGGCGGTGGTCAGCGCATATTCCGAACCAGTGTTCAGAGCGCCGTGAGGTTATGTCAACGTGGCAGGTGTTCACGTTAAACAACAGAGACTTATACTTTATTACATCCAGAAAATTGCACCGTTGATAAACCGCACTATACACTGGGGGCATCATCGGACCTTATTTCTTCAAAAATGAAGCCGAAGCTTGCGTTATGGTCAATGGAAATCGTTTCCGCACCATGATCAATGATTTTTTGTTGGAAAATATGAATCACATTGATCAAGGCGAGATGTGGTTTCAGCACAATAGCGCTACGTGCCATACCGCGACCACAACCATCGGCTTATTAAAATCAAAATATGGCGATAAGTTGATTTCAAGAAACGGACCTGTCAATTTGCTTCCCAGGTCGAGCGATTTGACACCTTTCGATTATTTCCTGTGGTAGCCTCACTGGTCACTGAAGTCACTGGTTTATCCTGATAAACAGTTAGAATTTGACACTGTTCGTGTTATTCGTGACATACTTCCAGTAGTGCTAAAAAGGGCTCAAAATTTGACATCCAGAATGCGCTTCGCCAAGAACAGTCGCTGTGGTCATATACCTGGGGAGTTATTATGTAATTCGATTCGAATTGAAATGGAAATAATAGTACGAAAGCGTCCTACAAAGTACAATTTGTACGAATTCGTAAATTTTTTCATTCGAATCGAATTATATAATAACCGCCCTGAATTCATTTTCAAGTGTTAATGCCACGTATTAAACTTTCGAATTGAAAAATTTTTTTTTTATTAAAATTTATTTCTTTGTGTTGTATTTTACAATTTCAAGTTCTATCGGGCTTAAAAACACCCTTAAGAACAACACACACTGGTTGACAACATTCACACCAGCTTTGTAGTACACCTACATACCGGCACATGTATTAAATCTATATTATTTAGATAACAATGAAAATGTCAAAGTTAGAATTCTCAAGCAGTTCATATATCAAATGGCATAAGTATATAAATTTGGTGTGGTTAAAGGCAGTTTTGTTTTGGTAAGACACTGTGTAGGATCCGTTTACAATAAAGTAAATAATCTATGCACTTTTGAAAATGACGTTCGACTCCGGTTGTCACAAATAAATTTAATCCAGCGTACTCGGCTGTCTGCTCCTGAAAATGCAGCCGATAATCCAGTGGCCTCGGAACACTGCTTCCGATAATTTGAATTTGTATTTGTATATCTTTATTGAATTTTGATTTTCCATTACAACAAAACACAGAATTTAAGATACCACTAAATTTTGTAATCAATTCCGTGCCGTGCCTTCCCAAGTTGCCGACCATCGAAGATATATTATCGTTTATTCAGAGATACCGAACCTCATGAATATCACTACCGAAACCATCTGATTATATATTTATTTATGTTTCAAATACCCATATCAAATCTTCACAAAGCAAGCTAACTGTTTTCCTTCCATAGATAATATCGACATTCTCAAAAGTCTTAAAAAATTGAAGGTTTCATATAATTGTGGGCATAACGGCGTGCCTAGCTATATCCTAAGAAATTGTGCTTCATCTTTAGCGAATCCTTTAGCCCTTTTGTATAATGATTCAATAAAATATGGATACTTTCCAAAGCTCTGGAGAAATTCTTTTGTAATCCCGCTATACAAATCTGGATATAACTCAGATCAATTTCAAATTATAGATGTATTGCCAAGCTTAGTGCGATTCCTAAACTTTATGAAAAATTAATACTGATGTCCTGGCTTGATCATGGTTTTCGGAAGAAGGGCTGTTCTACTATATCAAATGTGCTTCATTTCAGAACTATAATTAATAATTGCTTTGTACTTGGAAAGCAATCTGATGCTATTTACAAAGATTTTAGCGAAGCATTTGACAAGGTAAACCATCGACTGTTACTTTATGTTAGATTTACTTGGATTATCACCTCTCATATCTCACGGATAGAAAGCAAAGTGTACGATTAAAAATAAAAGCTGTAAATATTTCATCTGTTCTTCTGGTGTTCCTCAACCAGCCATTTGGGACCAATTCTTTCTTTCTTTTTTTTTATAAATGATCTCGCCAAAGTCATAAACTTCAGTAATATTCTAATTTACGCTGAATATGCCTACCTTCAATCATATTTGAACAACTTCTTTTTGTGGTGCAATCAGAATTTAATGGATCTTAATTTAAAAAATGTAAATGCATGCGCTTTTCCAGAAACAACTTCATCACTGTTACTTATTCACTGAGTGGATACCAACTAGAATTGGTCGATGCATTTCTTGATCTTGGTATACTTCTTGTTCCAAAACATAACTGTCAACAAGGCCAGAGGGTTCTCCTTCATCAAACGTTGGGCTAAGGAATTTGTCGATCCCTATACTGCGAAACGACTCTAGTAAGAGCGATTCTGGAATATTGCTCCATAATTTGGGATCCCTATTATAAAATTCATCAACAACATGTTGAATTTGTTCAGAAGCAATCCTGTTCTTCGTTTGCCATCGTATACGGATAGACTTGCGTTAATAAAATTGCCGACATTAAAAAGTCGTAGAATCATGCTGTAAGTTTCGTTTGTGATCAGTCTACTTCAAGTCGAAGTCAGCTCTGAATTTCCTTTAAATAATATTTCTTTTAATGTTCCTCAACGTTTTGTAAGGCATTTCGAACCTCTAAACGTAACATTTTTTCGATCAAACTATGCTCTTGCGGATTCACTTTGGATGATGTGTTGCGATTTTGACAACTAATATAGATACATAGATTTTTCGCTGCCACGTAAAGCAATAAAAAAAAAATTTAACAATGCATTTAAACCAGAGTTCAGAAAAAAACACACACTGAATAAAAAACTCGTACATATATGTAAACAAACATAACTTAGACCAACACACACATATTTTTATTTTCATATCAATTATGTTTGTTTTTAAATTTTCTTCGGTGCCCAACACAACCATGACTGTGTTCGTTTTAATATTTCGTTATTTACACGAACATTTTTCTATCACGTATTTTTTGTTTCGAACACACATAAAGCACACATTTTTGAGTGTTGCTTTATTTGAAGTTCATGTTCTGGTATGTGTACTGAAAAAAAAACACAGGACATGTACAATAAACAGGTTCGAGTTCAGTTATTTTAAGTCGTGTTTAAAATATAACTAAACTCGAACCTGTTTATTGTACATGTTCTGTTTTTTCTTACTACACGAGCCACAACACGACTTAAAATATAACTGAACTCGAACCTGTGTTTTTTTTCAGTACACGTATTAGAACATGAACTTCAAAAATAATAACCAAAAAAAAAAACTCTCTCAACTTTTTTATTAAAATATTGCCATATTTGGAAAACATAGAGAATAAATTTATAATAATAAATAAGCAAATTAGGGATGCCAAACGCAAAAAACCAAATGTCCCAAACATTTTAAATAAAACAATTTGTTCTCTTTATTTTCTGAAAAACTTCAAATTTTCATTCAAAAAAAATTGTGAAAAATAATATATAAATAACATTATCATCAAATTGCGTTTATTTATGTAACAATTTTTGTGTTCGCAATTCTTAAATATCATTTGACGTTTTCTAAAATTCATTGAATTTAAATTAATGTTTTCTGTAATCCGATTCTGTAAATTTCAAAATATATCAACAGCTATTGTTGTTTGTACTAAGAATTAAGAGATTCACTAAGTACATACATCTTAACGACAGTCGACAAATCAGTTTTGCTGTTTATTTAAATTGTAAACGAGTGGCATCTCTGTCAAAATAAGCGAAAAACACAAAGAATAGAAAAAAACAAATTACTTCGTGTTTGACAGGATGATTTTATGTTGATGTTTAATGTCTTTATTTTTTTTTACTAATATTTCTGTTTATTTATTTGAAAATGAAATAATGAATTGAATATGCTATATAATTTTTTTATTTATATAAAAAAGTTTTTTTAATTAAAGCAAAATATTTTCACTATTTTATGATTTTCATTTATGTATGACAACATTTGAACCTAAAAATTTAAGTTTTATCGATTGAATAAACAACACAAAAATGGTTGTCGTTTAGATAACAACAACAGCTGACTTTAACAATAGCGAATATCGTTTAAAAATTTTACTGATAATTTTGCTATTTTCTTTTTTTTTTAACGATTCGACTATCGTTAAAAGAAGTTACTGAACCGCGGTACTGAAAAGCTAGTAATTTCTCCTACATGTCAATATTTTTTTTTAATGTAAAAATTTTTTAAATGTAAACACAGGTATTTGGTGTTTTTTTTTGGAATTTCAATTTGTGTTTAACGAATAAAATTTATATATTAAAGATTGAATTGATGCCTTCTAAATTTAAAATTATTATTTCCGACGTTTTGACATGATTTTCTGAAATTCAATTAATTGTAATTTTTAATTCGAAATTTTTAATTCTAGTTTTTAGAATTAATATTTTCTTAAATTTGAATAGAAAATTTAAAAAGTGCAATTTTGTGTTTATGTGAATAATAATGCTTTAGTAATTATAAACAATTTTTAAAAATTAGATGTAATCGCAATCAGATATTTTGAAGGTAAAGCAGAGTAATAATTCTATATAACGATGTAAACTGTTTTGAAAGCAAATAACTCATTGATGAACTCGGTAACTCTATTTTGTGAAGACAACAAAAAGTTAATATGCCAAACTTATGTTCATATTTGTAAAAGAATAATGAAAAAACTTATGAAATAAAAGACCAGGCCCGTGTATCTATATGATATCTAGTTGAAAATATTAACATTCATGTTAAAATAGAAATAACTATTGCAAAGCTAATTAGAACAAACAAAAATTGTGGCGCCATCTACTGTGGCATAGTCACGCTGAGCAAAATGAAGTGACACTCTGTTAATGCAAAAGAAATGTATTTTCCCCACAACAAAATATTGCAGAATTTTATGTAAATAAAATAATATACCGATTTATTTCTAACATGCAGTTATTATGGATATACATATTTATAATATATGTATATTATTTGTGTTATTTAATATGTTCATGTATGTATACATATGTAAATATTACACACAAAAAATACAACATCAAACGTTATTTTTGTGTTTTTCTCTTTAAATAAATTTATACATAATTTTTTTATTTTGCTAAATTTACATTTTTTTTTTTTATTAACAACTAGGTATTTTAGCATTATTTGCTTTAGATGCTGGTGAATTTTTACTCCCTTTACATATAACTCGCAGTGTCTGCTTGTCGAAAAAATTTTGGCTCGATTTTAACCCCTTTCCCGTAACCTATTCGATCTGAAATTTTGCAGGCAGGCTCGCGGTAATAACAGAAATGATCCAACAAATTTTTTTAGTGATGCCAAAACAATGGAAACTTTTAAAATTTTCTACCAGAGTTAATAAAAAAATGTACAAAGGGTTAGTTTTTATTATATTATTACCACAACGACCACAAAAACATCAAGTCCAGCTATGACAACAACACAACATTTAGAATAACAACAAAAACAATATAGAAACATCATATTTTTCATTTTTTTTTTAATTTTTCAGAGATTTCCCTGGACCTGTTCCACCGATTTTAATGATTTTTGAAACAGAAATCTTCCCATGAATTTGGTGAATCATTCTCACTAATAATAATCACCTTAGCTATCCTATTGAGGACGTGATCGTGACAAGAACAACATAGAAAATTATATTTTTTCAAGACTTTTTTTAGTTCTTCATGCAAATCTCAAGCCCTTATCGACCGATTTAGACGATTTTAAATAGCAAAATTTTATGGATGTTATTGAATCATTTTTTATGTCAACGAGCACGCTAGCTGCCCGATTGATGCCGTCATCGTGATTTCCACAGACGGACAGACCGACAGACGGACATCGCTATATCAACTCCGGTTGTTATAAGGATCACAAATATATATATTTTATGGGGTCCAAAATTTTTTTTCTAATTATTACAAATGGAATGACAAACTTATATATACCCTCTGCACACTGGAGTGGAGGGTATAAAAAAATTACTTGTAATTCAGGAGCGTTAATCCAGATTTGCTGACATTTCGCGACTCTTGATATCTGCAGATTCCTGATTAACCGATTTGATAAGGTAACCGATTGCCATAAACCGAGAAGAAGCCGAATAAATAAATAAAGATAAAGAGTTGTAAGTAAAGCCCAAGAAAGGGTAAATCAACCGTCTTATCATTACCCATGTGTCCGCAAGTAGAGTCTACCGATATTAGTTTCGAGTCTCTATCGTATATCATATAGTACAGAGTTGCATTTTTTCTCTCGCTACTGTATCTCCACATACACTCTAAGGGACACACACACACACAACAATACAGTCCCGGAAGTAGCAGTGATTTTTGTTTTCTTCATTATAGATTTAACCGATTTACTTCGTTACAGCTTGAGGTTTTTCAAATGTCTTATAATCATCTATCATACCAACACATTTATAACAGATTAACATACAGACAGATGAACACACATGCTCGTAAACATCCATATTTTTAAAATGTACTCGCACGTGTGTGTGTGTATGTGTGTGTTTGGGTAAATCATTTGTGCTGTCACTCTACACCCATGTGCAAAAGTTGCATAGAACCATACATTTAGTGTATGTGTGTGTGTGTTTGTTAATAATAGTTTGTAGCTGTTGTAGTTGTTGTTTTTGCTATTATTACACATCATTGACATTGGTTTTAATAATGCACAATTACACAATACAACTTTTGTTGTTTTAAGTCTTTTAAGTTTGCCCATCATCGATGCTGGTGTGTGTAGTTATTCCTTCTTATAACATATTTATTTTTTTTTTGTTAATAAATTTTATAACAAGTACTGCATGAGTGGCCTTAACAACGAAATAAATATAAATATTTGTGTTGGTTGGAATGTTTAAGCGAGCGAAAAGTTCTTTTTGTAACTGAACGTAGAAAATCCTTTAACTAAGAATCAACTCAAATTGTCTTAATCTTAAAGAAGGTTTTAGTCTTAATGACAAACAGGGAGACATAGTTGTATGAAGTTAGCCTATGGAAGCAGTGCTTGTTATAGGGGTCAAGTTTTTTCGCAGTACTTTTTAAAGCCAACTGT
>OY821521.1:14404400-14406900 GCA_963682025.1 Cordilura impudica | reverse complement strand
AAATAAAAAATGAAAAATAAAAATTAAAAATAAGAAATGAAACATGAAAACTAAAAAATTAAAAAATAAAAAATGATAAATGAAAAACGAAAAATTAAAAATTTAAAATGAAAAAGGAAAACGAAAAATAAAAAATGAAAATTTTAAAAAAATAAAAAATGAAATCAAATAATAAAAATTAAAAAATAGAAAATAAAAAATGAAAAATGAAAACTGAAAATTAAAAAGGAAAAATAAAAAATGAAAAAACAAAAAATTAAAAATTAATAATAAAAAATGAAAAATAAAAAACTAAAAATTAATAATAAAAAATTAAAAATAAAAAATTAAAAATTTAAAATAAAGAATGAAAAATTAAAAATGAAGACTGAAAAATCAAATGAAAAATTAAAAACGAAAAATTAAAAATTAAAAACGAAAAATAAAAATGAAAAATGAAAAATAAAAAATAAGAAATTAAAAGTGAGAAATAAAAAATGAAAAATCAAAAATGAAAAATGAAAAAATTAAAAATAAAAAATGAAAAGTGAAAATTAAATATTAAAAATGAAAAATAAATAATGAAAAATGGAGAATAAAAACTGAAAAATAAAAAAATAAAAATTAAAAATAAAATATGAAAAATAAAAAATTAGAAATGAAAAATAAAAAATGAAAAATGAAAAATAAAAAATGAAAAATGAAAAATTAACCAATTGAAATAATAAATATTTTTATATTAGCAGAGCCCCTACAGTTGATTAATACATAGATACGCTTTCTGTTTGATTTTAAAAAAGTGTCATACAAAATCTTTATTTACTAGATGTTAACACATCTCCCCTGGAATCAGACTCACATGATTTTTTGTACAATAATGTCAATTTTACATGGTGGAAATATTTTCATACATTTGTATGGAAAATCTTGGAGCTTTTTCGAGTGGTAATTTGCTCGCCCCGCTATTATTTTCGGAATTGTCTGAAATTTGAAAATTAACTTCTGCCCTTATATTGGCACCTCTAAAATAATTAACTTGTTACTTATTCATTGTAGACAATTTTCTGTAAAATTATCTTAAACTTGAAAAAAGAGCAAATTTCCATACTTTTTGCGAGTAGTTGTTCGTCCGAGCCAGAATTTTGGCTGTATTACTTTGAAATTTAAAGTACGTAATATGCTCATATTTCCAACTTCTAAAAGTATAAATTTGTGCCATGTATATTTCCAAAAATTTTTCTGTAAATCGATGCCAAAGTTCAACGTTGTGTATATTTTCATAGTAGTACTTTGCCCAGGCCAGTAGGACAGTCCGATTCAACAGAAATTTATGGATATTCCTGATACTTATGCGATTCCAAAAAGTATATATTTCTTACACTAAATACTTATATTTTCTTATTAATCGAGCCGAGCTACTCGTTCAGCTCGAATAGCTCATTTACTACTCGAGCAATTCGCGTAGTTCGAAAAATGCTTAATGGGGAGCTCTGATCATACGCAGCAGTTCAGATAACAGGCATATATTAAATATATTAATTATCATCCATCATCCTTTTTTTCAAAAAATCCGGATCTCAAGCACTTCTCTTAATGTTCTTTTTTTGCTGGGTAGTTATAAGTATTTTTTTTCTTTTAACATATGTACGTACATGCATATATCCCAATATCCAAACCAGCATTGTATTTCTTCTTCAATATCTATAACAATTTTTTATAAATTACTTTGGAAATAAACTATTTTTGAAAACTTGATTTGGAGACAAGACAATCATGCTCAAGTTTTACATTTCTCTGCACATAAACTATTCTAAGTGCCCACATTAAGTTGTCGGAATTGTGTGTACGTTAGATTTACTTGTATCCTAGTACGAGTATAATGCTTATATTTTATGAATATGTTATATCGTAAATCATTGTGAAAACAAACGAAAAAGGAAGCAGAAAAGCAAAAAACGAAAAAATGAAGAAATAAAATCTGCATATGAAAAAATAATGGTTGCTGTATAGAGAATCAGGCAAATATATAAGTATATACGAGTATATATATATTTTTTTATATATTTTATTTTCAGATCAAAACCCAAAAGATGTCCAAAAGATTTACCTATTATGCAACTAAAACAAACTCGCACACCCACACCCACATCCACACCCACACCAACACATACTTAAACTAACAACCGACACATTTACTTGGAAGACAAATTACCACAAAATACACGACAAGACAAGACAAAAGGCAAACGCAACAAAAATAAGAATAATTGTATGAAATAAAAAACGGATTTACGTTTTACATTTTTTATGAGAGTTTGTCATATTTTTACGCTATGATTTCCTTTTCTTTCCTCTTTTTCTATGTGTGTGTGTCTGTGTGTTTTATTTAAATATATTTGTATATGGAAATTTCTTATTTTATACCGGGTGTATGCCGGACACCAGAAGATAACACAGAGTTGAGTTGAAATAAGTATGAAGAACAAGCTCATGTAAAATTGTTGTTCCCAAAAAAAAAAAA
>OY821521.1:14186900-14396900 GCA_963682025.1 Cordilura impudica | reverse complement strand
GTGTTTTGAAATTATTTTGTTTCTCACGTTTAGGCCATATTTCTGTTTTATAAAATGTTATCTTTTTGTATAAATTAGATGGATGTTTTGACGTTATCTGAAAATAAAAGATTGGAATTAACTTTTATTTGTTTGTCCGATTCTTCAATATTACGAGTATTGTCAAAATAGTCGTTTTCAAAATTATAATTTACAGGATTAAATTTATCCGTAGACATATTTACTCTATTTTTTTTATCTTTTCACTTTAATAAAATTTAGGCCAAAAAATTACGCGGCAATTCAGCGTTTTTTTGTGAAAAAAATGTTGTTCATACATGTGTATGTTGTATATTCAACTTACTCACATTTAATCATCTTTACAACATTGACAAAATGCTTTAACAAAAAATTCGATTTTGTGTGTATGTGTGTCTGTATTTCACCAGATGATTAATATTTCATGTAATATTTTTTATGTTACTAATTTTTTAAGCTTTAACGTATTTCTCTTGTTTGCTTTGTGTTATTGTAATTTATCTGTATTAAATTTTTGTTACTGTGATTTTATTATATTTTTTTTATTAAGTTTTAATCTTATTAAATCATTTTTTTTGTTGTTTTTGTTGCACCTTTTTGGTTCACGAAAAAAATGGTCACGAGTTCTTTTGGTATCAATTAAAAATTCACTTTAAACCAATAAAAATAATTAAAATAATTTTTTATAAAATAAAATCGAATTATAGCAATAAATGACCAAAATAAGGCATCCAAAAATATGGCAGAGTCATCAGTTGTAACAACATCAACAACATAAGGTTAGTTTCAATGTTTAAATTCCTTTGATAGAAGTTAACAAAATGTTGTTGAGAATGCAATCGTTCGTTAAGTACTGTTTAATTTATCCTTGAAACAACTTTATTGTGCGTTTACAAAATGAAACAATTTGAAAAGCAATTAATGTTAAGAATAATACAGAAGAATTTCAAAAGACATTTTTAGCTATAGACATTTATGTTAAAAGTATGTGGCATTCTACACTAGTTGTCTAGGAAACGTTACATATGGATGATATCTGGTGGCAATAAAAAAAAAGCAATTAAAACAAAATAAATGGTTTATTTGGAATTTTTTTATGCATCTTTTTTTATAGATCTTCACATTGGTTTCTGAACTAACAATAAGTTATTAAAATCTTAAAATTAAAACTTAAATATAAAATCCAGCCAGTGCCAGACAAAATTCAATTTTATTCTATATACATTAGGGTGGCCCTTAATTATATGGAGATGAAAAAAAAGTGTTCGAATTTAAAGTCTAACCCCCTAGAAATATGCGAATAGCAAAACAACTAACAAATACAAAGTTTTGGGTCAATCAAAAAAAATTCAGAGGGTGCCTCAACGCGACTGAAAACTTGAAGGGTGTTTAATAGGGCGGGTCGATTTAAAAATCGCCCAAGTGACAAGGAAAATCGTATTCTAGGGATAAAAATAAGAAACTTTGCCCGAGGAACCGCACCTCTAAAACGAATTCTGATGTCCCGACTTTTGACCTGTCTGTCTGTCTGTCTCACTTCGACCCATTTAGAGTGCCCCAATCGAGTCCAAATGTAACTAACTTTGGAGGGCCGACCCACCCATGCCAGTGGCACACCCCCGGAACCCCCTGGGAGTTCGCAATACAAACATTTCCGAAAATCACCATTTTTTGTTTAGAATTGGGCTGACTATTTTTTATTTAATATTAAAATTAACACTCATACGTATACGTATCTTCTACTCTGCTAATAAATAATAATCATACGCCTTGCCTATGTTATGTTATTCAAAAAGATCGATCGGATGAGGGTAAATACCTTTTAGATCACTCCGTGACTATGCGTGACTACCACAAAATTAATCTGTAGTCAGAACAAGACTATGAGCCAAGTTTCAGATCAATTGCATGAGGGGCAATGGGGTTGCCCCATGGACAGACAGGTCAAAGGTCGGGACATCAGAATTCGTTTTAGAGGTATGGTTCCTTGGGCAAAGTTTCTCATTTTGATCCCTAGAATATGATTTTCCTTGTCACTTGAGCGATTTTTTTGCCTCCCTACAAATAGACCCGTCCTAGTGTTTATATAGAGAAGATATGACTTTTTTCCGCTTTTACGATAATTTTGTTCTATAGCTTAATTTTTGCGACAAGTTACATAAATCGCTATCAGTACTAAATTATCTTTTCAAAAAGCTATATAACTTCAAAATTGAATAAAAAGTCGCCGAGAAATGGCAAATGCCCCAGACCACTTTTGTGGCAAGAAAAAAAACTAGGTCGTTAAATTTGACAGAAATTTTGCAACTTTAAGAAATTAAGTTAAACCATAATTTTTTTTTCTCTATACTTATAAGTAATCAGACATGAAGTATTGTTTTGTTACCACGTTTTTAACCTATTGCGCATTGAGACCGAAAATGTTAAATTTTTTTGATAAAATTTTGAAAACTCCATTTTTAAATTTTGAAAAATTTTCTTAAACAAAATTTCAAAAAATGGATCTGGCACTTTAAATTTTTGTTAAATATATATCAGAGATTAACTGTGTGAATTTCTAAGTAAATCCCTGTGTCAGATTTTTTTTGACAAGGATTTTATTTTTTGCGGATTTCGAGAAAAATTTTATTTTTGTAAAATATTCAGTAAATATGCTCTTTCTAAATACTTTGTATCAAAAATTTATCAGTTTTCTAATTTGAACTGTTATATTTTATCTTAATAGCCTAGGGTTTTGGAAAAAAAATAATATGACCCCATTAATCCTTTTGGACTTGGGGTCCCAAGCGAAAAATGACAGTTTATTAAAAAAATTCTAATATTTTGTTAGTGCTGTTAAATTTTTAGATGTGACGCTCAAAATATAAAAACCAAATGTATTGGGCTTCCATGCTAAAAATTTGGAATAAATCGAACAACATTAACCCATTCCTTGCCGAGGCCAAACTTTGAATTTTGACATATTTTAAAAAAATAGCAGATTCCAGCGCTCAAAATTCGAGTGCAATTTCAATGGATGCTTTTTTTTCAACTTAGCCAATTCACAAACCAACACTTTTATAGTTTATTATTATTGTGAATGAAGATAACAGACTCATTAACAAATTTAATAAAACACACATAGCATATGTGTAATGTTATGTATGTGTTAGTAGCAACTTTAAATGCAATTTGCTCAAAATAAAGAAAAAAATTTAAAAATCTGTAAATCTACAAAACGGCTAAAAAAATACCTTTCAAATAATATACGTGTGGTCAAAATCGGGATAAAACGGTAGAATAAAACATCGGTCACAAGAACTGGCCTAGCCTATTAATATTATAGATTAATTATTCTAGTAAACTAGATGAAGCCCTTACAATGGGTTGCGAAATAAAATTGTGCCATATAATATAATATTAAGCGCCCCGGTACGTGAGTAGATAGCGTGCTTGCCTATCATGCGGGGGTCGTGGGTTCGATTCCCACCAGAGGCTTTGGTCTGTCGCTACAAAAACCAGCCAAATGGTCTTTTCACCCGGCTTATCCCTGGACCCAAATTAGAATACAAATTTACTTTCTATTGTAATTAATATAAATAAATAAACAAGTAAGAAAATTATAGTCGGTCTAGACCGACTATACGATACCCTATACCATGCGTTTAGAGACCCTATCTCTTATGCCCAACTAACTGGACATAGAAAATAAGCAAAAACCAAATTTGAGTGGGATTTTTATTAATTTTTTTGGCTGCAGATATGAAAAAGTTCATATCGGATGCTATATCTATATAGGGACTAGGTCCAAAAATGGACCGATCCTGATCAAAATTTGAGAAGAATCAGTGCAATATTTTTGTTTTTTAATGGATTTAAGTGAAGATCGGGAAGCAGCTCTATATGGGGTCAAAGGGATCATTTTTGGACTACTCATTAATGGATGTAATGAACGCATACAAACCCAATTTGAGTAAGATCTATATGACAATTTGGATCTTATGGCAATTTATGTCGATTTCATATGGGTAATTTGTATGGGGGCTAGGTCTGAACATGGACCGATTCTCACCAATTTCAATAGGGTTCATCCCATGGCCGATAAAAGCTTACATACCAAATTTCATCAAAATATATTCATATTTGCGACCTGCAGTTTGATTACAAGCTTTACATGGACACACAGACGGACGGACGGACGGACGGACGGACGGACATTGTTAAATCAACTCAGAAAGTGATTCTGATTCGATCGGTATAATTAAAGATGGGTCTAGGTCAAATACTTTTGGTTGTTACAAACAGCAGCACAAAGTCATTATACCCAAACCACATAGTGGTATAGGGTATAAATAAAATATGTATTTTAGCCCCTTAGCAAGTAATCGAGAGGTGTAAAATCTTATGACCTTGGAGGCCAATGGCAGGTCCTTGCTTCGAACTCAACTTAACGTCAAATTTTGATTTCAATAAGGCGCATCCTGTTGAAACCAAATATCGATATTTTCAAACAAAAATTCATTGATCATGGTACCGTAACGATCTCTGTTGACCGTAATTCGAGCTCCGGTTTTATTTTTGAAGAAATTGGGTCTGATGATGCCACCAGTGTGTAAACTCTACCAAACGGTTAATTTTTCTGTATGTAATATAGTCTGTAAGGCCTGTTGTGGATCGGTCTCAATCCAAATTCAGCAATTTTGTGTATTAGAAATCCCGTTAATCGAAAAAGAGCCTAATCGCTGAACACAATTTTGCGATTAAACATCGGTCAGTTTTCAAGTGCTCTACACCTTTTCCAATTGAATATCAGAAAGTATCAAATGTATTTCAGAAAATATCAATTGAATTTCGGAAAATATCAATTGAATTTCGGAAAATATCAAATGAATTTCAGAAAATATTAAATGAATTTCAGAAAATATCAAATAAATTTTAGAAAATATCAATTGAGTATGAAAATATCATAAATTTTGCTAAAAAAACACACACGAACTCGCCAAGACGCCATTGGTTGGCCAGCTTCAACACAATTGTTACTACAACTGTTACTTTTTTTTACCAACGAAATAAAACTCCAACCTGTTAACAGTCTCCATTGACGTGGATTGCCTCATACAAATATTTGTATGTATGTTATTTTAAACTTCCTTTCAATTTTGAACATCATTTATAAAAGTCTACTTTCCACTTTATACGTGTAGTTATACCACATAAATATATGCAGTTTGTTAACACACAACGCCAACTCATTTGCAGGTTCCTCATCGTCATCACCATCTCCAAACATCATTCATTTCTGCCAAATATTTAGCTAGTCGTCATCGTCATCGCATTTGTCTTTTATGCATGGTTGTATTTGAAGTTTTGAATCATATTTTGTGATTTCATCAAAAATATCATTGACAAACAGCAGAAATAAAATTAAAACACCGGTAAATGTGAATGTAACTACTCACGATGATAATGATGATGATGATGATAATGATGATACGATTTGTAGCAAGGATGAATGCACATGAACAAAGTGTAACCTAAACGGTAAATGTAATTAAAAGTTAAGTGAATGATTTCCATACCTCGATGTTGGAGTGATTAGAATTGTCGAAAAGGAAATAACATATTAAAACCATCTTAAATGCATTGAAAGAAGTTTGCAAATTTTCCAATTTTTGAAAATAAAAATTATATAATTGAATACTTCCGTTAGGCAGGCTCCAGTAAAATGAATCAAAATTGTAATTATTTGTTTATAAGTACGAGTATACTTTTAAGGTTTAGTTGTTGGCTTTTTTTTGTGTACTCGTATATAGAACATAAGTATTTTTAAAACATCATCTACTTAATGTCTGCTAGCTGCACTTAGTAAGTGTTAAAAATTTTGTTTGAATTTCAGTTGTAACGCCAAGATCCAGTTCTCTTAGTAAGTGAGTGAGTGAGTGAGTGTTAGTTAGTTGAATGCTTTAGTATTCGTTAAATTCTTTTTATATTTATATTTCTTTAGCACATCATCAATGTGCTCTTTTATATGCGTTGACATGCTGATGATGTTGATGTTTAGCTACAGATGCTGGTATGCTACAGATGTTGTTGTTGTGGTTGTTGTTGTTGTTGCACTTAATAATGACGGTGCCAATGGTGTTGTTTAACAGTTTCATAAGGTGTTGTAAAGTATGCGTGGAGACAAAAAAAAAAAAAATAAAGAAATAAAATACGAGTACACAGTAAAGTTTAAAACTTAGCAAGAAAGTAAAAACAACTACAACAAGTGTTTAGTTGTATGTATGTTATAGTTTCAAATATCTAGTCTTTGACAGTTAATGCAATTTTGTTGGCACAAATGGCTTGTTGAGTTTCTATAATTATTCTGAAATGTATATACACTTGTGAAATGTCATCACAATTTGGGTTATTCAAGTGAATCCTTAGACTTTAATTTCAGTAGAAAGTAAATTTGTTAGTCAGTCTAAAAGAATTTAGATTAAAAAAATAAATAAAAAAATAAAAAAAATTATACAAAATGTTAAGGAATTCATATCTCATATTTATTACACTGTGAAACATTTTCGAAGTAATTGTCTGGGTGATAGTACTAGGCCAGTGCAGAAAAACTTCCAGAGGGTTTGGCTTTCTCAGGCATTTATATTTTTTATATAGCAATATAGTAACGGTTGTTTTTTAGAGTTACAGAACTTTAAATTAAAGTCAGACAAAGAAAAATATTTGTAATACCAATTAAACTGGATTTCTTGGATAGATATTTCATGCCATTAATATTAAGATATGACTTGATCATATAGCCGCTACAACAAGGGCCATATATAATATTATATATATATAATATTTATATATCGCACCTTAAATATAAAAGTGACACAATTCAAAATTTTCAAATATTCAGGAGAGGCAAAAAAACTCTATATGTAAAAATTATTGTATTACTTAAAAAAATGTAGTTTTATTATGAAAAATGTCCATTTTGAGGAAAGTTTTGCTATATCTTTTTTTTTTTAATATATATTGTGTTTGTGGAAATAAAATATAATTTTGTGTTATGACTCTCTGACTGAAATTTTTCATTTGACTAGTGATATTATCTCAAGTTGTGTCCCAGATATAACGGCATTTTTCCTGATAGTTATATTTATATGGGGACTAGGTCAAAAAATGGACCGATTCCGACCATATTTGGTAATGTCGCCTATTTTTTTTGCAAAAATATAAACAAACCAAATTTGAGAAAACTCTGTGATATATCTTTGTTTTTTTTTTTTTATAGATTTAATTGAAGATCGGGAATCAGCTTCATGTGGGGGCACTGACTATGAATTGTCCTATAGGGTTTTTTTTTTTGGACTAGTGATAAATGAATGTAATAAACCTACACAAACCCACTTTGACCGAGGTCTATATGATTATTTGGATATTGTGGCAATGTAAGTCGGTCTCTTAGGGGTCATTTGTATGGGGACTAGGTCTGAATATGCGTCTGAAAATTGTAAATTGTTTTTTTGTTTTCACTAATTTTAATAGTATTAGCTAAAAAATAACGAAAAAATTTTTCGAACATAGCTTCCCTAAATTGATCCAAGAAAACATGCAACTCTAACCCACTGTACGTCGAGAGGGCGTTTTCAGCATTGAAACAAAGAACAAATTTGAAAGAAGAAAAAGAAAAAAAATATATTAAATTAAAAACTAAACGAAAATATCTTTGAAAAATAAATACATTTCCTATTAACAAAACATTTGTATTTTTTTTTTTAATTTTGAACGTTAAACCGCAGCCGAATCTGAACTTTTTGTTATGTTTAATCCGAACATGAACCCATTGCAGTCCCTGCATAAACGACAGCTTGCGTCCCACGTTAAATTCAATGACAATGAACCAATTTATCATCGCAACTGGTTTGCTGAATCGGTTTCATTGACCCCGTTTTGACCACTAAAAATATGAAAATATTCTTGAAAAATCTTTTGGGCAATTGTAATTCATATTCCGAGTTGCAAAAAACTGTTTTTCAAGCGACGCCCTAGAGCGTATGGTGAACATAGCTGAACACCTCTCTCAACTGTATCATTAACCACTCTTAGTTCTTTTATTGTTTTTTTCCCCCAATTCATAGTTTTTTAATTTCTTCCCATTTTCTTGGCGATATTGTTGGGAAAGTGTCACTAATATTAAAACGAGAGAAAAGCTCAATGGTATATCATTGTCTTTTAATACGTTTAATTGCCGCGAATTTTTTGCGTTTTCCATTCCTTCAATAATTTTTTCTGAAAATTATGCTAGACGTGCTAATTCATCAAAAATATACCACATGTGTTTTTCGAAAACTTTTACTGCTGCTTTTCCAATTACAGAGTCAATCACCTAATATTTTTTAGGTCTTTCCATAACTTCAGATCATTTCCAGGGGCTTCGGCAGCAAGTGGAGCTTCAATCCATGCTTTACTACATATGCGAAAGAGCTGCAAAATGTAAAAATCGTCGGAGTTGTATCTGTTCTTTCTTTATAGTATGGAAAACATCTTGCTGTCCACTGAACAGGAATATTTTAAAAGCGTATAGAAGTTTAGCCATCCAACGAGTCTGGTGAATTGCACCTGGTGCTTTCCAATGCATTTTCTCAAGTGGATTACCCAACTCAATTACCTCTTTATAGTCATTTCTAATTACTAAAAATTGATCTACAGTTAAAAGAAAATCTACAATAGATTATTTAAATTCTTCAATGCTTTCTTCAATTTCAGTTCCATGAAAGTTTTTCTGTTAAATTCCTTGCCAAACATTTCAAAATCTGTTGAAGAGAGGAATTTCTGGTCAGGCCGATGATATGGTGTCGACAGGCTAGCCACAACAGTTCATGACCAATGTATCGTTCTAACTTAACACACGCCCCATTTAAATGACCATTATATACACTCGTTGTATCAAAACTCATAGCTTGAGCTTTTCCTTCTACATTCCACTGTTTTAATAGTGTGAATACAGATTTTGCAAAGCTTTGCCCTGTAACTTCTCCGTCCAATTTCGGTACACCAAGCAATTTTGCAGAGCCTTCACAGGTAGTCGATGAACTTTACTTAATCCAAAATATTCGAGCAGCAGTTAGCCTTCCCAATTGAATAGCTGGGCTTGAATTTTGTCAACGCTGATTGAACAAATTCTTTTCTAGCTTCTTTTTCGTGATAGTTTAGTTGTACTTCTTGGTAAAGGAAGGGTAGAAGGATCATGTCCTAAAGCTGCAACAACTGGAACAATTATGCGAAGTGCTTCCCGATCTGATATTTTATTGCTATCTAAAGCACTGGTAACAGGGGGAGATTTTTAGGGGTAGATTTTAACTGTTTCACTTTAGCTTTTTCATCATGACTTTAATTTTTATTGTCTAAGAAATCTTCGTCACTACTAGATTGAGAAATTGAGTTTTCTGAATCTGCACTTGGACTAACAGCTGAGGTTGATGCAGCTTATACTTCAGAAAATGCTTTTTTCTTTCGTGCTTATTCTTTCTTTTTTCTATCAAGAATTCTTTCTTGCTTTTTTTATCAGTTCTTTGTCTTGAACACCGAAGTACATTTTACGTTTATTTCTCTGATCCATTAGGAAATCACAGTCTTCCTCTATTTTTAAAAGATTCAAAGCATTAGCATGAGCAACATCAAACAGAGAGTCTTTTGTTATGAATTTCTTCAAGCTTTTGTAATTGCATGAGTTACAAGAGTAGTAGGAATGCCACACAATCATTACTTCTTCAGTTGTTATATGACAAACACTTCTAACTGATCTAGTAACTCTTAGATGATAATAAAACCGCTGTAGGACTTGCTTTCTTACTGGTAACTGTTTTAATGTGATTAATGAATTTAAATTTGTAAAACCAATCAAAAATATTTTTATTAGCGTGACGAGTTGCTGAAGCCACTGCAACTAATTCAACCAGGAAAGTTTTGGCTGTAATAAATATTCTTTAACTTTCAACAATGAAGGCTAAATTATAATTTTTATCTTAGTATCTCAATTACATTTATATTTACAATATTAATAGGCAAGGCGATTTCTTGTTACCGATGCTACGGTGTCAGTTTCAATCCTATTTTGACCACACACGGCTCATTTGAAAGGTATTTCTTTTTAGCTGTCCACCAGATCTACAGATTTTTAAATTGCATTTAAAGGTGCTACTAACACATACATAATATTATACAATGCTATGTGTGTTTATTAAGTTTGTTAATGTGTTTGTAATAAAAATGATTTTGTTTTTTTGTGTTGATTTGTGAATTGGCTATAATTGATTGGCACGCCTTTAGGGTCCTTATTTAATGAAAAAATAAAATTTCCTAGAATTTGCACTCGAATTTCGAGTAATTTCACGAAGTAATTTAAACCCCATTTCCCCCTCATCTAATCAATCTGAAGCTTGGTCCATAGACATTTTGTGACCAAAGATTAATTTTAAAATAGCCATGCAGAGTAACACACAGTCACGGAGGCATTCAAAACTCATATGCATAAGGAAAGAAAGAGTTTTAACAAAAACTTTGTTTTTATGGGTTAGATTATTACAAATTAATTAACAACCATTTATTTATACTAGCAGATTCCAGCCCTCGAAATTCGAGCGCAAATTCTAGGAAATTTTATTTTTTCATTAAATGAAGACCCTAAAAGTATGCTAATTAATTATAGCCAATTCACAAATTAACACAAAAAACAAAATCAGCTTTATTAAAAACACATTAAAAAATTTAATAAACACAGAGATAGCATTGTATAATTTTATGTATGTGCTTTCTACCCCTATTGGAAAAGGATGCTCAATGACTTGCCATTTTATGCTTTTTAGCAATTTCAGTGAATTTTTAGTTTTAGACTAGAATACATGCCTAAAAAATATTTTTTTGTTATCAAAAAGTGTTTAATTTATTACAATAATAAGAACTAGCAGATTCCAGCCCTCGAAATTCGAGCGCAAATTCTAGGAAATTTTATTTTTTCATTAAATAAAAACCCTAAAGGTGTACTAATCAATTATAGCCAATTCACAAATTAACACAAAAAACAAAATCGGCTTTATTAAAAACACATTAAAACAAGTAAGAAAATTATAGTCGGTCTAGACCGACTATACGATACCCTATACCATGCGTTTAGAAACCCTATCTCTTAGGCCCAACTAACTGGACATTGAAAATAAGCAAAAACCAAATTTGAGTGGGATTTTTATTCATTTTTTTGGCTGCAGATATGAAAAAGTTCATATCGGATGCTATATCTATAAAGGGACTAGGTCCAAAAATGGACCGATCCTGATCATGTTTGGTAAGACCAAATTTCGTCAAAACATATTCATATTTGCGACCTGCAGTTTGATTAAAAAATTTACATGGACACACAGACGGACGGACGGACGGACGGACGGACGGACGGACGGACATTGTTAAATCAGTTCAGAAAGTGATTCTGATTCGATCGGTATAATTAAAGATGGGTCTAGGTCAAATATTTTTGGTTGTTACAAACAGCAGCACAAAGTCATTATACCCAAACCACATAGTGGTATAGGGTATAAAAATTTAATAAACACAGACATAACACTATATAATTATACCCTATACCACTATGTGGTTTGGGTATAATGACTTTGTGCTGCTGTTTGGAACTACCAAAAATATTTGACCTAGACCCATCTTTAATTATACCGATCGAATCAGCATCACTATCTGATTCGATTTAACGATGTCCGTCCGTCCGTCCGTCCGTCTGTGTGTCCATGTAAATTTTTTAATCAAACTGCAGGTCGCAAATATGAATATGTTTTGACGAAATTTGGTATATAATCTTTTATCGGCCATAGGATGAACGCTATTGAAATTGGTGAGAATCGGTCCATGTTCAGACCTAGCCCACATACAAATGACCCCTATAAAATCGACTTAAATTGCCATAAGATCCAAATTATCATATGAATCTTAGTCAAATTGGGTTTGTATGTGTTTATTACATCCACTAATCAGTAGTCCAAAAATGATCCCTATTGGACAAGTCTTAGTCATAGGCCCCATATAGAGCTGCTTCCCGATCTTCACTTAAATCTATCAAAAAACAAAAATATTGCACTGATTCTTCTCAAATTTTGTTTGTATATATTTTTGAAAAATACAAGAGACCTTACAAAACATGGTCAGGATCGGTCCATTTTTGAACCTAGTCCCCATATAGATATAGCATCCAATATGAACTTTTTCATATCTGCAGAAAAAAAAAATTATAAAAATCCCATTCAAATTTGGTTTATGCTTATTTTTTATGTCCAGTTAGTTGGGCCTATAGGGTCTCTACACGCATGGTATAGGGTATCCTATAGTCGGTCTAGACCGACTATAATTTTCTTACTTGTTTTATGTATGTGTAAGTAGCAACTTTAAAAGCAATTTACTCAAAATAAAGGAAAAAATTAAAAATCTGTTAATCTGCAAAACGGCTAAAAAGAAATACCTTTCAAATAATATACGTTTGGTCAAAATCGGGATAAAACGGTAGAACAACACATGAGGCACAAGAAATCGCCTGGCCTATTAATATTATAGATTATTTCAACAAAAATAAAACATTTTATTTGCATTTTATTTTCATAAAAATTAGGTTAAGATCCACTCCATCATAGTTCTCAGCACCAGGCATATTAGATGGCCATTTAAAATTGTTCTATTGTAAAAAAGTAGATTGAATTATGCGAGGTGTTAATAATGCAATTTTAATAAAAGCTAAGATAACAACATAAACAAAAGAATTCTCTCGCTCTCTCTCTCTCTCTCTCTCTTGCTGGCTCTCTCTCAATGATACATTGCAAATGCCAAATATAATTGTTCTTGCTAAGGCACTGCACACTAACCGTTCAACAACAATTATTTTATGTGAAAAGACAAAAGGAAATTGAAATGAAAAAAACAACAACTATGCGTTAGATAAGAGTATTCTAGGTTTTCGTAGCCATGGACAATTTTCTCTAAACTTCATTTGCAAAATTTCTTTCGACAGGGGTTTTTTGTTGTTGTTATCAATTTAAGCTACAATGCTTATTAATTCAAAAAACCAGCTTGAGCTGGGGGTGGTGTTAAATTTTAAAGTGTGTGTGTGTATCTGGCTGCTTGATGGTTTGGCTGTCTGTCTGCCTTTCAGCCTTTCTCTGTCGGTCGATGGATTTGTCTTTGTAAATGTTTAAACTTTAAAACGTTTTCAATTCCACATCCGTTTTCATTCAATGGCTCATTTTTTTTTTCTTTTGGTTCATTCTTTTTTTTTTTTTATCTTTCCCAGTGCTTTGTGTGCTTTGTATTTGTCGTCAGTGCTGTGTTAATTTTTATGCCAGCCTTTCCAGTACTTAATCCTTTTAAAACAAGGAATAATTTTACTTGTGTCCATGCTTGAAATACAACTACTATACGTGTATGTAAGTGTCTTTACACAGCTTGTTTGTAGTTGTTGTTGGCGTTACTGTTGTTACTCGATCATTTGGATGCCACACGTTTTACTGTGGTTACTGGCCATGGTATTCAATTTAAAAATTTACACTCTCTTTATATTGTATTCGTATTCTTCGTGTATAATTGTTTGTATGTATATTTTACTTTAAACCATCCATCTAACCGTCCGTCTGTCCATTCGTCCATTTGCTTGCCTGTCTTTGAGCTGTGGGTGTGGATCTGCCTGTGTGAGAGTGTGTGGTAGTGTGGGTGTGTGTGTGTGTGTGTTGGAATTTGTTTAACAGAATTTCTTATTTCGCTTTTATCATGCACTCAGTTTGTGAATTTCTTTCCATTTTGTTTTTTTTTGTGTGAAATTTTTCTTTTCTATTTTTTTTTTTTTTTTTAGCTTCCGAGGGTAATTAATTCAAGTACTCGTCTGTTTTAAACGACTTACATGTAGGATTACAATTAGACAATCTTGTTCGTTTACACTATTTACAAATGGATGGCGTTGCGGTTAAACATTTCGTTTTTCTATTGAAATTTTGTTGCAAACGGGCGTAGGGCCGAGTAGCTGGTTGCTATGGCTTGAACAGCAGTTTTATCTGTTTGCATATTCATATACATTCTCATGCATTTGTTATCTAACTTTTTCTGGTATTTTTTTTATTATTTTGCTTCTAGTATTATTTGTTACTGGTTATGGCCAAGAATTAGCACATTTTTCCTGATTTGCTGAAACAAACAAAAATCTAAATGTAAATGAAAATGAAAATGAAAAGAAAAAAATCAAAAAAAAAAAAACATTTTATGTAAAATGCAAATTTGTATGTAATTCATTGTTGACTTTTATATCAGAAAAACAAACATTTATATATCATTTTCCAATTAAATAAAAAAATTTTGTTTGCAACGTCTTCTTGTTAGTTTCCAAATTTCAAAATACTTTAAAAATATTCCATACGTTACAGAAAATATAAACCTTTATTACAAATATTTATTTCCTTAACAATAAATAGAAAACAATTTCAATGATAACAAAAATCTTGACCAGAATAGTGTAACAGTTGTGTGCCAAAACGACAAGTAGAGAATTTAGATTAAAAGAAAAAAAAAATAAATAAAGGCTACAAAAAAAAAAATGAAGGAAACTGGTTCAATGAGATGCAGACGACAAAGCTGGTGTTTATGTGTTGTCTAAACACTAACAACAAACTCTTCTCACATACAAACACATAATATTCTATACAAACAATCCTATGTACTCATATGAGTATATATCGATAAATCGAATTTTCTATATCCTTAGCTGTTAAGTAAACCGAAGTCAGTAGCTTGGGGTGTTTAGCTCGTATGTCAAAAATGGTCAACACTTAATTTCCTCTTTATCTTTGAGTAAGGACATGTTTATGTTTCTGTCTTTACTTTTCTTTTTGGGTTTTTTATATTTATTTTTTATTATTATTTATTTTTTTTTTTGTAAAAATCTAGTGGTGTTTATGTTTTTTTTCCATGGATTATCGAAATTCAAACCACACATAATATTTTCGTACGTTTTCTAATACATGAGACAGTGGTTTTTTGGTTCGATATCAGTTTCCGTTTGCTGTGGTATTCAAGTATTTTTGTTCAGGAATTTTTGGACTATTTTTTTTTTTTAACAAATATAGACAAAATTGATTTAATAACATTATAATTTATTTTAATTCAACTATACTAGTGTAATATTTTAGTATTTAGTTTATCAAATTGTTTCCTATAAACTAGCAGAGCCCAGCCCTCGAAATTCGAGTGCAAATTCTATGGAATTTTATTTACTTTTTTTCATTTAATAAATAATTTTATAAGATACTAGAAGTATGCTAATCAATTTTAGACACTTCACAGTTCAATACTTTTAAATAAAATTTATTAAATTTCACTAAAAACATTTGTGGAATAAACAGAAGATATAAAAAGGTTTTGTCAATAAATAATTTTAAAGAAGCCTAAAGGTATTCTAATCAATTTTATCCAATTCACAATTCAACACAGCATTGTTGATATTTAACAGACACACGGTATGTGTTTTTTGAGCATTACTCCAAAAAAATGTTCCAGACAGTGCAAATCTGTAGATCTGGTGGAGAGCTAAAAAGAAATACCTTTCAAATGAGGTATGTTTGGTCGAAATCGGTTATTAACTGCAATTTTTATATCGGTCACAAGAAATCGCCTTGCCTAATAATATTATAGATATATTTCGAATGATATATAGTATATATTATATATCTCGGTTACTTTTGAAGATAAAAGCAATTATTGCATATTGTTATATGGGTTTTTCGTGTTTCAGGTCCCATACTTCCGGAATTGTTCGAACTGGTGGTCAAAACATTTAATATTATTAGAAAATTTAATCAAATTCACAGAAATGGTTGTTATTTTCTGTGTTGATTTAAAAATAAAGCGCAATAATAACTAATTGATCAGAATGTTATTTATATGAAAATATTGAATGTTATTTTTCACATTGTTCTGAATGAAAATTTAAGTATTTCAGGAAAAAAAAATTACAAATATTATTTTAAATTTTCGGAAAATTTTTTTTCTGTCGTTTGGCATCCCTAATTCGACCTAGTGTTCAGGAAAGGTTAGTGCATTAGGAGCATATCAGAAATTATGAAATGTATGGCAGAAATAATATACTGTATATCAGTGGTTGGAAAACACATAACTTCATATTTTGCTTTGTGTGAGTGAGCTGCAATCTCTCGCTTACTCAATGCACTTAGAGAAACTTATAGTTAAAATAAGAAAAAGTACGTAAATAAAAAAAAAAATAATTATGTAACCTTTTTTAAGGTTCATGTTGTATACACGATCAATATCAATATTATAGGCAACATTTTAGGCGAACAAGATCCTCAATCTGTTAGGCGATTTCTTGTTCTATTTTTAATAAATTTTAACAAGGAAAATTAAGAGTCGCATAAATATATATGTTGACCCAAACATCGAATATAATTTAAGTATTTCATTCTTTGATTTCGGACAAGTTGTAAGCAGTCGATTCAAGGCATTTCTCATTTTTAAAAGTTCTTCTTTGAGATCAACACTTTGCTTTTCAATATTACATAACAAAGGATTATTATGTAATTCAATTATGTGGTCTATTTGATCAAAAACATTAAAACGCATACTGGACTTTACTAGTAAAGTTTCCAATATATGAACATATTCATTTAATTTTCTCAAGTTATATGGAAATATATTAAAAACTTCACAAGTTCTTGTTAAATTAATCAAATTTTTTTCCTTAAGATCCGAAAACTAGTTCAATAATAGTTTTATTTTTCATTAAACAAGAATTCACATTCAAAATTTACATTTATTCTCTCAGTGCATCTCAAACCGAAAGCGCCGAATCAACGCCTTCGTTCGAATGCTCATGCAAGACTGATTGATTTTTTAATTTTGTTTAATACGTGAGCGCATGTATGTGTGAGAGCAAACACGCTGCGTTAGGGTTTTGCCGACCACTGCTGTATATTGTCAACGAGATGAATTTAATATTAAATGGGTAATCTCGGATTTCAATACTCTATTTGATCAATGTTATATTAAATGTGCGAAGTTACGAAATACATTTTTGGAAATAAAATTTTTTGAAGATTGTTCTGAATTGTTCTAAGATTGTTCTACAATGTTCCAAAACGATGAGTTTCTAAAATGTAATTTGTACTGGTAAATTGCAAAAAAAAGCGAATTTTAAGCTTTGCCCCCCACTTTTGGAAAAAAAAATTTGGCGGTTGTTCTAGGTTGTTCTAGTTGTTCTGAATATTGTTCTAAACTAGATATGTCGCAAACCGTTACGTACGCAAATGAGAACGAAAAACATTTTTTCCGCGATATCAACGTTATTAAACGATATCAATATTTTTATGCAACACGAAAGTTAACGTACAGATTCCGAAATTTCTTTCGTACAAGGTATCCTGATTGGCACCCTCAACACTGTTTTAATCAACTTTGCGTTTACGTTGAAACGTATGGTAATATATGACCGAACAATCTTATCACGTACGATTACGTTTAATTCCATTTTTTCCTTGGTATATCGTTCCATATATATTTTAGCGATAATCTTTTCATTTTTATTTATTCATGTATCCATTATTACCACTTTTCGTCGTGTTGCAAGCATATCATATATATATATTAGGGTGGCCCTTCGTTATATGGAGGGAAAAAAAAGTATTCAAACTGTCGGTCTCACCCCCTAGAAAAATGCGAATAGCAAAAAAACTGAGATATACAAAGTTTTGGGCCAATCAAAAAACATTTAGTCTTGGCGCAAAGCGATTGAAAATTTCAAGTGTGTTTATATGGGGAAAATATGACTTTTTTTCAGATTTTACGAAAATTTCGTTCTATTGTTTAATTTTATCGAATAAAACCTCGCCAAGAAATAGCAAATGCCCCAGACCACTTTTGTGCCAAAAAAACTAGGTCATGAAATTTGATGGCATTTTTTTCAACTTTGAGAAATTGATTAAAGCCATCATTGTTTTTTGGTCTCCATACTTATAAGTACTCAGATATGAAGTATTGTTGTAGTATCACGTTGTTAACCTATTGCGCATTGAGACCGAAAATTGGAAATTTTTTTGATAACATTTTTAAAACTCCTTTTTGAAGTTTGAAAAAATTTTCTGAAACATAATTTAAAAAAATTAATATATTACTATAAGGTTTTATTAAATATATGTTGCAGATTAACTGTGTGAATTTTTAAGTAAATCCCTCCACCAGAATTTTTTTGACAAGGATTTTATTTTTGCGAATTTCGAGAAAACTTGGATTTTTGTGAAATTTTCTGTAAATGTACTCTTTCTAAATACTTTGTATCAAAAATTCATCATTTTTCTACTTTTAAATGTTATATTTTATCTTAATAGCCTAGGGTTTCGGAAAAAAAGAGTATGACTCCATTAACCCTTTTGGAATTGGGGTCACATATGACCCCAAACAAATAAAAGACAATTTATTACAAAAATTCAAATATTTTGTAAGTGCTGTCCAATTTTTAGATGCGACACTTAAAATATAATTACCAAATATGTAGAAGTTTCGCTCCAAAAATTTGGGATAAATCCGAGAACGCTAACCCATTATTTGCCAAGGCCAGCTTTGGATTTTAAGATATTTTAAAATAAAAATGACCTAAAACGAGTTTTTCTATTAAACTCGTTGATACCACTATTTAGAATTTAAGAAAAATAATTCGGTTAATTTTTATTTATTTAACCCTTCAGTGCTCCTGAGATCAAAATTATCCATTGTGATATATCTCTGGTGCAATTATTTGCTTATTGCAGTACCCAGTAAATTATGGAATATGAAAAAGTTTACTTTCTTTTGATTTTAGGAGAGATTTTAGTACAGATATTAATGTAAACGTAAAACCTAACTGGAGGGTATCAAAGATTCGGCACAGCCGAATTTAACACTCTTAGTAGTTATTAATAACTTTAAAAAAAATGTTAGAGAAATGAGGATTTAACGTAAATACAAAGTTTGCTAGTAGAATATGATAGCATACATAACTTAAATCATTCTTAAGTCGACTTAGGCGGTTATCGATTGTGACTATAGATATATCAACAGCATAGAGTAAATGCGGAAAGAAGAATACAAGGAATCCTATCTATCTATCTACTTAGCTCATAAAACATTTTTCCCTGATTTAAGGCCTTCAAACCACTGTTGATCATTTCGAAGAAAATGTTTTGTGGATATTTTATATTTCTATTGATTCTAAAAATGTTCTCGTATATTCTCAGTTGTCAGTTGTTGTGGTTTTTTTTACTTATGTATAAAATAAACTTAGCATATGTTTTCTGTTAAACACAATGTTCGCTCCACATGCAGTGCTGTAGAATAAAAAAGGTTAAAGTGTAAATCAAAATAATATTTAGCCAAAATAACAAATCATTTTGAACACACAATAAAAAATCAAAAAATAAATTCTTCAAAATAATATTTTATTTTTATTAACTAATTTGTGTCATTTAATTAATCCCATCGTGCAAAGATAAAATATTTTACGGTTAGTCAGAAAAGAAAAACTTAAGTAATTTTGTATCATATTTTTAAAGGTGGTTAGAAATGAATTTTTAGTAATCTATAAGTAACTTTACAAAAATTCCATTACGATGATTTTATTATTACTTTTACGGACTTAAACTAAAATACTTCTGATATTATAGTTTATACAAGTTTTTAGATGACATTATTTATTTCTTTATTAATTATAATAATAACTTGAGGGTAAGGAGTGCTGGCTAGAATGGCTTTTTACTCTGAAAATTTTCATTTTAAATGAGCTTTTGAAAACTATTTTGAAGTATGAATTTTCAAATTTATTTAATATTATTTTCCCATATGTTTTTTTAAAACATATCAGAAGGTTTGTTAGAGCCGAAAATATTGGTTGTGGATGAATTTAAGGTGGTATACTCGTCTAGGATATGTTGTATATAAGTTGTGTGCATGAGGTACACATAGGCGGTGTTGTTATTTCATAACTATATTTGTGTGAAAATTCCCAGTGTCCAATGCTGGTTTCTTTGCTAGTGCAATTTTTCAGGCAGTTGTTTCCTAATGGATTAAAAGTGTTATAATAAACTAGTAGTAACTCCATGCGCTTCGCTATACCCATCGTAACCGAAATAGATAAACTGGGAATACATTTTTTAGAAAACCATCTTATTTATATTTGTAGATTTTCGATTTTGTCGATTTTCGTTTTTACGATTTTAAATTTTTGCTGATTTTTGATTTTGGCGATTTGTTGACTTTGGCGATTTTTTTTTGTTTTTGCGATTTTTTATTTTGGCGATTTTTGATTTTAGCGATTTTTGAATTTTATCGACTTTTGGCTTTAGCGTTTTTTATTTTCTGTGATTTTTGATATGGTAACTTTTTATTTTGGCGATTTTTGTTATTCGCGATTTTTGGTTTAGGTGATTTTTGATTTTGGCAATTTTTGTTTTTTTGAAGTTTTTGATTTGGTCGATTTTATTAAAGACTTTTGGTTTTGGCGATTTTTGGTTTTGGTGATCTTGCCCATATATTACACGCCTACTCACATCTATAATATTAATAGGCTGGGCGATTTCTTGTGACCGATGTTTTGTTCTACCGTTTTATCCCGATTTGGGCCAAACGTATATTATTTGAAAGGTATATCTATTTAGTCAATTTGCAGGTTTACAGATTTTTAAATTTTTTCCATTATTTTGAGTAAATTGCGTTTAAAGTTGCTACTAACACATACATAAAATTATACAATGCTTTGTGTGTGTTAATAAAATTTGTTAATGAGTTTGTAATAAAAATGAGTTTATTTTTTTGTGTTGATTTGTGAATTGGCTATAATTGATTAGCATACCTGTAGGGTCTTTATTTAATAAAAAAATTAAAATTTCCTAGAATTTGCTCTCGAATTTTGGAATCTGCTAGTAGGAAATTAATGTAATTATCAAAAGTTTCAAGACTAAATTTTCATAGTACTTCATATTTTTTTTGTATAGAGGGTGCCACGCCCATTGGTCCAATCCCGCCCATTTTTTGTCAGACTACTCACATTAATAACTCATAAACTCAGACAAAGCACCAAGGCATTCACTATTACGATACTCCAGATATATGACATTTAATATTCACTTTGTATGGAGTTACCACGCCCACTGATATGATTCCGCCCCTTTTTTTTCTAGTACTAACGTTGATAACTTATGCACTAACACTAAGTCCCAAGGCTTTCACTATTACAGTACTCCAGTTATATTAAATACGTATTAAATACTTATTTTGATGAAGGATTCCACGCCCACTGGTCCGTTCCTGCCCATTTTTTAACGGACTGCACACATAAATAACTCATGAATTCACACTACCAAGACCTTATCTGTTGCAGAACTCTAGATATATGACATTAAATATTTACTTTGTATGGTGGGTGCCACGCCCACTTGAAAAATAAAAAAAACTATACGATACCCTATACTAAGCGTTTAGAGACCTTATCTTAGGCCTAACTAATTGGATATAGAAAATATCCAATAGAAATTGACAGGAATTGTTATTAATTTTTTTCCTCTGAATACGAAAAGGTTCATATCGGATGCTACATTTATATGGGGACTAGGTCGAAAAATGTACCGATCCTGACCATTTTTGGTAAGGTCACTTATTTTTTTTGCAAAAACATATACAAACCTAATTTGAGAAATATCTGTTCAAAATTTTTGTTTTTTGATTGATTTAAGTGAAGATCGGGAAGCAGCTTTGTATGGGGGCTATGACTAAGAATTATCCTATAGGGTTTATTTTTGAACTACTGATTAATGGGTGTGATAAACATACACAAACTCAATTTGACCGAGATCATATGATAATTTGGATATTATGGTAATTTAAGTCGATCTCATAGGGGTCATTTGTGTGGGGACAATGTCTGAACATGCACCGATTTTCACCAATTTCGACAGCTTTCATGCAACGACTGATAGAAGCTTCCATACCAAAATTCATCAAAATATGTTCACACTTGCGACCTGTAGTTTCATTACAAGGTTTACAGGGACACGCAGACGAGCGGACGGACATCGCTAAATCGACTTAGAAAGTGATTCTGAGTCGATCGGTATAATAAAAGGTGGGTCTAGGTCAAATATTTATGGTACTTAGAAACATCAGCACAAAGTAATTATATCCTGACTCCATAGTGGTATATTCCTTCCGGATAGGCAGTTAGCTTCTGTAAAAATTTCAAGACGATCGGTCCAGTGGTATAGTCTCCTATAAACCACAAACAAAAGTGCAAACATACGAAACTCCATTTTTATATATAAGATAGTGTCGATATTTGACCATTTTTGGGGCTTGCAGTAATACAAATAAAAAGGAATGGTGATGACATTATTTTTGCAAATGAAAACTGAATGAGTGATGTACGAGGTCGATCCCAGAACAATGCCACCTGACAAAGAAAACACAACATATTTGGGAAAAATCTTTTTTATTGCTCAACATAATCTCCTCTTAGTTCGATACACTTTTCCCAGCGAAAAGTGTACGTCATATATTATAACAATAAAAAAAAAAAAAACGCAATCTGGTTTAAAACTTTTCTATGATGAAATTAAAGAACAATAAATTAATGGATTTTAGTAGCTTATTGCGCCCTTAAGAAAGCAACGACAGTGAAATCGGCTGGTAAGGTTATGGTGAATAGTATTCAACATTACCATTGTGTAATATCGATATCAAAAATGCACGAGTTGGCGTTCGAATTGTTGCCACATCTATCCTAATTTGCAGATAAAGCCTCCATCGACTTTTTCCTGTTTCCAAATTTAAACAGGTATATCGGTGGAAAAATATCCAAGTCAAGTGAGGAAGTCAACTTACAGAGAAGACTATTTTGAGGACCTTTTACTTCAAGGATGGCTTCAATAAGTCAAATGAAGTGTAACGAGAAAAATGAGACTATGTTGGAAAATATGTTATATATCTTCGTATTTTGTAATTTTGTAATTCCTCCTCGTATACGAAGAAATAGGGAAAGAAATTTAGGAAATAATTGAAACAGAGTTTTATTTGGCTCCTTTAGTTCTTAATTATATATTTTCATACATATAAAATAGTTATTTTTAATATCGGTGACTATAAAAAATTTTGCATTTGAATGTGTGCTCAGAAAATGTGCCACAGTGTAATCCAGAGTAATTATTCGTAAATCAGCGGTAAATAAAATCAAATTTTGAATCAAGAATATTTTTGACCTATGTCTGCCATTTTCATGGGTCAAAATAAGTCCCCCTTCTGTTCTTAAACCATATATGAAACATAATCATTAGTTAAATAACTAAATGTTTTTCTTCTAATTCGAAATTATAGTTTCGTTAATGTTGTCCTTAAATTTGCACAGCACTGTATCCTTAACATACTTATATAAGTATATACAATACATACTAAAAAACAAGTGTTTACATGCAAGTTGTTTTGTGCACCAGTATAAATATTAAGTATTCAAGGATAATGTCGTATTTGTGGATTGGTTTTTTGGTTGTTATTGTTGTTTTCTTATGCCTAAAAATATCAAATATTCACATGTATTGACAAGTTAAACCACAGACTTATTAACATGTTCTTTGATGGTGTTAAAATGATACACACATATACACGCATATGCATAAATAATATCTAACTGCTCCTTAAAATCCCTTGATATGATAAATATACAAAATATAGTAATAAGGCTTAAAAATGCTGGTGTGAAAGAGTAACAATGAAACGGAACTGTATTATACTGGCCAATACAGGAGAGTCGATACTTCTGCGTCCGTCTATCTGACTTTAAGTTGATATACAAAGTTTTTCTAACAAAATTTATGTTTAAGAATACGCAAATATTGATAAATTTTACAATTTTAGACAATTATAAATAAATTAAAGTTTAAAGTTAATTTGAAATCAAATAGCATACGTCTTTTTAAGATGATTTTACCTTAAAACTTATTCAATATATTTGGAAAGATTATTGCGCCTGACATTTAACCCCCTAATGTTTTAATATTTCCTATTTTAAGTATTACATCGAAACTTAAATTTTTTCCTTAAAAAACAATTGATTTCTGATTTTAGTATTTAATTTGTGTGGAAGGTACCATGCCTTTAAGTATAATACCGCCCATTTTAGATACGACTGCTCACATTGATAACATATGAATTCACACAAAATTTAAACTTTTCCAGTACACCAGTACTATGCCCATTGATTCGACTAAGCCCATTATTAGTTTGGAAATTCACATTAATAGTTTATAGACTCACACAACATATCAATACTTTCAGTATCAGAGAACTCCATATAATTTAAGATGTATTATATGTGTCACGTCAGCTCTCATAATACTCCAGCTATTTGACTTTGTATTGCAAGTGGCATGCGTAATGGTGAGATTTTGCTAATTTTTTTTTCCAAAATTACTCGCATAATGAACAGATAACCTCGAACATAATGTAGAAACTGTTGCAGATATAGAATGATTAATATTTACCCTGGATGGGAGATGCAGCGCCAAATGGTTCGACTTCGCCAATTTTGCGCACGAACCAATAAACCAATGACCTATGTGCCAAATTAAAGTGTTGTCGCTCGCACTCATGTATTGCTCTAGATATCTGACATTACTAGTTCACGTTGTATGATCGTCGGCTGAAGGTACATTAGCTGAAATGATAAGCATTTCAGAATATTTGGAGATGCGATAGCTGTCCGTAAGATATGTGCCGCGTTTGCTCAATAGAGTGTCTTACAATGTTCACCCCAATAAAGCCGTGGATTCTAAAGCATGGATGAGATATGGGTCGACCACTTCACACCTGAGAGGAAGGAACGATCAAAACAGTTGTCTGAAATGGAAGCATCGTGTTCAAAGAAGGCGAAGAAAGTTCCATATGTAGGCAAGGTTACGGCGTCTGTTTTTTTGGAGTGCGATTGGGTTTTTTTTTTTGATGATTTTCGAAAAGAAGAAACAATCACTGCCGATAATTATTCTTACCTATTGTTGCGTGTAAGTGATCAAACTAAGGCAAACAATTTCACATATGCCGAAAATTAAAGTGATGCTTCACCAACACAATTCACATATTCACAATTACGATGGCCAAAATCTATGAATTAATAGCCAGAAATAGCTCCCTGGTATTGTTCGTCTATTTCAGAACTTAAAAAAATGGCTCGGTGTTAAAAAATTTGCCTACAATGATGAGATGGAATGTGCAATTCATGGCTATTTTATGGAGCTAGACAGTTCTAATTATAAGCAGGGATATCGAAACTATTCAATATCGCTGGGAAAAGTGTATCGAACTGAAAGGAGGTTGTGTTGAGAAATAAAGAATATTTTTCGCATATTGGTAGTGATGTCTTTGGTAAGACAGGTTGTTCTGCGATAGCTCTCCTGTTTTCATAGACGGAAGATAGTAGATAGAAGATATAAGATAGAAGATAGAAGATAGAAGATAGAAGATAGAAGATAGAAGATAGAAGATAGAAGATAGAAGATAGAAGATAGAAGATAGAAGATAGAAGATAGAAGATAGAAGATAGAAGATAGAAGATAGAAGATAGAAGATAGAAGATAGAAGATAGAAGATAGAAGATAGAAGATAGAAGATAGAAGATAGAAGATAGAAGATAGAAGATAGAAGATAGAAGATAGAAGATAGAAGATAGAAGATAGAAGATAGAAGATAGAAGATAGAAGATAGAAGATAGAAGATAGAAGATAGAAGATAGAAGATAGAAGATAGAAGATAGAAGATAGAAGATAGAAGATAGAAGATAGAAGATAGAAGATAGAAGATAGAAGATAGAAGATAGAAGATAGAAGATAGAAGATAGAAGATAGAAGATAGAAGATAGAAGATAGAAGATAGAAGATAGAAGATAGAAGATAGAAGATAGAAGATAGAAGATAGAAGATAGAAGATAGAAGATAGAAGATAGAAGATAGAAGATAGAAGATAGAAGATAGAAGATAGAAGATAGAAGATAGAAGATAGAAGATAGAAGATAGAAGATAGAAGATAGAAGATAGAAGATAGAAGATAGAAGATAGAAGATAGAAGATAGAAGATAGAAGATAGAAGATAGAAGATAGAAGATAGAAGATAGAAGATAGAAGATAGAAGATAGAAGATAGAAGATAGAAGATAGAAGATAGAAGATAGAAGATAGAAGATAGAAGATAGAAGATAGAAGATAGAAGATAGAAGAAGATAGAAGATAGAAGATAGAAGATAGAAGATAGAAGATAGAAGATAGAGAATAGAAGATAGAAGATAGAAGATAGAAGATAGAAGATAGAAGATAGAAGATAGAAGATAGAAGATAGAAGATAGAAGATAGAAGATAGAAGATAGAAGATAGAAGATAGATAGAAGATAGAAGATAGAAGATAGAAGATAGAAGATAGAAGATAGAAGATAGAAGATAGAAGATAGAGATAGAAGATAGAAGATAGAAGATAGAAGATAGAAGATAGAAGATAGAAGATAGAAGATAGAAGATAGAAGATAGAAGATAGAAGATAGAAGATAGAAGATAGAAGATAGAAGATAGAAGATAGAAGATAGAAGATAGAAGATAGAAGATAGAAGATAGAAGATAGAAGATAGAAGATAGAAGATAGAAGATAGAAGATAGAAGATAGAAGATAGAAGATAGAAGATAGAAGATAGAAGATAGAAGATAGAAGATAGAAGATAGAAGATAGAAGATAGAAGATAGAAGATAGAAGATAGAAGATAGAAGATAGAAGATAGAAGATAGAAGATAGAAGATAGAAGATAGAAGATAGAAGATAGAAGATAGAAGATAGAAGATAGAAGATAGAAGATAGAAGATAGAAGATAGAAGATAGAAGATAGAAGATAGAAGATAGAAGATAGAAGATAGAAGATAGAAGATAGAAGATAGAAGATAGAAGATAGAAGATAGAAGATAGAAGATAGAAGATAGAAGATAGAAGATAGAAGATAGAAGATAGAAGATAGAAGATAGAAGATAGAAGATAGAAGATAGAAGATAGAAGATAGAAGATAGAAGATAGAAGATAGAAGATAGAAGATAGAAGATAGAAGATAGAAGATAGAAGATAGAAGATAGAAGATAGAAGATAGAAGATAGAAGATAGAAGATAGAAGATAGAAGATAGAAGATAGAAGATAGAAGATAGAAGATAGAAGATAGAAGATAGAAGATAGAAGATAGAAGATAGAAGATAGAAGATAGAAGATAGAAGATAGAAGATAGAAGATAGAAGATAGAAGATAGAAGATAGAAGATAGAAGATAGAAGATAGAAGATAGAAGATAGAAGATAGAAGATAGAAGATAGAAGATAGAAGATAGAAGATAGAAGATAGAAGATAGAAGATAGAAGATAGAAGATAGAAGATAGAAGATAGAAGATAGAAGATAGAAGATAGAAGATAGAAGATAGAAGATAGAAGATAGAAGATAGAAGATAGAAGATAGAAGATAGAAGATAGAAGATAGAAGATAGAAGATAGAAGATAGAAGATAGAAGATAGAAGATAGAAGATAGAAGATAGAAGATAGAAGATAGAAGATAGAAGATAGAAGATAGAAGATAGAAGATAGAAGATAGAAGATAGAAGATAGAAGATAGAAGATAGAAGATAGAAGATAGAAGATAGAAGATAGAAGATAGAAGATAGAAGATAGAAGATAGAAGATAGAAGATAGAAGATAGAAGATAGAAGATAGAAGATAGAAGATAGAAGATAGAAGATAGAAGATAGAAGATAGAAGATAGAAGATAGAAGATAGAAGATAGAAGATAGAAGATAGAAGATAGAAGATAGAAGATAGAAGATAGAAGATAGAAGATAGAAGATAGAAGATAGAAGATAGAAGATAGAAGATAGAAGATAGAAGATAGAAGATAGAAGATAGAAGATAGAAGATAGAAGATAGAAGATAGAAGATAGAAGATAGAAGATAGAAGATAGAAGATAGAAGATAGAAGATAGAAGATAGAAGATAGAAGATAGAAGATAGAAGATAGAAGATAGAAGATAGAAGATAGAAGATAGAAGATAGAAGATAGAAGATAGAAGATAGAAGATAGAAGATAGAAGATAGAAGATAGAAGATAGAAGATAGAAGATAGAAGATAGAAGATAGAAGATAGAAGATAGAAGATAGAAGATAGAAGATGGAAGATGGAAGATAGAAGATAGAAGATAGAAGATAGAAGATAGAAAATAGAAGATAGAAGATAGAAGATAGAAGATAGAAGATAGAAGATAGAAGATAGAAGATAGAAGAAAGAAGATAGAAGATAGAAGATAGAAGATAGAAGATAGAAGATAGAAGATATAAGATAGAAGATAGAAGATAGAAGATAGAAGATAGAAGATAGAAGATAGAAGATAGAAGATAGAAGATAGAAGGTAGAAGATAGAAGATAGAAGATAGAAGATAGAAGATAGAATATAGAATATAGAAGATAGAATATAGAAGATAGAATATAGAAGATAGAAGATAGAAGATGGAAGATAGAAGATAGAAGATAGAAGATAGAAGATAGAAGATAGAAGATAGAAGATAGAAGATAGAAGATAGAATATAGAAGATAGAAGATAGAAGATGGAAGATAGAAGATAGAAGATAGAAGATAGAAGATAGAAGATAGAAGATAGAAGATAGAAGATAGAAGATAGAAGATAGAAGATAGAAGATAGAAGATAGAAGATAGAAGATAGAAGATAGAAGATAGAATATAGAATATAGAAGATAGAAGATAGAAGATAGAAGATGGAAGATAGAAGATTGAAGATTGAAGACTGAAGACTGAAGACTGAAGACTGAAGATTGAAGATTGAATATTGAATATTGAAAATTGAAGATTGAAGATTAAAGATTAAAGATTAAAGATTAAAGATTAAAGATTAAAGATTAAAGATTAAAGATTAAAGATTGAAGATTGAAGATTGAATATTTAAGATTTAAGAATGAAGACTGAAAATTGAAGATTAAAGGTTGAATATTGAATACTGAAAATTGAAGATTAAAGGTTGAAGATTGAAGATAGATCACCAAATAGCCACAGGAAGTAAAAGCTCCTTGACGTCTCTTGTAATCATTTACGGGTTAAATGAATTGTTTTCCTAATTACAAGAACTTCTGGTAATTTCTTTGTATGCCATTGCCATTAATATCGTTGTAGTAATAGTTGATGAGATGATATGATATGGAAACAAATTCCAACAGGTGTGAGAATTCCCAAAAGTTCAATAAAACTTAAATAATTTAACAGACAGAGAACACAATCATGTATTATAACTCCAATCAGACATATAAATAGATAAATAGATGTCTTTTGTTTTGTTGCAGGTGATTGCAAGTGTGTGCACAACAGTGTCTTTAGAAACTTAGGTGATGACTTATTTTGAAATAAATAGTTTTGCTCACACACTTGAGCAAGCAAGCATTATATTACACGCACACACAGTCATGCACAAATGATGGGATCTTTATATGGAAAGGACAGAAGTGCATTATTTGTAGTAATGGAGCAGTAGCATTACAGAGGAGACAAGTACACTTTGGTTGCATTCATGTGATTGTGGTACAATATATTAATTATGTATTTAGCATTTTCTTGGAATTTCTATACAAACCAAAAACTAAATATTCCAATATTTATTTACTTGAATGTTACTGTTGCACATTTAAAGACATACTTAAGGTGCATCTAGGAGTATGTACATACGATTATCTTTGTGCTAAATTTACAATTTTGAAATGTATGCATAATTTGATACTTGTTTGTCTGTCTTTCCGATGTCCGTCAGCTGCAATCAACCAGAAAACCCAAATATTTTCAATCAGGTATATCAAGATAGTTTCGAAAAATAAATTAAGTCAAGTTGCACAAATAAATCTATACTTAGGCAAAATACCACCACGCATAAACACACACATACACACACACAGAGATGCATTGGAAGTAGCTCTGTATGTTTTGTATATTCCAACTTAATATGTAAATTAATTTGTAATGTTGCTATAAATAACTTGTATTCAATTGTTGTTGGTTGGATTTTAGTTTTGTAGATAATACTTTTTCATTTAATTAATTTCTAAGAAGATTAAAAATAAAAGAACTTACTAAAGTGGAAATTGCATAGATTATATTTAGTACAATATGCTAAATGCCATAGTTGTATAAGATGACTTTAGTTGAACAGTTAATCTTAATAAATGCTATTTGAAGCAGAAATTGAGATTTTGTGTTAATGATAGGAATTTATTAAAGCTACGAAATTATGTTTAATTTCCGTAAACTACATTTAAATGTTTCAGTTTTATCTAAATTGAAAACTTTTCCTTATCTATATTTTGCTCTTAAATATGACAGTTGTTCTAAGAAAAACACCTGCTTCATTTGGAAAATTATGTTTTTAGATCAGGCAATACTAAAAATAGTTTGTTCAGAATTGGGATGAAGTGTTTTATAAAGATGCCAGAATTTTAACCATTTATAAATTTCTCTCTTTTTTGAATGTTTTTTTTTTTTGAGAATTTATTAAATTAAATCTCAGACTTTCAGTAAAATTTATTAAATCTTATTCCGTATTTGGACAATGGATTTGAATATGTGAACTCTTCATCATATACTTCTACAATTTTGAAGTTGAGATCAACAGAACTTGTGAGGTCAGATTTTTGAGGTAAAGAAATGGGTATTAGGGACTGTTAAATGTATATTGGTCAATTCCTATTAGTATTCAAAATGTCAATCAATGATTAGAGTGTTGTAAAATAATTTGTTGATTTTGTGAAGAAAATCCGCCAAAAAACTAAAACAATGAAAACAGCTGCTTGTAAGGCTGATTTTTAGTGAAGCGCATGATAGTGCATGTACGAGTTCATGTGAGGTAGATATAGGTTCAAAACACTTGGCTGCCCTAAGTAGAAAATTATATATAATTATAATCAATTATAACATAACAATTATTACAATGTTTAATATAATCACTGATGACGGCTCAATGCCATAATCCGGTGTGCTTAAAAATACAGAGTAGCTATGATTTTTAGAAATGTCGGCTTTCTTTTGCCCTATAATTATTTCTCATTTTAAGGGTGGACGGTAAATTTGAATTACAAGGGTCGAATGTTCGTTAGCAAGTAAGAAATGAAGCCATTGAAAATCATACCATGAGTTGGGAAGAAGAGTCAAATGACACAAAAACCAACTACCACTGAGAGGCAGAAAAGTGCGATCGAATGCATTAAGTCTTTTACTATAATTTCTCGGCTTCATTTTAGTTCAAATGCCTGGTGGATGATACTTTGCCGTTGAAGGCAAGTAATGACAAAGAAAACATAATTTTAAGTCTTCCAGGCAGAAAGCAACCGAATAATACCGATGTATTAATAAATCTTAGAAAACGCTTAAATATTGTTGGCCACAAGTGAACGTGGTGTATGTGAACTAGTATATTTGAAAGGAGCACGGGCGGTCAATGCGAAATTTTATAATGAACAAGTAAGAAAATTATAGTCGGTCTAGACCGACTATACGATACCCTATACCATGCGTTTAGATACCCTATCTCTTAGGCCCAACTAACTGGACATAGAAAATAAGCATAAACCAAATTTGAGTGGGATTTTTATTAATTTTTTTTGGGTGCAGATATGAAAAAGTTCATATCGGATGATATATCTATATGGGGACTAGGCCCAAAAATGGACCGATCCTGACCATGTTTGGTAAAGTCTTTTGTATTCTCCAAAAATGTATACAAACAAAATTTGAGAAGAATCAGTGCAATATTTTTGGTTTTGATAGATTTAAGTGAAGATCGGGAAGCAGCTCTATATTGGGCCTATGACTAAGAGCTGTCCCATAGGGATCATTTTTGGACTACTCATTAGAGGATGTAATAAACGAATGCAAACCCAATTTGAGTAAGATCTATATGACAATTTGGATCTTATGGCAATTTATGTCGATTTCATAGGGGTCATTTGTATGGGGGCTGGTTCTGAACATTGACCGATTCTCACCAATTTCAATAGCGTTCATCCTATGGCTCATAAAAGCTTATATACTAAATTTCATCAAAATATATTTATGTTTGTGACCTGCAGTTTGATTACAAGGTTTACATGGACACACAGACGGACGGACGGACGGACATCGTTAAATCGAATCAGATAGTGATTCTGATTCAGTGATTCAGATAGTGATTCTGATTCGATTGGTATAATAAAAGATGGGTCTGGTCAAATATTTTTGGTAGTTACAAACAGCAGCACAAAGTCATTATACCCAAACCACATAGTGGTATAGGGTATAAAAATGCATTCCTGACAGCTCTTCAGAAATGTATAGAGAAGAAGCATCGAAGTAACAGAATTATATTTTGACCTGATTTAAAGTCTTCAAATTATGCTCAAGCTACAATTGAAAACTAAAAAAAACAAGTAAGAAAATTATAGTCGGTCTAGACCGACTATACGATACCCTATACCATGCGTTTAGAAACCCTATCTCTTAGGCCCAACTAACTGGACATTGAAAATAAGCAAAAACCAAATTTGAGAGGTATTTTTATTAATTTTTTGGCCGCATATATGAAAAAGTTCATATCGGACGCTATATCTATAAAGGGACTAGGTCCAAAAATGGACCGATCCTGATCATGTTTGGTAAAGTCTCTTTTATTTTGCAAAAATATGTACAAACAAAATTTGAGAAGAATCAGTGCAATATTTTTGTTTTTTAATAGATTTAAGTGAAGATCGGGAAGCAGATCTATATGGGGTCAAAGGGATCATTTTTGGACTACTCATTAGTGGATGTAATGAACGCATACAAACCCAATTTGAGTAAGATCTATATGACAATTTGCATCTTATGGCAATTTATGTCGATTTCATATGGGTAATTTGTATGGGGGCTAGGTCTGAACATGGACCGATTCTCACCAATTTCAATAGCGTTCATCCCATGGCCGATAAAAGCCTATATACCAAATTTCATCAAAATATATGCATATTTGCGACCTGCAGTTTGATTACAAGCTTTACATGGACACACAGACGGACGGACGGACATTGTTAAATCAACTCAGAAAGTGATTCTGATTCGATCGGTATAATTAAAGATGGGTCTAGGTCAAATATTTTTGGTTGTTACAAACAGCAGCACAAAGTCATTATACCCAAACCACATAGTGGTATAGGGTATAAAAACAAGTAAGAAAATTATAGTCGGTCTAGACCGACTATACGATACCCTATACCATGCGTTTAGAAACCCTATCTCTTAGGCCCAACTAACTGGACATTGAAAATAAGCAAAAACCAAATTTGAGTGGGATTTTTATTAATTTTTTTTGGCTGCAGATATGAAAAAGTTCATATCGGACGCTATATCTATAAAGGGACTAGGTCCAAAAATGGACCGATCCTGATCATGTTTGGTAAAGTCTCTTGTATTTTGCAAAAATATATACAAACAAAATTTGAGAAGAATCAGTGCAATATTTTTGTTTTTAATAGATTTAAGTGAAGATCGGGAAGCAGCTCTATATGGGGTCAAAGGGATCATTTTTGGACTACTCAATAGTGGATGTAATGAACGCATACAAACCCAATTTGAGTAAGATCTATATGACAATTTGGATCTTATGGAAATTTATGTCGATTTCATATGGGTAATTTGTATGGGGGCTAGGTATGAACATGGACCGATTCTCACCAATTTCAATATCGTTCATCCCATGGCCGATAGCAGCTTATATATCAAATTTCATCAAAATATATTCATATTTGCGACCTGCAGTTTGATTACAAGCTTTACATGGACACACAGACGGACGGACGGACGGACGGACGGACGGACGGACGGACGGACATTGTTAAATCAACTCAGAAAGTGATTCTAATTCGATCGGTATAATTAAAGATGGGTCTAGGTCAAATATTTTTGGTTGTTACAAACAGCAGCACAAAGTCATTATACCCAAACCACATAGTGGTATAGGGTATAACAAATATTCGAAAAGGAATCAATAGCCCCGAAAGTTCCAGAACTAGGACTGATTAATATTTTTTTTCTGTGCAAATTTAAAGAGAACAAGTAAGAGTGTTAAATTCGGCTGTGCCGAATCTTTGATACCCTCCACCTCGGTTTGAGTCTTGATAATAAATGTAAATGAAAAAGTAAACAATTTGTTAAACTTAATACCAAATTATTTCAGCAAATTCTTTGGGTTGGCTTTCGTCTTTTCTATTATTTCGGATTTATTTCGGTGTTTGCTTTTTGGTCGTCATGGTTGCTGATCGCATGCATTTTGGTTATATACCTATATGCATGCGTTTCCGGTTATATGACATAACTTCTCTTTTAATTTAGTTTTTGTTAATTAAATAGATCGCCCTAACCTCCATTGCAAAGGCAATGGTTGTGTAGGGTGGCTATATGCATTAAATCGTGCCAATTGGAGATGGCTGTATAGTTTCTTTTAACTGGGCAAATATTTCTGCGTTTATTTATGTAACAATTTTTGTGTTCGCAATTCTTAAATATCATTTGAGGTTTTCTAAAATTCATTGAATTTAAATCAATGTTTTCTGTAGTCGGATTCTGTAAATTTCAACGATCCGACAATCGCAAAATATATAGACAGCTAGGGATTAAGTGATTCACTAAGTACAGACATCTTAACGACAGTCGACAAATCTATTTGTCTATTTATTTAAATTGTAAACGAGCCGCATCTCTGTTAAAATAAGCGAAAAACACAAAAAAGAATAGAAAAAAACAAATTACTTCGTGCTTGACAAGATGATTTTATCTTTATGTTTAATATCTTTAATATTTCTCTGTATTTATTTGAAAATGAAATAATGAATGAATATGCTATTTAATTTAAACATTTAAACATTTTAACAAAATTAAAATTTGCATTAATTGCAATATGTCTGAAAAATGACTAAAACTAACAAACATATTTAATTTTTTTATTTATATAAAAAAGTTTTTTAATAGAAGCAAAATATTTTCACTATTTTATGTTTTTTATTTATGTATGTATGACGAAATTTCAACCTAAAAATTTAAATTTTTATCGATTGAATAAACAACACAAAAATGGTTGTCGTTTAGATAACAACAACAGCTGACTTTAACAATAGCGAATATCGTTTAAAAATTTTACTGATAATTTTGCTATTCTTTTTTTTAACGATTCGACTATCGTTAAAAGAATTTACAGAAAAGCTATTAATTTCTCCTGAATGCCAATATTTTTTTTAAATGTAAACATTTTTTAATTGTAAACATATTTGGTGTTTTTTTTTTTGGAATTTCATGCAATTGATGTCTTCTAAATTTAAAATTATTATTTCCGACGTTATGATATGATTTTCTGAAATTCAGTTAATATTTTCTAATTTATAATTGGAAATTTTAATTCCAGTTTTTATACCCTATACCACTATGTGGTTTGGGTATAATGACTTTGTGCTGCTGTTTGTAACTACCAAAAATACTTGACCTAGACCCATCTTTAATTATACCGATCGAATCAGAATCACTATCTGATTCGATTTAACGATGTCCGTCCGTCCGTCCGTCTGTGTGTCCATGTAAAGCTTGTAATCAAACTGCAAATATGAATATATTTTGATGAAATTTGGTATATAAGCTTTTATCGGCCATAGGATGAACGCTATTGAAATTGGTGAGAATCGGTCCATGTTCAGACCTAGCCCCCATACAAATGGCCCCTATGAAATCGACTTAAATTGCCATAAGATCCAAATTATCATATAAATCTTAGTCAAATTGGGTTTGTATGTGTTTATTACATCCGTTAATCAGTAGTCCAAAAATGATACCTTTGGGACAACTCTTAGTCATAGGCCCAATATAGAGCTGCTTCCCGATCTTCACTTAAATCTATCAAAAAACAAAAATATTGCACTGATTCTTCTCAAATTTTGTTTGTATATATTTTTGCAAAATACAAGAGACCTTACCAAACATGGTCAGGATCGGTCCATTTTTGGGACTAGTCCCCATATAGATATAGCATTCGATATGAACTTTTTCATATCTGCAGACAAAAAAATTTATAAAAATCCCACTCAAATTTGGTTTATGCTTATTTTCTATGTCCAGTTAGTTGGGCCTATGGGGTAGTGTCTCTCTAAACGCATGGTATAGGGTATCCTATAGTCGGTCTAGACCGACTATAATTTTCTTACTTGTTAGAATTGATATTTTCTAAAATTTGAATGGAAAATTTAAAAAGTGCAATTTTGTATTTATGTGAATAATACTGCTTTAGTAATTATAAACAATTTTTAAAAATTAGATGTAATCGCAATCAGATATTTTGTAGGTAAAGCAGAATAATAATTCCTATATAACTATGTAGAACTTTTTTGAAAGCAATCAACTTATTGATAACTCGGTAACTCTATTTTGTAAAGACAACAAAAAGTTAATATGCCAAACTTATGTTCATATTTGTAAAAGAATAATGAAAATACGTATGAAATAAAAGACCAGCCCGTGTATACTCTTAACATTGTTCTGTATGATATCTAGTTGAAAATATCAACATTCATGTTAAAATAGAAATAACTATTGCAAAGCTAATTAGAACAAACAAAAATTGTGGCGCCATCTACTGTGGCATAGTCAAGCTGAGCAAAATGAAGTGACACTCTGTTAATGCAAAAGAAATGTATTTTCCCCACAACAAAATATTGCAGAATTTTATGTAAATAAAATAATATACCGACTTATTTCTAACATGCAGTTATTATGGATATACATATATAGAATATATGTGTATTATTTGTATTATCCCTGCAGGAAGTCTGGGGTCAAGTGTCCCCAAGTCAACACTTTTGTCTATTTTGTTGACATTGTCAACTAAGCGTCTACACTATTTACTTTACTTTATCTGTCAAAAAAATTTTCCATCGTGAAGTTGGGAGTTCTGTTTCTTCTTGATTTCTATAGCTTTGTTTGAAAAACACGTTGTTGGACGAAAAACTAAAGTTTTAAAACAAGATATAGAAAAATTGAATATAAAAGGTAAATAAAAATATATTTTATAATAAATCAAATCAAAAAAATAATAAGTAAATGAAGTTTTAAACGAAAAGTGAAAGAACAATCAAATTTGTACAAGAATATCTGGTTCCAATGTCTACATATGGTCCCATGAGAACTACCTAGTCGCTAGTAAATCTCTGGTTCCAAGGACTACATATGGTCCCATGAGAACTACCTAGTCACTATCTAATCAATAGTACCAATGTCACTAGTAATTTGCAATGATACGTACATGTTAAATGTCTATAGAAAATTACATTGTCTGGGGTATAGTTAGTCAGTAGTACTGGTGACAAAGTCAAAAGTGAATCAGTACTGTTTCACTATTGACATTTCCTGCAGGGATTTAATATCTTTATGTATGTATATGTAAATGTTACACAAAAAAATACAACATCAAACGTTATTTTTGTGTTTTTCTCTTTAAATAGATTTATACATAAAATTTTTTTTGCTAAATTTACATTGTTTTTTTTTTATTAACAACTAGGTATTTTAGCATTATTTGCTTTAGATGCTGGTGAATTTTTACTCCCTTTGCATATATTAACTCGTAGTGTCTGCTTGTCGAAAAAATTTTGGATCGATTTAGCCCCTTTCCCGAGACCCATTCGATCTGAAATTTTGCAGGCAGGCTCGTGGTATAACAGAAATGATCTAACAAATTTTTTTAGTGTTGCCAAAACAATGGAAACTTTTAAAATTTTCTACCAGAGTTAATAAAAAAATGTACAAAGTGTTAGTTTTTATTATATTATTACCACAATGACCATAAAAACAACAAGTCCAGCTATGACAGCAACACAACATTTAGAATAACAACAAGAACAATATAGAAACATCATATTTTTCATTTTTTTTTTACTTTTTAAGAGATTTCCCTGGACCTGTTCCACTGGTTTTAATGATTTTTGAAAGAGAAATCTTCCCACGAATTTGGTGAATCATTCCCACTAAAAACGATCACTGTAGCTGCACTATTGAGGGCGTGATCGCGACAAGAACAACATAGAAAATTATATTTTTTCAAGACTTTTTTTAGTTCTTCATTCAAATCTCGGGCCCTAATCGACCGATTTGGACGATTTTAAATAGAAAACTTTTCAGGATGTTAATGAATCATTTTTTATGTCAACGCGCACCCTAGCTGCCCGATTGATGCCGTCATCGTGATTTCCACAGACGGACAGACGGACATCTCTATATCAACTCCGGTTGTTATAAGGATCACAAATATATATATTTTATGGGGTCCAAAATTTTTTTTCTAATTATTACAAACGGAATGACAAACTTATATATACCCTCTGCACACTGGAGTGGAGGGTATAATGAGATACCGCTTAAAAATTATTTCCCAACAATTTTGTTTATCATTTCATCTAATAGGATAGCTCAATGTCCCAAAAAAGTCACTTGTTTGATCAATGATTTCATTGTTGGAGCTAAATTTCTTTCTGCCAGCCATTTCTTGCCTTTTGATAACACTGTGTGACAAAAAAAATACCTGGGATGCGAAGGTTTTTTTCTGATTGGTCTTGTCGAGTACAACAAGACCATGTCCTTGAAATTTGCGAAACACCTCCAAAATCGTGAGTTACGGACAAGAAATCGGGGTTTCGGCCCTTTTGCACATATAAGCCAGTAACTTTGTTGAGTATCAACTGATTTTGAATTTCTCAGTGGATCTGGAAACAAGAAAATGAGGCCTTTTGAATATGTGAAGACGATATTTAAGTAATATTGAAACATCTGTGCGTATTCCTCCAGCAAACTCATTTTCTTTAAAAATACCCTCTATATTTCAACTTTTGAGATGTTTTTACACATTTTTTTTTATTTAGGAACCGTATAATTTATGGGCTTATTATAAAAGCATTTACTTATGAATAAAATGCAGTTTTGGGTTAGAAAATCTGGTAAAAATTAACTGAGTTATTAAACTTTTAATAAAAAAAAAAATAAGAAATAAAAAATTCAATAAATGCCTGCACAAACAAAACATTTTTGGCTAAAATAACATTTACGGTTATTCAATTCAAAAATGTTTGCAGGCATTTATTTCATGTTCCCAGATATTTCTATCGCATGCTTTTTTGTATCACTGTACAATGTTTGATAATGTAAAACATAGCGGATAAGATAGCAATTCATAGAATTTTATCATGGCTACACACTTGTGCATTTTCTTGGATAAATGTGGTCGTTTTTGAAATCGTTGTTGCATCAGTCCGAGAAGTCACCGTATGGGGACTTCTTCATCGAAAGTTAACAAAGTTGTTAAAAAATACAATTAAAAAAAAATAGATAAACGAAAATAAGGTATTTTTTTAGGCATGCCAAAACAATGGAAACTTTTATACTTTTATACCAGAGTTGATTAAAACAGAGTTGATTAAAATCTTAACCATTGTTTAAATATTTACAGTTTCTGATGTTTTCCTTAAACTGTTTCTTGAACACGATTTCATTTTTCAATGTTTTAATCTTAGAACTAATTTTTATAAAATAATGACAAGAATAAAAAGATTTAAAAACCAGAATAATAGATTATTTTAGTTAAGCACAAGTAAACTTGTGAGAAATATTATATGAATAAATCCATAATTTCTAAAATTATCAAGAAATATCGTGACGATTGAATATTTGGGCGGCAGACCCCGTAAAATGGGTCCAAGACAGGATAATTTAAAAGCAAAAGAGATGAAAAAATATCAAAACATGTTACATAAAAAGGTCATTTACATTCTGAAAATAAAAATTTGTGCTCGTACTATTTCTCGACGAGCAATTGAGGATGATATTGGTTATCGTCCTGTGAAGAAATCACCGATATATAATAAAAAAAAAATCATTTGGCTCGCATAAATGTTACTAAATAACAAGACGGAATAAAAAAATTCGTTTCAGATGAGTCCAAATTTAATTTAAGAGGTCATGGTGAAATAAAATTTGTACGACGACCAAAGGGAAAAGACTAGACCCAAAATAAACAAATAAACCTGTTAAGTTTGACGGTGAAAATATTATGGTATGGCATTACTTTCGGACCAAGGAATTGATCCAATTCATTAAAAGATCGCAAACTCTAATTGGATACAGGCAATTTCTAAATGACTTAACATATCCATACGCGGAGGAAAATATGCCCTTGGTCTGTAATTTCCAACAAGACTAACCCAAAACACGCCTCTAAAGTTGTGGCCGGATGGCTATAATCTAATGCAATTATAGTTTTGGAATGGTCAGTCCAATTAACAAGTCTCAATCCCATAGAGAGCCAACGGGAAATTGTAGATTGGAAAATATGATCATGAAATTGCACAAACAAGCAGTTAATTCAGAGTGGCGAAAATTTCAATGGTTATCATCAACAATATAATTGACTCCATGTCTCGACGTTGTCAACCCGTACTTAAAAATAATGGATATCCAACAAAATATGGAAACTGAAATTAAAGGGAAAGTTTTCAATTATTGTATAGTAAAAGTTTCCAATGTTTTGTCAACAGCATAAAAATAAATATTGTTAAGTTTTTTTTTATTTTTTTTTAAGTTAAAACATATAATTTTTTAAATTAATAAAATAGTTTTTAATTATATGATAATTATATGTTTTAGTATTGACCGTTCAAGTTGTCAAAAATTAACTTTGTTAAACGTTTTCATTGTATTTTCACTCACTGATCCTTATAACAACTCAAGCTCAACGAAATATGCGGCAACTCTTTTTGTTTTCTTAACTTCTTCCTCTCCCCACTAATCCTTTACATACATTAAGAAATGCTTTGAACAAGCGACAAACATTAATCTATAATTAGTTTATTTGCCGGTGTCTGATGGGTCACACACCTTTCGGTTCGGTTTCGTTATAAAATTAATGTAATAATAATTAAAGTGTGTTTAAATTCATAGAAATGTATTAAATGTGTTATTAAGCGAATAATGCACATAATTAAAGTGTTCTTGTGATGAAACGCATTAAAGAAAATGCAATTAAATGTGAATAAAAAATTGTGTTAAATTATCTTGTCACCATGGTTGTCAACACAATATGGTGAAGCAGCGCTGCTGCTGCAGCCACTTGTTTATTTGTTTCGGGTGTTTCGTTTTTTCTTTATTTTCGTTTCGTTCGTGTAGTTGGTTTTTTTTATGTTCACAACATAAACTGTAAATATTAAGAGCAAAGATAAAGTCGTGGGCGCAATCGTTTAAATTGTGTGATTTTTTTAAAGAGTGCCGCAAAAATAAGAGTAAATGAGTGAAATTTAAAGAGAGATGCAGAAAAGTATTGTATTAAAAGAGAATCTTGATGGGGCTGTCAATTTTGATAGGTTTTTGTTAAAAAAAATACTTATTAATTTTTATTTTAATCTGATTTAGTCTATAAAAATATTAAAAATATTAAAATTTGATGTATATTCACAAAATCTGCATTTTATTTTCAATGAAAATAAATCAAAAATTCAAATAAATTTTCGAATTATAATTGTACTTCTGCCAAATGATCTGGAATGGAATTAAGTTTTTGTGACAAAATGTTTATATTAATCTCTTTTATTTCTAACTTTCTTATTCTCTAAATTTTTATTGAGAATTTATTATTTCAAGAGCCAAGCTTTCTATAGATTTTAATAACAATATTTAAAAAACAAAAACCGAGGCTAATTCTTATAAGAACTTGTTAATATGATTTATTTCTACTTTAAACGAAATTCAAGAAATAAAATATTTTACAATTTTACCTCTTTCTATATAAATTTTTGAACTTTTTAAAAGATTTTTCTTAAAAATATTTTTACGTAAAAAGGATTTCACAGTATTTGTTTTTAAGAATTGGTATTTGTTAACTTTTCCATAGAAAAATTTTATACTTATGAGTAGCAAAATTAATTTATTTTTTTAAATAGAGAAATAACATATTTTTCTTAGATTATAAAATATACATATGTACATACATATGTATGTACGTATACATATTAGAGTGATGTGAGATAGCGATTGATCGATTTTCAGTTGGATACTAAACGCGATCTGAGCAAATAGTTTTAAAATCCTACAAGCGAAATTTTAGGCTGATTGGAGTTAAACGGATCGAAGTTAATAAACATCTATAAAGAAATTTTAGTTTTCAAAAATCTTAAAAATTTAAAATTTCATTTATTTATAAAAGAAAAAATATTAACATTAAACATCTTTACTTCGGAGAAAAAAAAAACAAAACTTAAAAGTATTCATTTTTATTCTATTGACAAAACAATGGAAACCTTTACTATACAATAATTGAAAATTTCTCCATTTTTGTTTGCTTCACAATGCCGAGGCATGTTGATGATATCCATTGAACTTTTTTGCCACTCTAAATTTTCTATGGGATTTTCTCTGGGATTGCATTAGATTCTAGCCACTCGGTCACAGCTTTGGAGGTGTGTTTTGGGTCATTGTCTTGGTGGAACCTACAGACCATGAGCATATTTTCCTACGCCAATTAAAATTTGCCTGTATCAAAATTCCAGTTAGAGCGTGTTTTACTACATGAATTGGATCCATTTCTTGGTTCGAAAATTATTCCATTATCATAAATTTGCCAGCACCAATCTTAAAAGTTTTATTTGTATATTTTCATCATGGCCTCTTAAATTAAACGTGGACTCATCTGAAAAGAGAACAGTATTCCAATTCGGTATTCAAATTAATTCGAGTTAATTTTTTATTTTTTTTTTGTTTTGTCTTTTCTAACTCCTCTGGTTTAATATGGTTAGGAATATCTCTAAAATTCTCTATTTTTTTTATCTATGTATATGTGATCAAGTTAAATTGCAATCAATTAAAAAAAAATATTTTTATAAAATTATATATTTTTTTTTATTTTTATACCTTTTTTAAATACTAAAATACTGCTGGATTCTTGGGATGAAATTCGATTAGCTTTAAAATTCACATATAGTATATTTTATTAACATTTGCATAGATCCCGCTTAGACGCGAAGTTGAATTCGAAAGTAAAACATTTAGCCGTAATAAAAAAAAAAAAAAAAAAACAAATCTTAAATGAGTCATGTTCATTTTTATAAATAATTGAATTAGAGAAATTAATATTTCTTTACTTAATCAATAATAAAATTTTATTTGATTTAAAAAATTTTCAAAATATGAAATTAAACTTTTTTTCATTATATTTAAGAAAGTTTGGGTTAATTTTTCGATATATTATTATTAAAATAATTTGGCAGCCCTGATCTTAAGAAAAGTGTTAAATTTCAAATCAACAGTGTATGAAACTAGACTTTGTGTATAAAAACTTTATTTTTAACTTAATGTTGAAAATGTTACTGCTGTTAAAGTCTTCAAAATTATCGCTATTAAAAGGTAAGTTTTATACAAATAACTTTTTTATAACTATTTCAGAACTAAAATAAACGAAGTGGATAAAACTAGGATAATATGGATTTGGAAAAATTTTATTTTAAAAATTAAAAATTTAAATTGAAAATTAAAAATTAAAAATTAAAAATAAAAAATTAAAAATTAAAAATAAAAAAATAAAAATTAAAAATTAAAAATTAAAAATTAAAAATTAAAAATTAAAAATTAAAAATTAAAAATTAAAAATTAAAAATTAAAAATTAAAAATTAAAAATTAAAAATTAAAAATTAAAAATTAAAAATTAAAAATTAAAAATTAAAAATTAAAAATTAAAAATTAAAAATAAAAATTAAAAATTAAAAATTAAAAATTAAAAATTAAAAATTAAAAATTAAAAATTAAAAATTAAAAATTAAAAATTAAAAATTAAAAATTAAAAATTAAAAATTAAAAATTAAAAATTAAAAATTAAAAATTAAAAATTAAAAATTAGAAATTAAAAATTAAAAATTAAAAATTAAAAATTAAAAATTAAAAATTAAAAATTAAAAATTAAAAATTAAAAATTAAAAATTAAAAATTAAAAATTAAAAATTAAAAATTAAAAATTAAAAATTAAAAATTAAAAATTAAAAATTAAAAAATTAAAAATTAAAAATTAAAAATTAAAAATTAAAAACTAAAAAAAAAAAAAAAAAAATTAAAAATTAACAATTAAAAATTAAAAATTAAAAAAAAATTATAAATTATAAATTATAAATTATAAATTATAAATTATAAATTATAAATTATAAATTATAAATTATAAATTATAAATTATAAATTATAAATTATAAATTATAAATTATAAATTATAAATTATAAATTATAAATTATAAATTATAAATTATAAATTATAAATTATAAATTATAAATTATAAATTATGAATTATAAATTATAAATTATAAATTATAAATTATAAATTATAAATTATAAATTATGAATTATAAATTATAAATTATAAATTATAAATTATAAATTATAAATTATAAATTATAAATTATAAATTATAAATTATAAATTATAAATTATAAATTATAAATTATAAATTATAAATTATAAATTATAAATTATAAATTATAAATTATAAATTATAAATTATAAATTATAAATTATAAATTATAAATTATAAATTATAAATTATAAATTATAAATTATAAATTATAAATTATAAATTATAAATTATAAATTATAAATTATAAATTATAAATTATAAATTATAAATTATAAATTATAAATTATAAATTATAAATTATAAATTATAAATTATAAATTATAAATTATAAATTATAAATTATAAATTATAAATTATAAATTATAAATTATAAATTATAAATTATAAATTATAAATTATAAATTATAAATTATAAATTATAAATTATAAATTATAAATTATAAATTATAAATTATAAATTATAAATTATAAATTATAAATTATAAATTATAAATTATAAATTATAAATTATAAATTATAAATTATAAATTATAAATTATAAATTATAAATTATAAATTATAAATTATAAATTTATAATTTATAATTTATAAATTATAAATTATAAATTATAAATTATAAATTATAAATTATAAATTATAAATTATAAATTATAAATTAAAAATTAGAAATAAAAAATTAAAAATTAAGAATTAAAAATTATAAATTATAAATTATAAGTTATAAATTATAAATTATAAATTATAAATTATAAATTATAAATTATAAATTATAAATTATAAATTATAAATTATAAATTATAAATTATATATTATAAATTATAAATTATAAATTATAAATTATAAATTATAAATTATAAATTATAAATTATAAATTATAAATTATAAATTATAAATTATAAATTATAAATTATAAATTATAAATTATAAATTATAAATTATAAATTATAAATTATAAATTATAAATTATAAATTATAAATTATAAATTATAAATTATAAATTATAAATTATAAATTATAAATTATAAATTATAAATTATAAATTATAAATTATAAATTATAAATTATAAATTATAAATTATAAATTATAAATTATAAATTATAAATTATAAATTATAAATTATAAATTATAAATTATAAATTATAAATTATAAATTATAAATTATAAATTATAAATTATAAATTATAAATTATAAATTATAAATTATAAATTATAAATTAAGTATTGACTTCATAAAGTAAATAATGAAAATAAGAATTCAAGAGAAATTGTTTAACCTAAAATTATGTTACTTTTAATAAGAACTGTTGAACTGAATAGCCAAATTTTCTCTTACATACGAGGTTTGTAAAAGAAACTTTGGAAATTTGCGCTTGGATTTGTGCATTTACAAGACATGATAATTTTTGAAAACGTTAAAGAACTTCGTTGATGTGTTTAAGATTGATTGAAATTTTTTAAAGTTATTGTTCATTGTTTTTGAGTTGTAACAACACTAACTGGCTAATGAACTTCCAAAAGCTTTAATTGCATCCTTTTAATCAAATTTCCGTAAGCCTACAATTAAACAATAATTGCCCTCTTTATTGCTTTAATAAAACCATCAAATATTCAAATTATGTCGAGAAATTTGTAGAGCTGCAGTAATCTCATTCCCATACAAATCACTTTATTGCTGGGATGTGGTTTTCGTAGGCTTTAATCATGTGTTTGAGTGAGGTTAATTGCTGTTTACAGAATTTTGCTTAAATTACGTTGATAACAAATGAAGTGTTATAAGTAGACACAATAGAGATGCCTTGATGTTACAATTGTTTAACAAACCAAAAAGTTAAATTAACATTTGGTTTATTAAACATTTGGTTTATCTCTTAAAAGCCACACATAACAATTACAAACATGATATGACATTTGTAATGGCTTAAGAGATTATTTTCAATTTTGCAATATTTTTACATTTCTACAAGGTTTTTGATTTTTGTTTGTTTTTTGACTTATCAAATGAAATTTAAGAATAAATATTCCAAAATTGCTTAACCAGCATCTAAGGTATCATTGATTGTTAAATTGAATTTAAATCCTCTCTTGAGACATCAATATTGTCTCATCGTATAGAGTAAGCAAAAATAAGGTATGCAACAAGAACGAAGGATAATATTTAATGCTCGGCTTGTAATACAATGTCATTCAGTAAAATAAATAATGAAATTTTTGACCAAAATCCTCAATTGTTACGCATGAACAATGTATAACTTAAGTTAATCATTATTATACATAATTATTATATTTGTATATAGATTCTAAAGCAATTGTATGTTGGTGGCAATTGTGTGAATCGAGTCACCACGGAAAACTAGGCCGTACTCTCAGACGTAGGCAGGACTGAGATCTCAGTGTACACGAATTATTTAAAGCTGCTAACAGAGACAGGGTTGGGGGGTGTTATCGATATTCCGGTATCTCGCAGAATTCCGGACAAAGTTAGTGTCTTCCAGGACATATTTCATGCAACTCGCAGAGCAACAAAGATAATTATTGAATAATTCCAACAACCACATATTCATGCATGTGCAAGGGAAAGCATTAGATCCTTTAATCAAATCCAAAAACATAATTTCAGGCCAAAGTGGATAACGAGTTAGCTGACGTGGGTAAGCGGATGAACTTTAAGTCGACGGGACAGACAATTGACAGTAATATTTTAATAGCTTTATCAGAATTAGCGAATAACTTCAACGAAATAGCGGGAACTACATTGAGAACAAGGTAGATGCAACTGATCTATTGTAGAGTATTCCTTTTTCCTATGACTCTTACCTGATCCAATCAGTTAGGATCTTAAGAATTCTTATGTATTTTTTGTTGTTCCTTACCGTATTTAAAAAAAAAACCATATATCTCAAAAACGTAACGAAGGATTTTCATATCTTTGACCTTTTTGTAAATCGATAGTTCTATGAATTTATGAATTTTATACAAATGCTCCGATCTGTTTTGTAAAGGAGATTTTATTAGTTCGCAATACAATCTTCATTAAATGATTTTGCTACCGCTTTTGAAGAGAATGACTCTAATTGCCCGGAAAATCATAGTGGATAGTCGCGTATTGATACTCTTTGCAAAATTTTTAATAATGTGCTTTTAAATCGCTCAAACCGCTCAAACTATAATGAATGAGTTCCAAGCTGGTTTTTGGAAGCGTTACTCTGCAGTTGAAAACGTTTTCAATCTTGTGAATTTAGTTCACCTTAATAAGATAAGTGGCAGTAGATTTTTATGTGTTTTTGACATGAATCCTAGGAACTCTCTGCTATATTGATTATCGGTCATGAACTTATTATCAAAATTTATCCACATTTTACAACTCTATTATGAAAACAATACAAGCCAAATACGGTGTGGTAATGATTACTCCGAACATTTTAGCGTTGATCTTGGTGTAAAACAAGGATGAAAATGACATAGCTAATGCACTACCTGGCGGAGTAAAGGTTTTGGATGTTTGCTTTGTGTGGACGACATTGTCATTTCAGCCGATTTACCAACAACACTTTAAAACATGATTGATATGCTCTCAATGTATTGCAACCAATGGAGTCTGAAAGTAAACCTCAATAAATTAAAAACTCTCTTTTTCCATATCGGTACTCGTATATCTTGGAATTAAATTCAATTACAATTTATCTTTGAAAAAACATACAACAAATAAGTTGTCTTCCTTGATTGCCTCAACATGGTCTAGATACATAAATCATCCTCAAATGTTAAATAATAATAAATTATAAATTTTCAATTCGGCTTCAATATCTATCATGTTTTATGGAGCAAAGATTTTTTCGAAATTTGGTGATGTTGAAAAACTATTTCGATTTTTATTTATTTTTATTTTATTTAAGCTAATTAGGCCTAACGTTTCCAATGTAAATAAAACAACCGCTTATTCCATTTTTCCTGACGTTTCGTCAATTTTATGTTGAGTTTATCAAAGGTAGTCTATTTGAAAAATAAAACATAAATTATTACAAAAATACATAATTCACCAACAGCAATTATAACTCACAGTAATATGGATTTGTCTTTACATTAAAATAAAATTATTTGTTACATATAAACAAAAAACATTCAATGTAAAATAACATTTAATTACACACAACATTTAAAACACAACTTAAAAGTAATATCACAGGGTATCAACTGATGGCAATCACAGGGTATCAACTGATGGCAATCATGATCAACTGATGGCAATCATGATCAACTGATGGCAATCATGTAACTCGCATTAATATTGTTTGTAGCCTCTTTCAAGTTCATCGTATTCTTTATGTTCTGTTGTATACGTAAACTTTCCAATGTAAATCTCTTCCTCTCTCTTGTCTCTTTATCCAAAATTTCAACTTGTTTAAAATCAGCTGTATGGCCTGTCTTTAGTATATGTTGTGCTAAAGCTGTACTTTCTTTGCCCTTTGTCATGTCTGCTTGATGTTCGCCTATTCTCTTTTCTAATGTTCTTTTTGTTGTCCCTATATATATTTCGTTACATTTTTGGTGGTCGTTACCATTGCAATTAATTTTGTAAACAATGTTGCTCTGTTGCTGTTTTGCAATCGGAACTTTCGTTTTAGAAAAAATTGTGTTTAATTTATCAAAGAAATGTTGCTCTTACCAAAAAGAACTCCTAACTATATCTCTACTTAGAAACTGGTCTTAGCTCTTTACATTTGGATACCATAAAGCTTTACTTTGACTATATTAATAGAGCTCTTCGTTTAAACAATCATAGACTCGCTCATGCTTTAGCTGAAAAAATTATAGAAAAGAAGACTTACTGGGCTGAAGAATGGTCAAATCTATGCGAAAGCAATCATAGATTCATCGAAAAGAAAGGAAATTAGTGATCTGCTTTCCGATGTAAGAGGTTCTCAACTCCTCTTTCGGTTCATATTTTTCGTCACGGTCTACAAGTTTGATAATAAAGGCTAGAGTCGGATTATTAGACCCTTAACGCAAGGTGCTTCAGTAATTATTCAGTAGGCTTATGTACGCTATGCAACTTAGATGCTACCGAAAATACATTTCACTTCATTGGAGTTTGTCCTATTTAAAAGTAATGCAAATTCTTTAATACAAGGGACTTATTTTTCACGAAGTTGTAAATATGTTAAATGGCATTGAATATTATGATATATAGTATTATGTAAATATCTAAAAATTTGTTTGCAATATAGAAAAGTCGTAGATGAATTTGCTTAACTATTTCCTAAAATACAATATATTTATCTATTTTAATTATTAAAAATTTATTAGAAACAAATTAAATAAAATCAAAATTTTATCTAAACTAATTGCCAATCTGGTTCTCAACATTTATATTATATCAAGAATGGATTATAAGAACTTTTATTCTTTAAAAATGTCTTTTATTTTTTATATTTGAAACATAAACATCAATAAATAAAAAAAAAAAAAAAAATAATAAAAATAAAAATAAATAATAGTCCTAATCTACTAATCCGACTATATGACTAAATCACTCAAAGTATTTGTAAAACGTATATAACGTTCGAAGTTATCTTCACAAAAATTCTGTTAATTCAACAGTCTCTGTTAAGTACTTAACATTTTCGTAAAACGTTTATAACTTTCGTCCCTAACTGTACACCATTTAAAACGATTGCTATTGAAATTGTAGAAACTCAGTATATATTCAGACCAAGCCGCCATGTAAATGTTCTCCTAGGGTACATCTAAATTAAACTTTGGTCCATATTTCTATATATACTACTAAATTCTATATATACTACTAAGCTGGGAAAAACTACTATGCAAGTATAGTAAAGCCTCCAAAGGATTTGCTATTTTAGGTCACACTTCTTTTGACGATTGTTTGCTTAGTTTTTCAGCTATAACTCAAAAACCATTGATGATTTCTCATTTCATTCCTAAGCAAAATTTTTATTAATTCATCCATGTAAAAAAAATAGAATAAAAAAAGGTACATCATTATATATTCATCGAATCAGGAAGTCAGTAATTAGTGTTACTATACATTTGTTAGAAAAAATGTCCGTAAGTCGAATAATAGTTTAAGCTATTAATAATTAAAAAATATATATAGGGTTTACTGTTTTTAACAGAGAAAAAAAATCATAAGAAAAAGTGTTCGTCCATTTGAAATATTTATACAAAAAACTCAGTTTTAAAGTGTCCTCTTTACTTATTTTACCCCACTCACCCAAAATGACGCTTTCAACATTTTCTTTGACGTATTCTGACGTATTTTGCGCTCCAGACAATTCCTCAAATGCTCTATAGAATTAAGATCGAGTGATTAGGGTGGTGATTTAAATTGTTCTTTTATGTATTTTGTAGAAGAACCACAGCTTGACCTTGTGCGCCACATATTTTTTTTAAAAGCTTTATATATCCAATTTGATCCATCATCGTCCCAGTAAATATGAGTTTACCATCCTTGTTTACTGGCATACAACCCCCCAACAATATCCACCGTGCCAAAAAAGTTTCTTTATTTAATTAAGTTCCATATTTTTTTTTTGCTAAATTAACTTCTGTCCTCTAATGCTGAATATGCAAAACTTACTTGAAAATAAAACACATTCCCAAAATTTAAGAGCCTTGTTCAAATACTCATTTCCGAAGACCATACGTTTTTTATACACCCCACACCACTGTGCTAAGGGTATATATCAGTTTGTCATTTCATCGAACATAAAACAACGAAAATTCAATTTGAGACCCACAGATCTTTCCTCGTGTCTAAATATAGTTATGTCCGTCTATCCGCCTGTCTATCTGGCTGTTGAAAACATGCTCATTAACAAAATAAAGCATATAGCTGGATAAAGTTAAGATAATATTGTTTTTCATTATTTCGAGAAAATGGCGTAAATTGGATGTCAGTATGCCAAAATGTGACACAAAAAGTGAAGACGCCTCTAAAAAATGCTATACAATTTCATATAAAAAACCGAAAATAATGAAAATTTTTTATGTGTAACAGAACATGTTGATATCTCTAAATATGTATGTATCAGCGATGCATACACACACATTTTTGTTTGCTTAGTGTTTTTGTTTTTTTTTTGTACATGTGAACAAACAGTTTATCAATGAGATTAAGAGAATAACAAGATGGTTATGCTGTTACTCTCTTTAAAGAAAGAATATTACCATTTATATTGAATGCATTTAATAATTGCTTTGAATTAAACAAAGTACGAAAATACCTAAAATTTTTGGTAATTTTCTTGTAAATTTTAAATATCATTGTAAAAAATCTAACCATTAGCCCTTTCACGACCGAACCTAAACTGATGGACATTTTTTTTTTTTTTGTGGATTCATATTTAACGACCCAACATTTCTAAACAAATGAGTCGTCAAAAATATTTTTTTTCAATTCCTTTAAGGAAAAAATTCATGGAACATATATATCCCATTGGTCGTCAACGGTCAACATTAGTGAGCAACTAATTTACTCCGCTCAAAGCAAGTCAGTGATTTTTGTTTTTATTTTTTAAATAAATAACTGTAGCTTTGGTTTTGTATTTGTTGTAAATTTTTAAATATAGATCACAGAAAATCGATTACTACTTTTTTAGTTTGTACTAAAAATGGAAAGGAAAAAGTGCAAGTACGAGTGTATATAAAGGTTCATGGTTCAAACCTCACGGCCGCCCTAAATAGAAATATCTCTTATAGAAACAATCTATTCAATTAAAAAACATAACAATTATCACAATGTTCAATAAATCGCTGTTGAAGGCTGAAATGCCAGAAACCGGTCCGATTAAGAATACAGTGCAGTTATGAATTTTTGAAATATATGCTTTCTTCTTCTTCTTTACCACGCACCATTTTGTTTCACAAAGAACCATAATTGTTCCAACAGTATTTTTATTTATAGTTTCATTAATTATTGATTTAATATTATGAATTGTTTTAATTTAATAAAAATATAAAACTATAAAACATCATTCCGTACTGAATTTTGCTGAATAATAAACCGATTCCAAATATTTTGGTGTTTCTGAAAACCATAAATACAGCTCCATGTTATATCAAAATATTAATTTTTTTGGTTTGGTTGGATGTCACGATATCCAATTGACATCCAAATATGATTAAAAAAAAAAACATAATTTTCAGACTTTGGGGTCACCGTCTTAGGTCCTGAGAATACATGTGCCAACTTCTTAGGTATGGTTCCCTGTCGACTCAAGTCAGCTTTAAAAAAATCGGTTGGAAAATGTGGAAAATATAAGAAAAAATTAAAATGGGACATATATATCCCAAGGGTGAAGGCTATCAAAGATTCGGCACAGCTGAATTTACCACTCTTAATTGTTTCTATTGGCATAGGAGAAGAATTAGTTTATACGTGCGACATGATAGTCCGATTTTGTCTTTCAATAACTTTGCCGAAAGACTCTAGACCGACTATACGATACCCACTATCTCTTAGGTCCAACTAATTAGATATATAAAATAAGCATAAACGAAATTCGAACGGTATTGCTATTAATTTTTTGCCTTCGGATATGAAAAATTTCATAACGGATGCTATATTTATATGGGGAATAGGTCGAAAAATACACCGATCCTGACGGTATTTTGTAAGGCCACTTCTTTTTTGCAAAAACATACACAAACCAAATTTGAGAAAATTCTGTGCAATATTTTTATTTTTCTGAAAGATTTAAGTGAAGATCGGGAAGCAGCTCTGTAGGGGGCCTATGACTAAAAATTGTCCTATATAGATTATTTTTGGACTACTGATTAATGGATGCAATAAACAAAAACAGACCCAATTTGACCAAGATCTATATGATAGTTTGGTTATTTCGAACATTTAAGCCGATCTCATTTGTATGGAGACTAAATCTGAACATGCACCGATTTTCATCAATTTCAATAGAGTTCATCCTATGGGCGATAGAAGCTGATCAAAATATGTACATATTTGCGACCTCTACTTTGATTACAACGTTTACATGACGGGCGGACGGACAGACATCGCTAAACCGACTCAGAAATTGATTCTGAGGCGATCGGTATAATATTTTTTGTAGTTACAAACATCAGCACAACGTCATTATATCTTAACCACATAGTGGTGGTATAGGGTATAAAAAACAAGTTCAAAATGAACATTAAACTAAGAAAACAAAAACAAAATACAATAAAAACAAGTAAGAAATTATGGTCGGTCTAGACAGACTTTACGATACCCATTCCATGGTTCAGAGACCCTATCTGTTCGGTCCAACTAATTGGATATAGAAAATAAGCATAAACCAAATTTGAGTGGAACTATCATTAACTTTTTTGGCCTACGACTAAGAATTGTCCTATAGATATTATTTTTGGACTACTGATTAACGGATATAATAAATACATACAAACCCAATTTGACTGTGATCTATATTGTAATATGGATCTTATGGCAATTTATGTCGATTTCATAGGGGGTCATTTTCATGGGGACTATGTCTGAACATGGACCGATTTTTATATACTAAATTATTATATACCAAATTTCATCAAAATATTTTTGTATTTGCGACCTTTAGTTTGATTACAATATTTACATGGACACACAGACGGACAGACGAACGAATGGACGGGCATCGCTAAGTCGACTCAAAAGGAGATTCTGTGTCGATCGGTATAATAAAAGATGCGTCTAGGTCAAATATTTTTGGTAGTTACAAACAGCAGCACAAAGTCATCATACCCAAACCACATAATGGTATAGAGTATAAAAATGGCCATTACTCGAAAATCGTTTGAAGGATTTTTTTCTTTTCCTTCCCAATGATTCTTTAGTTATCGGAAAAAATTAAAAAAAATTATAGCAAAAACAAAAATTTTTCAAAATAGTTTTATCAATCCCTATAATCATATTTTGTGGAGTGTTTTTTCAGCAGGTCCTCAATTCTGCCCTAGTATGCAGGGCTACAAACCAGGTAGGCCCAGATCTACTAAAATTTTCCTGCTGCCTTTACTGGTAAATATACTTCCCTAGGACAGTTTTGACGAAATTTAAATTCGAAAATAATAACCTCTATCAAACAAAACTGTGTTACATTTTTATTTCTTTTTCTTTTTTAAATAATCAGCCACTTTAGTTTAGGTAAGTCTTATTGAAAGAAGATTTTTGGCTAGATTTTTTTTGTTGACAATATATAAAAAAAAGGGTTCTGTCTTCAAACTCTAAAAACACTTAAAAATTCTAACTGCTGCTATTCGTCTGTAGAGTCCTGCAACTTGTGCCATCATCATCGTTAAGTCAACCATAACAAAATCTATAAAAATCAATTGATTTTCTTATATATTCGTTATATTAAGAATTTTATTTTATTTATATTTATTTAGGCTTATAGCCAACGATACATTTCAATAAATCTGTCTTGAAGGAAAAGAGAAAAATATTGAAAATATATAAAAAAATAAATTTCTAACTTTCAAGACAATAACAACTATAACAAGGAAGGATTACCAAGTGGCCAACAAGAATTTGGTTTTTCGTGAAAAAGTGAAGTATTTAGTGAAAACATTTAACATGATTCAGACAGGTTTTTAAAATCAGATTAAAGGTTTTTGACAAATTTCTTTTATATCTTTTAAACCACACAACACCTTAGATATTTGGCGTGTTACTTAATATTTATTCACATATTACTGAAGAGTAGCCCCGTTTAAACTGAAATATTTTTTCTATTATCTATTTAAGATTTCTCAAAAATCCATTGATATCTGTTCGCTAACCATCAGATAACAAATTGCTATTAGTACAAACAATACAACCTTGTAGAATAAACAACACTTTTCCTTAGTTTAGCTTGAATGAATGATTTTGTGAGTATGTTTGTTACAAGGAACAAACAAACGAACGAATGGTGAATACAAACAAACTTACAAACTTAAAAACGGACGACTTTTAATAGAAAATGTTAGAATAGTGGAGTTTTTTTTCCTTTGCAGTTCTACTTGACGCTTTTTCAATTTGATTTTTCATTTCCGTTGCAAATGGCGACAATCAAAATAAATACAAATACAAATACAACATATGTGAATGTGTAACTACAGAAGAGATGAAGATGAAGTAACTGTATAAGTTTAAGTGAGTGTGTGTGAGAATGTGTGTCTGCTGGAGTGTATGTGTCAATAAAATACTAGTTTTGTTGCTGTTGCTGTTATTGCTGTTGTTTACAAATTTCTTTTCGCTCGTCTACTTTTTCTTCTTCTTTGTTGGTTTGTATTTGTGTCACAGCCAAACGTTACAAAACTCAATTCATCTGATTGTTTGGTGTGTATTGTGTGCATCAAGGCAAAATGCTTATTTCCTTGCTTTATGCCACGTTGCACATACAGACATTCCCGTACATAAGTATATATGTTTTCTTATTTTTTTATTTTTTTTGTTACAAATTGTACCGAATAGTTTTTCAATTGTCCATAACCCAATAAACCAGATGAGGTTAATGGAAGGAGAAGTGGTTAAATTTCAAATGTACTTATTTGCTTTAGAGGTAAACCGACAGACTTTATGATTTAAGAAAATCACACGTAATAAGAATTTATTTGATAAAAAGTAGTCTCTGGTCAAGCTCGAATATTCAAACTACTCGAGTAGTTAAAACAAAAATTTGTCAAGCATGCTATCATAACAAATGCCTACTTTTTGAAATCGTACAATTATCAACTTTGACTTGAATTGGACTGTTCTACTGGCATGGGCACACTACTATTCGAAAGAGCTGGAAGGTTGCTATTATCCAACCAATCGCTAAAAGAGGGTGAGGCTACTATCCCTGAAAATTCCGGCCAATTGCAATCTGCTCTGCGCTCTCAAACGTCATGGAGGGAAAGATCAATTTCCGTTTTGGCAAGTACATAGAGGCCAACTTACTTCCTAATGATCGACAGTATGGCTTGCGTAGAATTCATTCTACTTGAGACCTGTTAGCTCTTCTTTCTGAGCGATGGAGGCGATCCATCCACAATTTTTGTGAAAATAAAGTGGTTGTTCTATATATTTCCAAGGCGTCCGATCGCCTTATTGCATTTGGGATCAGTACTGACTCCTCTCGATTTATATCGAGTTATCTCACCTAATGAGTTTCAGCTTAATTCAGGGGTTCCCCAAGGTTCTGTTCTTTCGCATTCTCTTTTCCTTGTCTTTCTGAACAACCTCCTTCGCACATGACAGCAGCATTTGTGATTCGTTTTCCTTTAATTGTAGACCAAGTCTCTTGGAGGTTGAAGGCAAAAGGCGAACAATGAATGGCACAATCAAGATCTATTAGCAAAATTCGAGTGGGTTAAAGAAAATAAGAAACGAGATTGCAGACGAACTGGCCAGGAAGGGGTCTTTCCTGGAGGGAGTCAATTTGGAAAACCCAATACCTTTCCAGGCTTTCAAATTGAAACTATCGGAGTGGGCAACAAGTTCACATACTTCAATTTGGGAGGAAACTGACGTGGGTAAGGCTACGAAGATACTATGGGGCTCTCCAAACACTTCGAAGACTAAGGAAATCCTTAGTCTAAATAGAAGGGAACTGAGTAGGATTATTGGCATCCTCACTGGACACTCTAAACTGAGGCCTCATCTATACCGTATAGGACGGGAAGAATCGGCCACATTCGGAGCTTGTGGAGAGGATGACGAGACCCTAGAACACTGCATTTGCGGGAACAAGGGTCAGACATTTACCCAACGATATCATACCAGGCCTAGCGGCTCTTAGGGAGATACGCTGGAAAACACTCAGGAGATTTGCTGTCGAGACCGAATTCCTAAGTTAAATAAGGAGTAGATTACCGGATGAGCACGAGGATGTAGATCGCACAACAAGCCGACTTTCTGGCTTAGGTGTATATCCGGGTAAAACGGATATGAGCTATGTGTATACATGGCTCCTCTTTTTCAACCTAACCTAACCTAACCTAATGCGCAGAAAACTCAATGTTATATGTTGAGCTATGGATTCAACAATATCATCTGTATATATGGGTGGTATAGGTCTTGAGGAATCGTAAACTCTTGATGTTCTGGGTATGAGAATTCAATGTGTTATTCGTTGGAATGAGCATGTTATTCAAGTGTCGAAAGAAACGTATTCTGCGTATTTTTTGGCCTCGCACAATATCAAATGAGGACCTTCTTATAAGAGCGCGGCAATCCAAGGTTGCAACACGAAATAAAAAAGCGAAAATCGAAATGGATCGGTCACTCGCTACGCAGGTCAGATGACAACATCGCGAAGCAAGTACTGTGCTGGAACCCCTTCAATCATCGCAATCGTCGTGTTGGTAGGCCACGTATTACATGGAGAAGGTCGGCTGATGCCGAAACGCCGTCTTTAAACCTCCGTTGGATCGAGCTGAGAAGTATTGTCCAAAATCATGTTCGATAGAAGAGAGCTGTTGAAGACGCCCTATGCTCCAGAAGGAGTTAAGGGAGATCATATATATATATGGACCATGTAAAAAGGAGGGCGTTGATGTTCATTAATGGCAATAGGGTATCCAACTGTATTGACTCGTTGGAACATCGTCGAAATGTAGGTTGTGTAACACTGTTCTATAGATATTACCATGGGGAATGTTCTTCTGAGATTAGCGAACTTATTACAAGTGCCCGAGTTTCGGTTCGCTCCACCCGATTCTGTAGTAGATCGCATCCGTTTGTAGTCTACTGTCCAGTTGACCGCACAACGCATTATAGAGAAAATTCGTTAATCAGTCGAACTAGCCGTATGTGGAATAAACTCCCCGCACAAGTCTTTCCCGACAGTCACAATCTAATAAAATTAAAATCAAATATCAACAAACGCTACTCTCTCTTTCCTTCTTTCCATAACCTATTTTCCTGAAATCAACACAATATACAGCATTTTTAGTGGGAATCTCCTGAGTGTTGTTTAAGAAAAAAAAGCTCAACAAATTTCCATACAAATGTGCCCTCTGCAGTGCAGTCACGGGGGCGATCCCAGAAAAACCCGAGCTGACAAAGAAAACAAAACAAATTTGGGAAGAATTCCTTTATGTCTCAACATAATCTCCCTTTAGCTCGATACACTTTCCCAGTGATATTCAATAGGTTATAACCTCTTATAGTAAGAACCGTCTAGCTCCCTAAAATGGCCACCAACTGCAGACTCCCCCTCTTCGCCGCTGATTGTTATTCCTTTCTGAAGATAATTCCACTCGCATTTCAAAAAAAAAAAATGCCATAAACTTGCATGCAGACACGATTCTCCCATTTCAGTCTACGGTTTTGACTGTACCTTTATTTTAGGTGTGAAGTTGTAAACCCATGTTTCATCCATGGTTACGAATCAACGGCTTTATTGCAATGAGACATCGTGAAACACTTTACTGAAACATTTTCACGACGTTGTTTTTGTTATATTTTGAGCAAACACGGCACCAATATTGCGGACAGCTTTCTCATCTCCAAATATTCGTTCAATATGCGATGTAGAGCACCTTTGGAAATGCCTATAACTGCAGCTAGCTCACGCATCTACAGCCGACGATCAGACAACACCATTTTATGGAGTTTCTTAATCGTTCCTCACGTGGTCACCTTAATTTAATAAACACCACGTTAGTTGTTTTGGCAGCTCGTACGCGCTGTTTAAACCGTGTCAACAAAATTTTTTTAGTCGTAAACGAAGGAGCAGTCTCGCCCAGTGTAGAAACTAGATCGGTTTTAATATTGGATGGCCTGAGACGTTTCAAATGAAAGTATTGAATTACATAACAGTGACAAATTCTTTCCATGTTTACTTTCTAAGGTTGTTATTTTTCACAAAAACAGTTTATTTAAAAGTTCTGTCGCCATCTATACGTCGGGTTGAGTAGTTCTGAGATTGCCCTCGTATACTAATCGATTAGTTTTCTAAAATATTGAAGCACTCTGATTGTTCACGTGTCCATTCAGCTAGAAATGAGCTTCGTCGCTGAACACAATTTTCCGATAAAAAAGTGGACCTTCATCCAACTTTGCCAGCGCCCATTCACCAAAAGATAGCCTCCGTGATAGGTCGCCTCTGTAAATTCTTGCACCAGCTGCATTTTAAAATGTTTTACACCCAAATCCTTGCACAAAATTTTCCACGTAGTGTAGTAACAGAGGCCCAATAGCTGCGAACGGCGCCGAATCGATAATTCACGGTCATCAACAATACTGGCAGATACAGCTGCGATATTTTCCTCTGTGTAAGTTTGGTGCGAAATTTAGTCAAAAGATTCCGAATAGCCGCCTCAGAAGATCGCCCAAACTGACCACAAAATGGAAGAAATGCACGATGCACTTTCTTAACCGAGCACGAATTTTGATAATAAAATTCAATAATCTACAAGCGTTGTTCGTTCGTACATCGATTCATGGTTAAATTATAGACCAAACTGAACGTGTTTGACAGTAACACGAAAACAGCTGAGGTGCCAAGAACAGTGTTGCCAAAAAGAAAGTTGCTAAAAAATCACCAATTTTATTGACTTTCCCTCATAGAAAATCTTGGTAGAGAATATATTGATGAAGTCTGTAGAAATAGCAATATATTTTTCCAAAAAACTTAAAAGTGTGGGTAAAATCCCTAACATATTCGGTCCTGAAAGGATGAAGAGGTCAAAATATACATCGAACTAAAGCCAGTGGACCCAGCTTTTATTCAGTTGTTGTAAATACCAATATTGTATAGATAATTTTTTGAGATAGTGCCATGTTTTTCAAGAAAAAACAAAAAAAAATGCAATAACTTTAATACGTTCATAAAGGACGAAATACCAAATAAAAGGCACTCAAGTAAGCTTTAAAATGATATACAAATCAAACTATACATCGAAATAAAGCCAGTGTACCCAGATTTTATTCAGTTGTTGTATATACCAACATTGTATAAATCATTTTATGAGATAATACCATGTTCCTTAAGAAAAAATGCAATAACTTTAATAGGTTAAAAACGGGTAAAATACTAAATAAATGGCACTCAAGTAAGCTTTCCAATGATATACGAATAAAAGTCAAAGCTTTGACGGTCCCTAACTCGGAAAATATGGTAATCGGCAGCAGCATATTTTTGTAGAATCGCAATAAAATGTTATATAAGTGGTAAAAATTTGGATTGGATCGGGGTATAGCCCCTAAACTAGACATAAGCCGCAGATAATGATATCTTGAGGAGAGTCTTCCCAATGATGACACATGCCTCAATTGAGATTTAATAAAAATGGCTAAGTTACCACATGCTCCGTCTGTTGGATCATTTGTATCATACAAAATATATCCATCCAACAAGTATTGATTCTTAGAAGTCTTTAAGAATATCGGTGAATTTTTCTTTATTTTGGCTTAAGTCGTTTGAGATCCAGTAACTATAGACCTTGGTTTCATTTTTTAATTTATTCCAGTATTTCCGTCCGAAGCAGATTTTCCTTATTCTTTAATATAATTTTCCACAAAGTTTAACTGTCTCATAAATGAAAAATTTTTTGTTTCATCTCATATTCCTAAAATGGAAGGGATTTTGGTTAGATTTTCTTCAGAAAATTTAAAAAGTTTTTTCACTCACTAATTCATTTTAAATAATTTAATATAATTTTGTTTTGGAATTAACACCTTGATGTTAAAGTTATATTTCGCAAGAATGAGAGTACTGCTAACAATGCTTTTTACAGCGCTTTTATAATTCTCCACATTCTAAAGACCATAGGTTAGGTTAGGTTAGGTTGAAAGTGGCTGCTAAACCAAAGGAGAAGCACACTTAGACTCTAGGGTCCATTGTGATACCACGGGACGAATAGGTGTTCCCCTCAGTCCCAACCGTAGAACCAGTTTGAGCTCCTGATGAAGCCCCTGATATGTGAAATGTCCACATTTGAGAGATCAGAGAGATCATGAAGAAACGGCGATCCCAATGTTCGAAGTCTCGTTCTGGAGAGCGCCGGGCAATAGCAAAGGAAGTGCTCTATGCTTTCCACCTCCTCCACATCCATGCAGCTACGACAGAAGTCATTTGACGAGACCCTGAGGCGTTCAGCGTGTCTCCCTATGAGACAGTGCCCAGTGATAACAGCAACTACTGTTGAAATCTCCCTACGGGGGAGTGATAGTAGCGCGCTAGTGCGCTTATGATTTAGAGCCGGCCAGATCTGTCTCGTGATCCTGCACGGTGATCCATTAGCCCATCTGTTGTCGGTTATGCCGGCGGTGTGAAGCTGAAGTTTCAGCCTACAAGATTCCAGGGGTATACCAACACAATCCAAGTCCGCTGGAACCCGTAAGGTAGTGCCCTGTCTTGCCAACTCGTCAGCTTTATTTTTTCCCGGTATATTCCTGTGCCCTGGGACCCAAATGAGTCTGATGTCGAACTGCTTGGCCATCTCATTTAAAGACATGCGGCAGTTAAGGGTGGTTCTTGTTTTCAGGAACACTGATTCCAAGGATTTTACCGCGGCCTGACTATCAGAGTAGATGTTGACTGCGGTTGTAGACAGAATATTCCGACCCAACCAGTCAGCAACTTCCTTTATTGCCAGTACCTCTGCCTGATAAACACTGCAGTGGTCTGGCAACCTGCGAGCCAGATTTAGTCCAAGCTCCTTTGAATAGACTCCGAAACCAACTTGACCACGCAGTTTCGATCCGTCAGTATAGAAATATATCGAACGCCTGCTACCTGGAACCCCCCCTGACCAGGATTCCCTGGTCGGTATCAGAGTTTGGTAGTGTCGTTCGAATACACTCCTCGGAGTGGTGTAATCCACGTTGAATGGTAAGTTCCTGTAATTCAGGATCACTCCATGGCCACAGTTATGACCACGCCATTGTATTGTGCTTCTTAGTCGAATGGCCGATGAGGCCGCCGACTGCTTTCCTAATATGTCCAACGGTATTAGGTGTAAGAGGATGTTCAAGGCATCCGTAGGTGTGGTACGAAGGGCATCAGTAATACACATGGAAGCCATTTTCTGTACCCTTGCGAGAAGGTTGGTATTAGAGGCCTTCTCTAGTGCAGGCCACCAGACGATGACCCCGTAAAGCAGTATTGGGCGAACCACCGCTGTGTAGATCCAGTAAGCAATTTTCGGGCTGAAGCCCCACCGCTTACCAATGGCCTTTTTGCAGGAGTATAAAGCTATAGCCGCCTTCTTCGCCCTTTCCTCCAAGTTCCGTCTGAAGTTCAGCTTCCTGTCCAGGAATACTCCAAGATACATGGCTCAATCAGAGAAGGCGATATCAGCACCGTAAAGAGAAATAGGGTCGAAGGTAGGTATCTTATACTTCCTCGTGAAAAGAACAAGTTCCGTTTTGGTCTGATTTACCCCCAGACCGCAACTACTTGCACAGCTAGATAGCATAGTGAGAGCCCTCTGTAGAATGTCTCTAAGTGTGGATAGAAACTTCCCATTTACGGCTATGGCCACGTCATCAGCATAGGTGACCACGTTGCAGCCTTGTCTCTCCAATGAAAGTAGCATTGAGTTCAGCGCTAAGTTCCATAGAAGTGGTGACAGAACGCCTCCTTGTAGCGTTCCCCTGTTCACGAATCGGGATATTAGAGTCGTTCCCAATTTAGCTGTTATCCGCCTGTTGGCAAGCAGATTTCCAATCAGTGAGATGATCACGGAATTCACTCCTAGACCAGATAGTGCCGCTAATATCGAGTCCGGTGTGACATTGTTAAAAGCCCCTTCTATATCCAAAAAGGCTGTCATGGTGTATTCTCCTACCGAGAGCGATTTCTCGATGGTACTCACAAGCTCGTGAACAGCAGTTTAGGATCAATAACTCTTCGTAAGTAAGAACCTATCAAGCGCTCCATTGTCTTCAATAAGAACGATGATAGACTTATTGGTCTGAAGTCTTTTGGGACGGTGTGTGAACATTTTCCAGCTTTTGGAATGAACACCACTCTCGTCTCCCTCCACTTCAGACCATACGTTATTATATTTTTTGTAATGGCGTTGGAACTACTTTTTCAACCGTTGCTACTCTATGAGGAGATTACCTTTACTCCATACCTAAGTCATATTTATTTATGCACTATTGTTTCAGGAAAATAACTTAAACACAATTAAATATTCTTGTCCCCCTTTTCCATCTGTAAAAGAGTGCTGTACTGGCATAAATTTAAATAATTAGTTTTATATGTTTTGTACATTAAAAATATAATTCTTGTTCCCCTTTTTCACAAGACAAAGGAATCTAATCGATATAAAAATATGTGAGTTTTTCCCCTTTACTTAAGAATATAAAATTTTTTGTTGGGTGAAATTTAAATTATTATTTTAATATAAATTGTACCCTTTGTGTGATTTGTTTAAATCTGTTGTTACTTTTCTGGGTTTCTTTATGCACAGTTTGTTCTTTTATTTCGCATCTTATTCCTGTGGTTATTTATTTGTCAATATGAAAGAAATTGTTGGCCATTCTTTTACAAAAATTTGTTATTTTTTGTTTTAATTTTGATAAAATTTAAAGTTGCAATTTGTTTGAAACATTAAAATTTACTTTACTAAATTTTAATTGTAATTGCCATTTTAATATTATTTTACAAAAATTGTTTTAATAATTTTTTTCCAAGTTGATTTAATATCAAATGGGGGGAAAAAATAAATATTCGTATAACATTTTATGAATGCTACTTATCACGAAGTTGTGGTAAATATGATAAGTTATTTAAGTATTATTCTCAATTCTTGTACAATTTCTTGTATTAAGTTTTCCAAAAATCTCAATATAAAGAAAATGGAAAAAGTCATAAATCAAATTGTTATAAGATTTTATAATCAAAATAGGGTATATTTAGTTTGTCAATACGTTTGCGTTCAGCGTTTAAAGTGATTTTTATCTATCTAGAGGCCAAGTCAATTCTTAATGATTGACAATATGGCTTGGGTAGAATTCATTCTACGGGAGACTTTTCTTTCAGAACACTGGAGTCCATCCAGTCACATCGAGTGGGGCACGATGCATTTGTATCAAGGCTTATTGCATTTGGGTCAGCATTGGCTTCCCTCGATTTATATCGAATTTTCTGACAGACCGCTCAACATGTATTGATATTGCTGGATCTCATCCATTGAGTATCAATTTGATTCTGGAGTACCCCATGGTTCTCTTCTTTGGTCGTCTCTTTTCCTTATCTTTCTGAATGACCTTCTTGGTCAAACTTTCAATACTACCTACTGCTTACAGCTGATATCAACATTTGTCATTTATTTTCCTTCAATTGTAGACCGATGATTTTTGAGGTTGGCCTACACCTTGTTCTGTGAAATCTTTAAGAACTATATTTAGGGTTGCAAGATCGAAAATGTCAACTTTTGACGGGGATTAGAAAATCGCTTATATCTAGAAAATGGAGCGTCATAGAGAAAAACGGTTGATATTTTGTCTTTTACCTGCAATATCTCATATAAATAGATCGGTAACTATTTTTAGGGTTGTCAGATCAAAAACTGAAAAATTTTGGTGAAGTAGTAGCAGAAAAATCGCTTAAATTTAAAAAAATAAGCGTCATATTGCAAAAAGCGCCTCTTGTTATAAAATGAATATTCATAAAAAAAGTATATTCAACGTTTCTCAACGGGCGCCTCAGGCGCGTTACAGATGACTAGTTAGATACATTTAATATTTTAGAAATATGTGTCATTTTCGTGCTCAAATAAAATGATGTTGTGATATGATCAAGTAGACTACAATCAGTTAAAATAGTAAAGCTTATTTAAAAATGTAAGTTTTATTAAAAAAGTACTTTTTCTAAAAAAAAGTACATTTTCTAAGAAATTATCTTTTCTTAAAAAGTATCTTTACTGATGATGGCATATTTTATTAAAAAATAATTATTTAAAACTAGCAGATTCCAGCGCTCGAAATTCGAGTGCAATTTCTAGGAAGTTTTTTTTCAACTTAGCCAATTCACAAACCACTTTTATGGTTTACTAGCAGATTCCAGCACTCGGAATTCGAGTGCAAGTTCTAGGAAATTTTATTTTTTCATTTAATAAAGACCCTAAAGGTATGCTTCACAATTCAATTCATTTTAAATGAAGAAAGCAAACTCAACACATTAACAAATTTAATAAACACATATATAGCTTTGTATAATTTTTTGTATGTGTTAGTAGCAACTTTGAACGAAAATTTGTAAATCTGGGTAACAGCTAAAAAGAAATACCTTTCAAATGATAAATTTTTTGTCAAAATCGGGGTAAAACTGTAGAACAAAACATCGGTCACAAGAAATCGCTTAGCATATTAATATTATAGATACTGCTTTTCTCAAAAAAGAAGTTTTCTTTAAAAAGTACATTTTCTTAAATAGTATAACTTCTTAAAATAGTACCTTTTCTTAAAAAAATATTTTTTTTAAAGTACCTTTTCTACAAAAACTGCCATTTCTTAAAATCTAACTTTTCTTAAAAATACCCTTGTTTATAAAAGTGACATTTCTTACAGAGATACCTTTTTTTGAACAGTACATTTTCTTAAATAAATACCTTTTATTGGAAATAAAACCTTTTATTGAAAAAAGTATCATCTTTTAAAAGTAAGTTTTCTTTAAATGTAAAAAGTGCCTTCTCGTAAAAAAGTACTTCTTTTTTTTAAAGTACTTTAAAGAAGTACCTCTTCATAAACAAAACTACCTTTTCTTATAATCTAACTTTTCTTAGAAATACCTTTGCTTACAAAAGTACCGTTTGTTACAAAGGTACCTTTTTTCAACAGTAAATTTTCTTAAATAAGCAACTTTTATTGAAAATAGTACCTTTTATTGGAAAAAGTATCATCTCTTAAAAGTAAATTTTCGTAAAATGGAAAAAGCGCCTTCTCTTAAAAAAGTACCTCTTTTTAAAATTACTTAAAATAAGTACCGCTGTTTAAAACACTAACTTTTCATAAATCTAACTTTTCTTAGAAATACCTTTGCTTATAAAAGTACCGTTTCCTACAAAGGTACCTTTTTTTTTGAAAGGCATTTTCTTAAGTAAGTACCTTTTATTGAAAATAGTACCTTGTATTGGAAAAAGTATATTTTAAATTTAAATTTTCTTAAAATGTAAAAAGTGTCTTCACGTAAAAAAGTACCTCTTTTTAAAAGTACTTTAAAGAAGTACTACCTCTTTTTAAAAAAAATCAAATTTTCTTAAAATCTAACTTTACTTAAAAATACCTTTGCTTACATAAGTACCGTTTTTTAAAAAGTACCTCTTTTTGAACAGTACATTTTCTGAAATAAGTACCTTTTATTGAAAATAAGTATTTTTAATAAGTGAAATAAGTATCTTTTAAAAATAAATTTTCTTAAAATGAAAAAACTACGTTCTCGTTAAAAAGTACTTCTTTTTAAAAGTACTTTAAAGAAGTACCTCTTTTTAAAAAACTACATTTTCTTTAAAATACTTTTGTTTACTAAAGTACCGCTTCTTACAACGTTACCTATTTTTGAACACTAAATTTTCTTAAATAAGTACCTTTTTTGAAAATAGTAAATTTTTTTGAGAAAAGTATCATCTTTTAAAAGTAAATTTTCTTAAAATGCAAAAAGTACTTTCTCGTAAAAAAAACTCTTTAAAAAAACTGACCTTTGCTTAACAAGTACTCTTCTTTAAAAACAACCTTTTCTAACAAAGTAGTTTTTCTTACAAAAGTACCTTTTGTTAAAAACGTACTTTTTCATAAAAAATTACCGTTTCTATAAAGGTATCATTTCTTGAAATGTACTCTTTCTAAGGTAGAATATTTGGTTTAAAAAGTAGATTTTCTGAAAAAAGTCCCTTTAATTAAAAATGTACTTTTTCTCATATATGGAAATTTTCCCAAAAGGTACCTTTTCTTAAAAAAGTACTTTTTTTTAAAAAGACATTTTCTTAAAATATACCTTAGCTTATAAAGGTATCTTTTCTTTAAAAAGTACATTTTCTGAAAAAAAATTTTTTTCTTGAAAAAATAACCTTTTATTAAAAAAATAAATTTTATTAAAAAGTACATTTTCTGAAAACAGTGACTCATTATTCCCTATACCACTATATGGTCAGGATGTAATGACTTTGTGCTGATATTTGCATCTACCAAAAATATTTGTCCCAGACCCATCTTTTATTATACCGGTCGACTCAGAATCATTTTCTGAGTCGATTTAGCGATGTCCGTCCGTCCTTCCGTCTGTGTGTGTGACCATGTAAACCTTGTTATCTAACTACAGGTCGTAAATATGAATATATTTAGTATATAAGGCTCTATGTCCGGGTGAATGCTGTTGGAATTGATGAAAATGTTCAGACCTAGTCTCCATACAAATGACCCATATGAAATCGACTTAAATTGTTACCAAATCCAAATTGGGTTTGCTTATGTTTATTACTCCCATTAATCAGTAGTCCAAAAATAAACTCTATAGGACAATTCCTAGTTATAGCCTCCATATAAAGCTGCTTCCCGATCTTCACTAAAATCTATCAAAAAAATAAAAAGATGGCACAATTTTCTCAAATTTGGTTTGCTTATGTTTTAGAAAAAAATATGTGACTTTACCGAATATAGTCAGGATCGGTCCATTTTTCGACCAAGTCCCCATATAAATATAGCATCTGATATGCACTTTTACATATCCGCAGTCAAAAAAATTAATTAAAATACCACACAAATTTGGTTTATGCTTATGTTCTATATCCAGTTAGTTGGGCCTGAGAGATGGGTCTGTAAACGCATGGTATAAGGTATCGTATAGTCGGTCTAGACCGACTATAATTCTCACTTGTTAATTTTTCAGTTTTTATTTTTTTTTTAATTTTTAGTTTTTCGTTTTTCATTTTATACCTTATACCACTATGTGGTTTGGGTATAATGACTTTCTGCTGCTGTTTGTAACTACCAAAAATATACCAAAAAAATACCCATCTTTTATTATACCGATTGACTCAGAATCATTTTCTGAGTCGATTTAGCAATGTCCGTCCGTCCGTCCGTCTGTGTGTCCATGTAAATCTTGTAATCAAACTACAGGTCGTAAATATGAATATATTTTGATGAAATTAGGCCATAGGATGAACGCTATTGAAATTGGTGAAATTCGGTCCATGTTCAGATCTAGCCCCCATACAAATGACCCCCATGAAACCGACATGAAATGCCATAAGATCCAAATTATAATACAGATCTCAGTCAAATTGGGTTTGTATGTGTTTATTATATCCATTAATCAGTAATCCAAAAATAATCCCTATAGGACAATTCTTAGTCAGAGGTCCCTTACAGAGCTGCTTTCCGATCTTCACTTAAATCTATCAATAAACAAAAATATTGCACAGATTATTCTCAAATTTGGTTTGTGTATATTTTTTCAAAATATAAGTCACTTTACTAAATATTGTCAAGATCGGTCCATTTTTCGACCTAGTCCCCATATAAATATAGCACTCGATGTGAACTTTTTCATAATTGCAGCAAAAAAATTAATAACAATGCCACTCAAATTTGGTTTATGCTTATTTTCTATATCGAATTAGTTGGACCGAAAGATAGAGTCTCTAAACCATGGTATAGGGTACCATATAGTCGGTCTAGACCGACTATAATTTTCTTACTTGTTTTTAAAAACGTTTAGCGACTGCACTCCTACCGATCTGAAATTTGACAAGTAGCGTTTTTACATCTATTTAAATAGACTTGTATAGCCCAGCACTTGGAATTAGAGTGCAAGTTCTAGGAAATATTATTTTTTCATAAAATTTTTTTCTTTCAATGTTTTTTTAATCTATTTATATGAAAAATTTTTGAATATTTAAATGAGCCTAAGGGTATGCTAATCAATTTTAGCAATTCAGAATTTAGCACGGGGCGTGTGATATAAAATTTAAATGATTCGCATTAACATGGTGTAACGAATTATTATAAATATTTTATTTCAATTAACTTAATAAATTTTTAAGACATATTATATATAAATTTTTTATTCCGCACTTCTCCACCATATCTATAAATTAATACGTTAAGGTAAATTTTTAGTTCCCTTTTTTAGCAATATGCGGGCACGGAGGAGTGTGAAAATTGGCATAGTTATAATTCATATGGAGAAGAAGCTGAGAATAATAAAATTTATGTTTAATCTATGAAATAAAATATTGCTAATAATTCGTTACACCCTGTTAATGCGAATGATATAAATTGTATGTGACATTCCTTGTGTTGAATTGTAGTAATTGATTAGTATACTTTTAGGCTCATTTAAATATCCATAAATTGTTTTAATACATAGATTAAAAAAAAATTGAAAGAATTTCGAATTTCGAGTGCTGGGCTGTACTTATGAACTATAACTGTGCCAATTTTCACAACGCTTCGTGCCCGCATTTTGCTTAAAAAGGGATTAGAAAATTTTCCTTCACCAATGCTAATTTGATAGAAACTTTTTTTTACCAGGGTTTTCACTTTAGAAAATTATTTAAATAGATGTATGACAAAAACAAAAGGTATAAAATATTCGACCTTAACAATCTTGTATATTTTATTTTCATTCGATTTCTGTAAATAAACTTTCTACGTGAAATGATTTAATAAGATTTTTAAACTTTCTGTGGCATAGACGTAAAAAAACAAACAAATTTTTGATCCTACTTTGTGGTTGTGTGAGTTTATTGTTGTTTTAAATAACATATAAATAGCAATATAAATTATTCTTTTTCTTGTCAAATTTACAAATAAATAACAGTAAACCCATGTTACATAAAGTTTAGGAAACAACATCCTCCAACAAAAATCTACGTAAAGAAATATATAAGTTTAAAAAGAAATGTTATCATTTAATACCTTAAATTATTTAATTTCATCCACTTATCATTTTCTGTAAATATCAGGGGTATTTCTATTGAAACAATATTAACTGTTAATGGTAATAGAATTGTCATAGGAAAGTAACATAAATTTTCACAATATTAAACTTTTCTCATAAGTAATCAAGTCGTCGTCTTGAGTGTAAAGTATATTCATCAAATTATTATTATCTTTTCTTTCTTTCTTCTGTGTATTTATTTTTTCTTCTAACTATACGAGAACATCTTAATATTGAATTAGTGTTGATCTTATGAATAGCAAATAATTGAGGTTTAGTTTATTTAGTTATTGATCGAAAAACCCGAAGGACATTAAGTCAATGTTTGCTGTGCCTGTACAGTGTACAACACTGTACACTTGGCAAACAAGTTCGTTAAGTATGAATGGTTGAAAAATCATCACGTAGCATTTAAGAATGACAAACACGTTCGTATTGAAAAGCGTTTGTCACTTCATATATTGTCATTGTAGTTTGATTTTTTTTTTCTAAAAAAAAAAAAAAAAAAATAAAAAAACTTCAATTAGAGATGGTCGGGTGTATTATATAAAAATGATAGTAATACAGAAACTGATAGTGACACAAAATGTTGGTATTTGTTTCTTAGTTTCTTACCCTGATTATCACTTTCTGAGTCGGTTAAGCTCTGTGTAATCTTCGGTATGACAAAACATTCTGAGTACTTAAATACGAGAGTATTCATATTATTCGGTTTATCATATGTTCGAGTATAATGAAAATTTCGTGTTAAGGCCAGTTTACACTATCACACTTTATAATACGACCTGCCAAAAATTCGAGTATTATAAAAAAGTCGTATCATGTAAAAAGGATATGTATGAAATTCAAAGTCCGATGGTTTTTTTCATTTTTAGAAGCATTTTCATCGGACTAGAGTTGTTTTTTTTTGTGGTAATATTAAAAAAAGGTAAACAAAAACAAAGAAAAAGGATATAAAATATAAATTTCAATATAAATTTGTTTGTTATTCTAAACAAACGCTTTCGTAAGACTTGAGCGTGATGATGTAAATGGCCTAAGTATGCAGAAATAATTTCGGTACGACTTTATGACAGTCCGATGACTTTCATCGGATTTTTATGTCGAATAACCATACGACTGAGTGGTAGTGATCAATCCATTTCTTTTCAGTGTTCGATTTTGCGAATATGAACTTTGAATTCTTCTAGCGTAACAACTCCTAAAAGCTTGTTTCGCTGGGAGGTCGTTCATTTAATCTAAAATTTTAAAAAACTAGTTTTATTTAATTTAACAGGGCACCATTTAAGTATTTAAGATATATTTTCAATCATTTTCAAAAATAACCAAAAATTCGAAACAAAAAGTTTAGGAATACGAAAATTAAGTTGTTTTTATAGGCCAAAGTCCCAAGTTATAAGAACCAATGTAGTTTAAGGCAATATCGTTATGTTTCTGTCTCACATATACACTTTTAACCCTTTCCACACCAATTAAAAAAAATTTTTTTTATCATATAAAAAAAATTAATTTTGTTTTAAAATATTTTTAAACGCACTTCTGCTATTATAACAACTAGCAGATTCCAGCCCTCGAAATTCGAGTGCAAATTCGAGGAAATTTTATTTTTTCATTAAATAAAGACCCTAAAGGTATGCTAATCAATTATATTTATTATTATTACAAACACCTTAACAAATTTAATAAACACACACATAGCATTGTATAATTTTAATTGCAATTTACTCAAAATAAAGGAAAAAAATTTTAAATCTGTAAATCTGCAAAACGGCCAAAAAGAAATACCTTTGAAATAGTATACGTTTAGTCAAAATCGGGATGAAACGGTAGAACAAAACATGGGTCACAAGAAATCGCCTAGCCTATTAATATTATACATAGATATATAATTATCGAATTTTTTAACTAAATTTTAATGCCCTAATTTATACACTTTAAAAAAAATTTGCAAGCACTTCTTTTAGTAGGCAAACTTTAAATATTATTTCGACTCACGTAAAGCTTTCCAGCCCAGTTAAAGGAAAGACATATATTAATTAGGGTGGCCCTTAATAAAGAAGTGTTCAAACTCTCGGTCGCACCCCCTATAAATATGGGAATAGCAATAAAGTGAGAAATACAAAGTTTTGGGCCAATCCAAAAACATTTAGAGGTGGCTCAACGCAATTGAAAATTTCAGGTGTCTTTATATGGGGAAAATATGACTTTTTTTTTTTTTTTCAGATTTTACGAAAATTTCGTTCTATAGTTTAATTTTTTCGACAAATTGTTATATAATTAGGGATCAGTATTAAATTGTCTTTCCAAAAAGCTGTAAAACATCAAAATCTAATAAAAAGTCGCGAAGAACTAGCAAATGCCCCAGACCACTTTTGTGCCAAAAGAAAAATAGGTCATGAAATTTGGTGGCATATTTTTCAACTTTAAGAAAGTAATTTAAGACAACATTTTATTTAGTACTCAGATATGAAGTATTGTTTTATTTCCCCTTGTTAACCTATTAAACATTGAGACGAAAATGGAAAATTTTTTTGATAAAATTTTTAAAACTCCTTTTTCAAGTTTTGAAAAATTTTCTTAAACAAAATTTAAAAACATTGATCTAGCTTTTTAAGGTCTTGTTAAATATATGCTACAAATTAACTGTGTGAATTTCTAAGTAAATCCCTGTGTCAGAATTTTTTTCATAAGGAATTTTTTTTGCGGATTTCGAGAAAAATGGGATTTTTGTAAAATATTCTGTAAGTGTACTCTTTCTAAATACTTTGCATCAAAAATTCATCACTTTTCTACTTTTAAATGTTATATTTTATCTTAATAGCCTAGGATTTCGGAAAAAACTAATATGACCCGATTAACCCTTTTGGAATTGGGGTCACATATGAACCCAAGCTAATAAAAGACAATTTATTAAAAAAAATTCAAATATTTTGTAATTGCTGTTGAATTTTTAGATGCGGCGCTTAATATATAATAACCAAATGTGTAGAACATCCGTTCCGAAAATTTGGAATGAATCCGAGAACGTTAACCCATTATTTACCAAGGCCAGCTTTGGATTATAAGATATTTTTAAATAAAAATTCCCGAAAACAAGTTTTTCTATTAAACTCGATGAAACAACTATTAAGAATTTAAGAAAAGTAATTTAGTTAATTTTTATTTATTTAACCCTCCAGTGATATATCGTTGGTGCAATTATCTGCTTATTGCTCGCGAATATAAACTTTTAACCAATTTCGTTATAAAATTATTTTATGTATGAAAACTATCTATATTTTTCTAAATAAAATAAGAAGACCTACAAATGATCCGTAGCTAACAAAGGACAATTTATTCAAAAGAATATGAAATATAAAATTAATTCTATTTATTTTGGTGTATTTAAGGATGATGTTCATTCTTTGTTAATATGATATTATACACTTCAATCAGTATAACACCGCAGTCTGCTGTATCATTTCCCACTTTTTTTTGAAACAATATCACTTCCGTTTTTATAGTTTCAGTATCAGAAAAATATAGATAGTTTTTATACATAAAATAATTTTATAAAAAAATTGTTTAAAAATTGTTTTAATTTATATTCGCGAGCAATAAGCAGATAATTGCACCAAAGATATATCACAATGGATTATTTTGATCCCAAGAGCACTGAAGGGTTAAATAAATAAAAATTATCTGAATTATTTTTTTTAAAATTCTAAATAGTGGTTTCATCGAGATTAATAGAAAAACTCGTTTTCGGTAATTTTTTAATTAAAAATATCTTAAAATCCAAAACTGGCCTTGGCATATAATGGGTTAATGTTCTCTGATTTATTTAATAAAAATAAAACTTGCAAAGAAATAACAAACGCCCCAGACCACTTTCGTGCCAAAAAAAAACTCTAGGTCACGAAATGTGATGAACATTTTTTCAACATTAACAAATTGATTAAAGCCATAATTTATTTTTGGTCTATACATATACTTATAAGTACACAGATATGAGGTATTGTTTTATTACCACGTTGTTAACCTATTACGCAATGAGACCGAAAATGGGAAATATTTTTGGTAAAATTTTGAAAACACCTTTTTCAAGTTTAAAAAAATTTTCTTAAACAAAATTTAAAGAAAATGTATCTGGCACTCTAAGGTTTTGCTAAAAATACATGTCAGAGATTAAGTGTGTGCAAAAATAAAAAAAAGTGAACCAAATTATATTTCTTAAATTCTAAATAATGGTTTCATCGGGTTAGATAGAAAAACTCGTTGTCCGTAATCGTTATTTAAAAATATCTAAAAATCCAAAGTTGGCCTTGGCAAATAATGGGTTAATGTCCACGGATTTTTCCGAAATTTTGGGAACGGAAGATATACATATTTGTTTATAGTATTTTAAGTGTCCCTTTTAAAAATTCGGTATAACTTACAAAATATTTGATTTTTTTTAAATAAATTGTTTTCATTAGCTTGGGGTCATATACGACCCCAAGTCCAAAAGGGTTAATGGGGTCGTATTATTATTTTTTTAAAAACCTTAGGCTGTTAAGATAAAGCATAACATTAAAAAGTGATTAAAAAGTGAAAAGTGATTAGTTTTTTGATGCAAAGTATTTAGAAAGAGTACATTTGCTGAATATTTCACAAAAATCTAATATTTCTTGAAATCCGAAAAAAAATCATTGTAAAAAAATTTCTGGCAAAGGAATTATCGTAAAAACTCACATAGTGAATCTCTAACATTTATTTAACATAACCGTAAAGTGTCAAATCGATTTTTTAAATTTTGTTTAAGAAAATTTTTTAAAACTTAAAAAATGAGTTTTCAAAATTTTATCAAAAAAATTTTCCATCTTTGGTCTCAATGCGTAATAGGTTAGCAACGTGGTAATGGAGCAATACTTCATGTCTGACTACTTATAGGTTTAGAGATACAAAAAATGGATGGCTTTAATTAATTTCCTAAAGTTGAAAAAATTTCCGTCAAGTTTCACGGCCTAGTGTTTTTTTGCCATAAATGTGGTCTGGGGCATTTGCTATATATTGGCGAGTTTTTATTCGATTTTGATGTTATATAGCTTTTTGAAAAGATAATTTGATGTTGATATCGATTCATTTAACAACTTGTCAAAAAATTAAACTATGGAACGAAATTTTTTTAAAATCTGAAAAAAATCATATTTTCCCCATATAAACACACTTCTGGTACTTTGGGCCCCACTAGGCACCAGAAGGCACCGTCGGAGCGAGCTAAAAAATTAAGGCCGCATTTATGACAGCAAACCTCATATTTTAAATAACGCATATATTAAGAAATAAAAAAAAACATCCCATACAAAAATCCATATCAATTTTATCCAAAATTTGTAAACAAAGAGCTTTTGACCATTTTTAGTTAACATTTTCGAAATTTCACCTAAAAGTTAATTTTTTGTTTCGCGAAAAATGTTTGATATATATCAGTAATACTGATTTGATGTTGCGAAATATATTTTATTTACGTTTATCTTTAATGCTGAATCAATTTCTATTTCCCATGGGAAACCATTACATATTTTTGTTCTTTCTTATTTTCTGTCGAGCTGAACTCCATTGGCAACTTGTAGAATTTATGAACACATCTCTCTCAAATAAATATTTTTTGGTGCTATAATATTATCACTCACTTTACCATCTCTGTTTGTAAGAATTTTGTAGGTTGGAAAAAATATACTTTGCTGTACACAAAAGTGTGAAAATTTTGTAAAGAAACTTTAGTTTTTTATTTGGGGGACTGTTTTTTTGGATTCATTTATAACTTTCAATAGTATTAGGCATACGTGTGGAAAGTTTCACTTAAAGATTTCATGCTATTATGTATCCATTTCAAATCGAAATAAAGGGATCATAAGATGGCTAAAAATCCCAATTTTATCTTATTAATCAGAAAAAAAATGCAATTGGACTTTAAATCAATCTTAGCTGTCATCAAAGGAAGTTTTTTTTATACTTTTTTATGTTAATTCTATTAATTAACTTTGGTTTTTGCTATACTACTTTTTCTATTTTAATAAACTGTTACTACTGATGGTTCATATACCATATCCGGTCTTATATATTTTGTAGAATTTTTTTCTTTCAATTTAATTCCTCTTAAAATTTCATTTCCGGTTCGGTCATGCATGTCCATTATGATGCCAAAAGCTAAGATTATCTTTTAGCAGTGGTTTGTGCATTAAAACTTCAATTTGATTTCATTAAAATTTTTGTTAGAAATTAACAAAAGAGTGTGCCAAAAATTTTTATGGCCAGACATTTAGTGGTCTGTTAATTTTTTTTTGCGGCTTTTTCAAGATAATGCCTTTCAATTTGTTTAAGGATGTTGCTTGGTCTGCTTTAAACATATTGAGAAATTTAAAATCGAGATTTAATTTAAACGAATTAAATTTTAATATTCCAACAATTAAAAGATGTTTTAAGGCAATTTGTTTTTGTTTTGATGCTATTATGAGAGTAAATTTCGTTAAGTGGTTAAATCTTTAGCATTCATTGTTCGTTTTCCTATTTCTAGTGGATCACATTTGAGTCTTGAGTGTAAACAAACAATCTTCAATGCATCTATAATAATGTAGTTGTAATTTGTCTTCACTAATCATCTGCATTATAAGTTAGAGGCTTAAGGGCTGAGACCTTAAATGTGTTGAAGTATGCTGTGGTAATTGTTTTGCGTGTGCACGACTGATTTAGTCAGTGTTTATGTAAGTGAAAGTTAATACACACATGTTTTAGTAAAGTGTAGTTGTTGTAGTTAATAGCTGAGTTATTGTTGTTTGCGTGTTGCGTTAGCAAATCACGATTCAGTAATAAGTTGAACAAATTTAACCTTCATTTAGAAGGCTCATGTTATAAAACGATTAAAATTTGTACGAGAAATTCAAGAGTTAGAAAAATTTCAAAATTTTTACACATGTGTATATTATGTTTTATAGAATGAGTTGTTCATAATTCCATTTATTTTGACAGAATTCTGTTACAAATATATTTTCTCTTATTCAAAGCTTATTTTGTTTTTGTTGTGTTGGGTTGCGACTTTCTTCTTTAGCCTTAGTTTAAACAAAAACCTAAAATAAATATCATTATGGGAAATAGATGCTTTTTTATAATGTCAATATTTAGTTAAATAATCTATTCATTATGTATTGGATATCTAAATATTAATACGTGAAGGTAAATTTTTAGTTCCTCTTTTAACCAATATGCGGGCACAGTGGAGTGTGTAAATTGGCATAGTTATAGTTCATATGGAGGAGAAGCTGAGACTGATAAAATTTATGTTTATTCTGTCTCAAAAATATATTAAATTAAATAAAATAAAATATTTATAATAATTTGTTACACCCTGTTAATTCGAATTAATTAAATTATATATCAGACGCTCTGTGTTGAATTGTGAATTGCTAAAATTGATTAACATACCTTAGGCTCATTTAAATATTCATAAATTATTTATATATATAGATTAAAAAAACATTGGAAGACAAAAATTTAATGAAAAAATAATATTTCTAGAACTTGCACTCGAATTTCGAGTGTTGGCTATACTAGATACAAATAAATACTTGAATGTGCTCCAGAATATTTATGTATATGTGAGGCATTCCTAGTCAAAGCGAAACAAATTCGTCAAAAATTGTCGTTACTGATGTTGATTATCTTTTCTAAAATTTTCACTTGTTTTAGAATTATTTTTTTAAATATATGTTTTCAAAAAATCATTTCTTGTCAAATGTTAAATATAAGAATAAAGAAAGATGGCTAATATACCTAACATCTATAAAAAAAATTATTCAAATTAAGAATACGCAAATAAATAGTAATGAAGTTAATCGAAGAAGGAAATTTCTTAGTTATAAAACCTTCAATAAACTATTGAGCGAAGTCTAGTACTGACAGATTGAAATGTAATCATTGTTTGAATGATCACAAGATATTTGAAATTTTCTTGATATTGTTTCAATATGAATAGAAATTCTACATTACATGGAGTATAAAGTAGTTGTGTGGAAAAGTTCTAAGGGAATGTCATAATCATTTTGAAAAGTTTTTTCTAACTGATTTAGAATTTCCTAAAACGTGTTTTTGCACATATTCCCCCAACTGGACATTCATACAGAGCAATGGCCTGACAAATAGTCTTGACAGTTATCATTTTTTTTGCTTACGATATTTCGAATAAACTCATCTTGTTGTTCACAGATTACAAATTTGCAACCTTTAATAAAATCAGATTTTAGTTTAGAAGATATAACCCTTCAAAGTTGAAAGATTTTCAGTTTTCAAAAAAAAAGCACACGATTTTTAGGCAATTTGGTAGAATATAAATAAAACTAAGTTACTAATCGTAATATTTTTGTTTCTATTGATTTGTGCATTTATTCAGCTATTTCTCCAGCTATCTATTTTTTCACTAGTTTTCAACTTTGATGGAAAATAAAAAAATTTGTAATTTTTTATGTCTGCCATATTTTCAAAATATGTTATTTAATTATTCATTTATGTAATTCAACAAAGTACAGCTGCTCGCAGCTGCATATATATATGTATATATTGTATAGTATGTATCAAAGATTAATAAACATTTTTGTTTGTTTGCTGTTTTTGTTTTATTTTTTTTATACATTTGGGCGAATGGTTTAATGATAAGAGTAAAAGAATAAAAAGATGGTTTTACTCTTACTCTCTTTAAACAAACAAAAAACAAACAAACAAAAATGTAATTTTTCGTTTTTCATTTTCAATTTTTAATGTTTAATTTTTCATTTTTCATTTTTAATTTTTCATTTTTCATTTTTCATTTTTCATTTTTAATTTTTAATTTTTAATTTTTCATTTTTCATTTTTCATTTCTCAGTTTTCATTTTTTATTATTCATTTTTATACCCTATACCACTATGTGGTTTGGGTATAATGACTTTGTGCTGCTGTTTGTAACAAGCAAAAATATTTGACCTACACCCATCTTTAATTATACCGATCGAATCAGAATCACTATCTGATTCGATTTAACGATGTCCGTCCGTCCGTCCGTCCGTCCGTCCGTCTGTGTGTCCATGTAAAGCTTGTAATCAAACTGCAGGTCGCAAATATGAATATATTTTGACGAAATTTGGTATTTGATCTTTTATCGGCCATGGGATGAACGCTGTTGAAATTGGTGAGAATCGGTCCATGTTCAGACCTAGCCCCCATACAAATGACCCCTATGAAATCAACATATATTGCCATAAGATCCAAATTATCAGACAAATCTTAGTCAAATTGGGTTTGTATGTATATATTACATCCATTAAATAGTAGTCCAAAAATGATCCCTATTGGACAACTCTTAGTCATAGACCCCATATAGAGCTGCTTCCCGATCTTCACTTAAATCTATCAAAAAACGAAAATATTGCACTGATTATTCTCAAATTTTGTTTGTATATATTTTTGCAAAATACAAGAGACCTTACCAAACATGGTCAGGATCGGTCCATTTTTGGGCCTAGTCCCCATATAGATATAGCATCCGATATGAACTTTTTCATATCTGTAGCCGAAAAAATTAATAAAAATCCCACCCAAATTTGGTTTATGCTTATTTTCTGTGTCCAGTTAGTTGGGTCTATTATATAGGGTCTCTAAACGCATGGTATAGGGTATCATATAGTCGGTCTAGACCGACTATAATTTTCTTACTTGTTTTATTTTTATTATTTTTTTATTGTTATTATTGTTTTGTTATTATCTTTTTAAATATATTTTTATAACTGCTAATTAATTATTTTAGATTTTTAAATAAATTCTGAAGACGAACTTAATATATAACTGAACTCTAACCTGTTTTTTGTTCATGTTCTGTTTTTTCGCATTACACGAGCCAGAACACGAACTTAAAACATAACTTAACTCGAACCTGTTTATTGTACATGTTCTGTTTTTTCTTAGTACACGACCCAGAACACGACTTAAAATATAACTGAACTCGAACCTGTTTATTATACATGTTCTGTTTTTTCTCAGTACACGTACCAGAACACGAACTTCAAATAAAGCAATACTCGAATCTGTGTGGTTTATGTGTGTTCCAAACAAAAAATACGTGATAGAAAAATGTTCGTGTAAATGACGAAATATTAAAACGAACACAGTCATGATTGTGTTGGGCACCGTAAAAAATTTAGAAACGCACATAATTGATATGAAAATAAAGATATGTGTTGGCTGCTTTTGAGCAGAACATTGCGTGTTTCATGTGTGTATTTTCTGAACCTTGATATTTATAGATTTCTGCGAAGTCATACGAAATAACGAATTCACCAGACTTCAAATGTAACCTTAAATCCTTGAAGAATGACCATTGCTCTTTGACTAAAAAGTCATGGGTTCTCAAGTTTAGCAATCCTGTACACATTTCTTCCACAAAATCATCCACATTTGAAATTATTCTTTTCAATGTGCATCTGTCAGGCTGAATCCAAGATTTTAAATTTCACCTCCTCAATATTTTCGCGATCAAAAGAGTTGATTTAATTCTCTTTGATGAATGTGGTTTCCGGGCAATTTGAACTTCACTTAACTGGCAAGAAGTTGTTGCATTAGGACACATAGTCAATTTAAGGCAATCGTGGTATTCGTGTAAAACTTCTGGCGAGTCATCTGTTAAGCACTTTAAGTTGATTTCCTTCAACATCAGTTTAAGCAAGAGCTGAACCTAGTAACGCCAAGAAAATATTGGCAAAAAAGCAGCAAATAAAGGCGATAAATAAGCTGGATGAAAGACTGAGTATTTAAAAATTTACAAAACTTAAATACTTCATCAGCTACAATAAATTAATTAAAAAAATAGTTATGTTACAAATGGACCTAATGTGATTACGATAAAATTTTATTAAATTTTTTATTTTTTTATTTTTATTATTATTATTATTATATATTAATTTAATTATTATTACAAATAAATAAAAAAAAATAATTTTTAGGAAAAAATTCAAATTAGTGCATATGCCAAAAATTGAAAACCCGTTGTCTTGAGTTACAAAACATTTTTTTTTGATAGATACCTCACTCGCATCCCACTAAGCGACCAAAAAGCTCTTAAAGGAAAAAACCTAAGCTTTCTTTGAGGCAAAAAAAAAAAATTTCCTTTTTTGAAAAAAAGTCAAAAAAAAATTTTTCAAAAAAAAAGTAAAGAAAAAATTTTTTTTATTTTTTTAAAATTTTTTTCCGAAAGACTGAAGCAATAGCTATCTAAACTCTCTGGGATAAATTTTGCTAAGAATAATAGGTAAAAAGTGACATGGATGAGAAAAACACCTGTTTGGTAAAAATGTAAAATTTTGACCTCCTCTAACTCAGAGTGTTCTGGACCAATCTTGTTGAAAAATTGTGTCTAAGCTACTATCAAATAGGACTAACCTTGGTGTAAATTTCATCCCAATCGGAAGTTGTTGTTGTAAAAGTTGTATCACTTGACATGAAACGCCCCATATATGTATATATATTAGGGTGGCCATTCGTTATATGGAGGGAAAAAAAAGTGTTCAAACTGTCGGTCTCACCCCCTAGAAATATGCGAATAGCAAAAAAACTGAGAAATACAAAGTTTTGGGCCAATCAAAAAACGTTTAGTCGTGGCGCAAAGCGATTGAAAATTTCAAGTGTGTTTATATGGGGAAAATATGACTTTTTTTCAGATTTTACGAAAATTTCGTTCTATAATTTAATTCTTCCGACAAGCTGTTACATAATTCGGGATCAGTATGAAATTAGCCTTTCAAAAGGCTATAAAACTTCAAAATCGTATGAAACCTCGCCAAGAAATAGCAAATGCCCCAGACCACTTTTGTGCCAAAAAAAAAACTAAGTCATGAAATTTGATGGCATATTTTTCAACTTTGAGAAATTGATTAAAGTAATCCTTCTTTTTTGGTCTCTATACTTATAAGTACTCGGATATGAAGTATTGTTTTATTACCACGTTGTTAACCTATTGCGCATTGAGACCGAAAATTGGAAATTTTTTTGATAAAATTTTTAAAACTCATTTTTCAAGTTTGAAAAAATTTTCTTAAACAAAATTAAAAAAAATTAACCTGTCACTTTAAGGTTTTATTAAATACACGTTGCAGATTAACTGTGTGAATTTTTAAGTTAATCCCTGTGCCAGAATTTTTTTGACAAGGATTTTATTTTCGCGGGTTTCGAGAAAAATTGGATTTTTGTGAAATATTCTGTAAATGTACTCTTTCTAAATACTTTGTATGAAAAATTCATAATTTTTCTACTTTTAAGTGTTATGTTTTATCTTAATAGCCTAGAGTTTCGGAAAAAAATAATATGACTCCATTAACCCTTTTGGAATTGGGGTCACATATGACCCCAAACTAATAAAAGACAATTGATTCAAAAAATTCAAATATTTTGTAAGTGCTGTCCAATTTTTAGGTGCGACACTTAAAATATAATAACCAAATAGTAGAAGATTCGTTCCAAAAATTTGGGATAAATCCGAGAACGTTAACCCATTATTTGCCAAGGCCAGCTTTGGATTTTAAGATATTTTAAAATAAAAATGACCTAAAACGAGTTTTTCTATTAAAGTCGTTGATACCACTATTTAGAATTTAAGAAAAATAATTCGGTTAATTTTTATTTGTTTAACCGTTCAGTGCTCCTGGGATCAAAATAATCCATTGTGATATATCTTTGGTGCAATTATCTGCTTATTGCTCGCGAATATAAATTAAAACAACTTAAGTCATATGTCTAAAAAATAGGACGTTTTTTGAAATTCACTTTGATTTAATTTTGTAATTTATTCCATTAAGAGTAATATTAATTTAATATTACCTTTTGTATATATTATTATATTTGAAATTTACTTTTATTTAGTAATGAATATACCATTTTTGTTTGTTTGTTGTTTTTCTATATTTTTTTTTTGTTCATGTGATCGTTTAATGATGAGAGTAAGAGAATAACAAGATGGTTATACGCTTAATCTCTTTAAACAAAAACAAACAAAAAAAAAAAAAACAAACAAACAGAATTGTAATTATATGTATTATAATTTATGCTGATTGCATTTGGTAATTGCTTTCAATAAAAAAGAAGATACTAAATTTTCTTTTAATTAACTAATTAATTTCGAATAGCATTGCAAATAACTTAGCCATTAAGCTGTTTTGTTTGTTAGTGTTGACAACATTGTTTATAATATTGTGTTTAGAACACGGGTGGAAGATATCAAGGAATCGGCATAGTCCAATTTAACACCCTTACTTGTTTATGTATATCTTTAATTTCAATTTATTTTTTAATTCCTCATTATCAATTTGTATAACTATCTTAATATTAAATGGAATAGTTTCTTTGTTTTTGAAATTGTGAATATTTTAAAGTGAGTTTCTTTATGCTGTTTTTCTACTTTTTGAGAAATTTATAAATAATTTTAATAAAAGTTTTCTACAAATATTTTTTTTTTTTTGCATTTGAAAAATATTTTAATTAAAAATTTAAATCTCTGATTGGAACTTTTATTAATGCAGCTTCAACTATGATCTACAATGCTTATCAATGCAGTATAGGGTAAAAAAATAATATTTTTAAATATGCAATTTATTCTTACATACCATACATGTGTATTTGTAATATTTACATGCCAATGTATGCATTTAGGTAAATATTAATAAATTGTTTGAGGTTTGTCAGTAACTACAAAAGAAAAAACTTAAATTGTTTAGCTTCCAGCAAATGCTTTTATTTATTTTATATTTATTTAGTTATTTTTTTTTATAACCATCATGTTTTTATCCATTTTTTCCTTAGTTTCAAATAATAATGAAAATATTATGTTGCAATTTATTGTTATTACAAACTAATTAAAAAATTTAGTTGTTATGTTTAATGTACAACAATATAAAATGATTTAATTAAGTTTTATTAAATTGTGCTACATCTGCATAAAGGAATTTAAATAAAAATATGCATATAAAATTGGAATTATCATGTACATACTCCTCGAACAAACATATTAGTATATAATTTAATTTTTCACTTTTCGATGGGCATTATGTTGTAGAAAGTATTAAATATTCTTGTGGCTTAAAGCCGGCTTGGTACCGCTGCCGACTATTTCATGAGAGCTGTAGCCGCCACTGAGTTCGACTTAACCAATTATTCTTAAAAAAAAAAATAGAGCCCGATGCAACTTCAAATTGTTAAAAAAAACACAAAAAACTAAATTTCAGTTTTAAAGCATGCTCTAACAATTGTAAATTTTTGTCGAAATACATATTTAGACAAGCACTTTAGGTCCAGCGTGGTCGAAAATTTTCAATTGAAAGAAATGAGTTTTATAAAATAACCCAAATAAGTGACGTCGATTTTTTTCTCTTTTTAAACACTGTGTTAAAGCCTCAATTATTATATTTCTTTTCCAGAAATCGAATTATGAGTCATTACAAAAAACGTTGACAGGAAAGCTTCTTTCATATTTTTAAACTCTTTCTTTTACTCATACTAACTCTCTGTCTGTCTGCCATGGGGCAACCCCATGGCCCATAGTCTTGTTGTGACTATAGATTAATTTTGGAGTTGTCACGCACAGTCACGGATTGATTTAAAACCCATTTCCCCTTATCCGATCAATCTGAAATTGGTCGATAGACTTGCTGTGAAAAAAGTTTAACTTTGACATAGTTATGCACAGTCACGCATAGTCACTAACATTCACGAAGTGATTTAAACCCCATTTCCCCTCATCCTATCAATTTGAAGCTTGGTCCATAGACTTGTTGTGACCAAAGATTAATTTTAAAACACTCACGCAAAGTAACGCACAGTCACGGAGAGATTCAAAACTCATATACATAAGGAAAGAAAGATGTTTAATAAAAACTTTGTTTTTATGGGTTCGATTATTTATTATTTTTTGTATATTTATAATCAACTAAAAATTTTATCACCTCCAATTTTGTGGAATATCGGTCGCATCTACATTAAAACGTTGTTGCACTTGTTTGTAACGAATGATCTCCAGAATTATAAAAGCCATTCAGCTAAGATTGGCATCATATTTTATGTTAGAGATTTTCTGTTTTTTTTTTATTATTTTTTGAACCCCATGGGATTAGTGGGCGTGGCACCTCACATACAAAGAAAATATTTATCACCACATATCTGGTGTATTATCATAGCGAGATATTCGAAACTTTGTAAGCTGTCATCTATATATTATATATTAATACGTGAAAGTACATTTTTAGTTCCCTTTTTAAGCGATATGCGGGCACGGAGGAGTGTCAAAATTGGCATAGTAATAGCTTATATTGAGGAGAAGCTGAGAATGATAAAATTTATATTAAATCTGCCTTAAAAATATATAAAATTAAATAAAATATTTATAATAATAATTCGTTACATCGAGTTAAGGCGAATTGAATTCTGAATTGCTACTATTGATTAACATACCTTTAGGCTCATTTAAATATTCATAAAGTTTTTATATATATAGATTAAAACAACGTTGGAACACCAAAATTGAATGAAAAATAATATTTCCTAGAATTTGCACTCGTATTTCGAGTGCTGGGCTATACTGGTTAGCTATAAATATGCGTATTCAGCCCAAAAATGGACAGGATTTGACAAGAAGGCGCGGCACATCTCCTATATATATTACTGCTGTCTTAACCAAAATATTGATTTGTATATAAACGGAATATTTAAAATCCACACAAAAAGCTATTTATTTGCTACGTTCGACGCGATCAGTTAGAATTTATGAAGAGTATACTATGATGAAATTCTTATGTTACTTGTGGTAAAAAGTAAAAATTATTCTTGTTAAAAATATGTCCAAATATTTTTTGATTGCCAGAAAATTTGCTAGTTGGACTAGAAATTATTTCCTTCCAACATTTTTTTACAATTTTTTATATCCATCTGTTTTGGAAAAAAAATAATTTTTTAATGGCTCATATTTCTCACCGCCCTAAGTTCAATGAGATATATGAAATATGGTACGTAGATTTCATTATATTAAAAATGTTTTGACGGCTTTCAAAAATATGTTATTTCGTTTAAAATACTCGTACTTCGAAAGATTTAAGTTTGAATTCTTTACATTCCAAATGAAATTAGAAATTTTCATGGGTTTTTGTGAAATTTTAATAAAGTTTTATTTAACGAAAATATTTGTTGTAACTATTCGTAGTTTATTATTGAAAATGAGAAAAATTAGACAAAAATTAAAACTTTTATGTATAAATATATGCAGAGACCTCTAAGTACGTACTTTCATCATATTAAGTAAAAATATAATTTTTTTTTTAATATGTTACAAGTTTGTCATTCCGCTTATAATACCACTTGGAAAAAAGATCTGGACTCCATAAGATATATTTATTCTTGAATCTTATAAAGCGGAGTTGGTGGACCAATGTGCTTAATAGGTCAGCTGGGTTGCTCAGTTTTAAAGAAAATGCTTCAATGATATCCTGAGCAGGTATTGCCACATATTTTTAACCTTATCCCGAAATAAATATAAAATATTGCCGACATGTAAAAGAGAACTTTAAAAAACAGTGAATTTTCTTTAAACAAAATTAGGCAACACTTTTTAGATTTTAATAAATATAAAAGTTAATCAGATTTACATATTTTTTTTTTTTCAAACACTTAGATGTAAGCAGTTTTTCTATTAAGAACTCTAAATTAGAAAAATGATAATATTGCAAGTTTTTTCATTTGAAAATATTTTCAATTTCCTAATTTAAAAACTTTTGTATACAATTTAGCATGCTTTAATGAATCCAGATATTTGGCCTGTACTCTCAGACTAGAAACTTTACATACTTTATATATATTTCAGAGTTCAGAAAAAATCACACACTGAATAAAAAACTCGTACATATATGTAAACAAACATAGGTCAGACTAACAAACTCACATTTTTATTTACATGTCAATTACGCGTGTTTCCAAATTTTGTACTGTACCAATCACAATCATGACTGTGTTTCGTTTTATACATCGTTATCTACACCAACATTTTTCTATCACATATTTATTGTTTCGAACACATAGAAACCACACAGATTCGAGTGTAGCTTTATTTTAAGTTCGTTTTCTTGCACGTGTACTGCTGAGAAAACAGAACATGTTCTTTAATGCGTACATCTAAAAATTGAAACATTATCCACTCACGATCGGAAAGAAAACGAAATTAAGTCATAAACAACATATAAAATTTCTCTGTTTTCTGTTTTATTACTATCTTTTTATCTTAATTTTTTAATTTTATTATTTTTTATAAAAATAAAAAAATCTTATTTTCGATCTTTATCAATTTATTTATTATTTTTTGTTTTTATTATTATCTTTTTATTTTTATTTTTTTATTACTGCTAATGATTTATTTTAGATTTTTTTTAATAAATTTGATTGAAAAAATTATTGTCGTTTTTATAGGGGTGTTTCAGAATTTTTTTTAGCAGTACACATTTAAGAACACGAACTCAAAATAAAGCTACACTCGAATCTGTGTGGTTGATGTGTGTTCGAAACAAAAAGTACATGATAGAAACATGTTCGTGTAGATATCGAAATATTAAAACGAAACGCAGTCATGATTGTGTTCGACAACGTACAAAATTTAGTAACACACATATGTGATATGAAAACAAGGATATGTGTTGGCTGCTTTAAAACAGAACATTGTGTGTTTGATGTGTGTATTTATATGTATCTTAACCTTGATATATTTCCTATTTAATACGTGCTTCAATATATGTCAGACTCTAATATATTTGTTACAAAATCACTGCAAATCTAAAAACTATTTCCCGTAAACTTGACGAAAAAAAACTAGGTCTGGCAATCCTTGCTGTTAAACCGTACAAACATATTTTCTCAAACTCTCAAATATTTGATAGGTAACTTATTTTTTGTTTAAAAAAAAAATGGATACATTAACCTTATAAAGCCTTGAAATATTTATAAATGTGATATACAAATTTTTTGGATAGCTTTTGTAATATTTGATTTTGAAAATAATTGAACACTTGGTTTGTTTTAATGCCATATACATCGCCGTCATTGGTTTATTTGTTGGGATATCTATTTCATTTTTAGGATAGTTATATTAATTTGATAAATGTTCATTTAAATACATAAAATTGTTTATATGTCTGCAAACATACATTAATTGCAGCATATTTAGTTTTTACAAAAATTTTTATCTTTTCCACAGACTTGGTGGAGGATATCAAAAAAATGTCACAGCCAAATTTAACACTGTTACTTGTTTTTATTTTATTTTAATTTTGTCACTTAAAAATGTATATTTTTTTTTTCAAACAACTTGATCACCCTATTCTTTATAAAAGTATTATCTCAAACACGCTGTTATTTGTTTGAATTTTTTCCTTAAAGGTTCTCTTTTAAATTTCTAGTCTAGTTTAATGCTCTACTGCTGTCTGTGTAGGTGCTGATTTGTATCTTAGGAAATGTCTGTAAATTTGCACAATAAGATTTTCGTTGATGTCGCCTTAGGGGATGGTGTAAACAACAAATGGGTGGTGGTAATGCCCAAAAATGATAAATTTATAATGTTTGAAAATGATAAAAAGCAATGTCACAATTTAAATAAGACTTAAACAAGACGTGTTTTTTTCTTGTATCAGTTACATTTCGTGACAATAGCTATGTACTCGTATTAGAAATCTAAAAAAAAAAAACTAATATCTTTGGAAGGAGTTACCGTTTTATAATATAAAATTTAAGGGATTTTATTTAAGACTAACGATATGCTCTAAAAAATTATTGAACTTTTTATATACATATATAATTAGGATTACTTCATAATTTATAATGCTTGTGTTGAGACCTGAGCTTAAATTAAACTAAAATTTCCATAATTAAAAAAAGTTATGTCTGGTAAATGAGCTTTACTTAAAACAGGAAAAATAAAATGAAGGATTTGTTTTTGCATTGAGATTCGTATTGGCCAGATAAACTCTTACATAGCTATTACACTATTAAAGTTATATAAGTTTTTGAAAGAATCTACTCTTGCTAACCATTTTTTCTATATAAATAAGTAACGCTGAACTCAAACTTTGTAGTCCTACGCTTAGTTTTCGAAATATTTTGACTTGCAGATTTTCATTGAGGACCATGTTTTAGATCAGTTCTGCTGCAATATCTCTAAATTGTAAGGCCAGTTTACACTATCACACTTTGTAATACGACCTGTCAAAAAGTCGAGTATTATGAAAAAGTCGTATCATGTAAAAAACTTATGTTATGAAATTAACAGTCTGTATGATTTTATTTTCGATGTCCGATGGTTTTTTTCATTTTCAGAAACATTTCTAAAAATTTGTCATTTCCATCGGACCAGAGTTGTTTTTTTTTTGGTAATATTAAAAAAAAAAATTAAACAAAAACAAAGTTGAAATAAAATATAAATTTGAAAATAAATTTGTTTGTTATTCTAAACAGCTGCTCTCATAAGACTTGAGTGTGATGGTGCAAATGGCCTAAGTATGCAGAAATAATGTCGGTACGACTTTATGACAGTCCGATGCATTTCATCGGATTTTTATGTCGAAAAATCATACGAGTGAGTGGTATCATGTAAATAGACTTTTTTTTATTTATTCATTCATAAACAAAAAGCCTTCAATGGCCAACGGATTACATGGAACAATAAGTAATATCTACTCATAGAAGAGTTAACATTATTGCTTAAATATTTAACCTTAAATTTAATTACATACCCCTTAAATGCACGAATTTGAAAGACACTTGATCATAGAAAAAGAAAAAAGAAATAAAACAAATAACCAATAAGTGAAACAAATTCAAAGTATTTGAGTTTAGCTACGTATGTTCTACTATAATATTTTTCAATTTTACCACACTAACAGCAAAATTTCTGTCACCATAACGAATAGTGGAGTTCCATAACTTGACAACTCTAAGAATATACGATTTCTGCATAATCAGTTTTCTAATTATCGGACACAACAACGCGGCGGTCCTTGTCGAATGTGAAAAGTTCAAAAAGTTAATAATATACTCTGGCACACATCTTTAACAGTGATTACGAAAATTAAATTTTTTATAAATTTGTCAGCTAAAGGTCAGTAAAAAGCGAAACTAAACAATTTATAAAATTTATATTTAATAATATTGAAAATTTTTTTTCTTAATTTTTTAGTATAAAGTATACAATATATTTATCTATATATATAAAATTCATTTCTGTTTGTTTGTTTGTTTGACAGCAATACAAATTTTTATTTCTCTCTGAAATTTGGTACACACGATCTCTGTACTACAGGGAAGGTCGCCATATGCTTTCTACTGGCCACGCCTAATTTTGCACCCACATTTTTAAAATTTTTAAGGGGTTTCACTCGATTTTACTGCACATTATTCTCATATCCCTGGCTAGGTCGTCATTTTTTTAATTTTCTATATACGCTTTTAGTGTTAGTTATACATATTTTAATTTTTCAATGGACTTCACTAAAACTTTGTGTATAAATCTCTTTACTTACTGCTCTTGAGTTCACATCATTATAAAATAAATATTGTAAATCTACATATTACAAATATTCCCGTCTTGTCTTTTTTACTATATGAGTTGTAACACCCAAAATAATTACAGATTTTTTTCCATGGGTGAACAGATACAGATTGACTACCGCTGTAGGATTAATCCGATGAGGTTACATCATACAAATATTGCCATCTCGCCAGTTTAACTACATTGGAAAACAAAATATTACGTTTATATCCATCTCACCTTTTTGCTACATTGGAAAGCAACCTATTACAAATATTTCCATTTCATCTTTTTCCCTTCATAAATGAGTTGTAAGGGTGGAAAAAGAACTATTTCCAATTGTGCCTTGCACATGAAAGCATACAGCGCATACATCCACGAAACATTTTTGATAAATTTAGTTGTTTTAATTGAACCATGCCTCCTAAAAAGCGTAGTTATATAGGCCGTGCTACCTTAAATGCAAAAAGGATTAGGCTAAACAGAACTCTAGAGACCCCTGATCAGACCCAAATTCGTATCGAGTCTCAACGAGTTAGACAATCTAAGTCGAGAAACGCTGAAATACCTGAGCAAACTCAACATCGCCTTGAAGCCCAAAGATCAAGACAAGCTTTCTTAAGAGGAGCGGAAGTGCCTGAATCTACTCAAATGCGTCTTGATATCCAGCGGCTAAGACTAGCTGACTCCAGGGAATGTGAAACGCGTCTAACATCCTTACCAGAAAGCTTTTGTTACTTGGTTCCTTCATTGAAAGAGATGGTACAAAAAGTTTTTCCTAACATAACGTACATAAAAGGACAAACTCTTACGGTGGCAAGTATCAACTTAGAGTCTCCCTGTTTTTCTCATATATGTATGTATATATGTATGTATGTATATCCTAAAGCTCTAGAACAGTGGTGGCCATCGAGAGAATTGAGCTAGTAAAAGTGTTTATGAGCATGTGTTGGTTGTACTATACTGATCGAAATCCATGGACGTAACGAGTTCACGTAGAATATGGTAAAATTTTAAATATATTTTTTGTTGTTTTACAATTTTAAATCTTACATCCTGAAAATGTAAAAAAAAAATGTGAAGAACATTTAATCTCTTTTATCCATTAGATTGGAGTTTTTTAAATCAAATAAGTAATAATAAGTAATTCATTTCTTTAAAAAACAAAAAAATAGCAAAACTTAAAAAGATAAGAAATTTCAAGGGTTAATAAGTGGTATGTTACCAAAAATTAAAAAACCAAAAATTAAAGACAGCTATAATGCTCTCAAATGGAAGCGACGTATGTTATTTATAGAAAATGTTTAATTTATAGCAGATTCAACTGCTATGCGTAAGTTAGTTTATCAAAATATCGAAATTTTCTCAACATATTTGGTTCCTTTTAAACAAATATTCTCTGTGTACTTATTAAAAAAATGTATATATGAATTTCAAACAGCAATGCGACATAGACCTCCTTTGTTCAAAAGCTTTCATAATACTGAATGAAATTGTTGTTTACTTTTAGTCTTTGGTGAGTATTTTTGTTTTCGTTGGGCTGTATACATATAAGAAGCCGAGCACCAGCGTGCTTGGTGCGGCCTTCACTGCTCTAGAATAAGTAAAACTCCTAACTTCTAAACATCATACCTCAAAATAATTCATGTACAAACTGAGCTAGTTGCAGTGGTAAACACGGTAAACCTTTGGTCAAGTCAAAGGCTTTTGGATCCCGGGCAAGACCGGGTAAAAGCAGATAGTTTATTATAAATTATATGTTGTTTGAAAGGTATTTAGATTATGTAATATTCTTTATTTTTAACTGGAAACAATGAAATATATTAAAACTGTAATATGAAAACATTTAAAATAATAAGAAGAAGAATAATTCTAAAAATTTTATGCGATTTTGTGCGATAGGTAGTTCGCTAATTTAAGTATATTATGAAACTTGGAATTCGATCTTGAAAGCAATTGAACCCAAACCCAACCGCCTGGTTTAAAACTTTTACTCTAACTTGGAATTTCTCACCACCCGGCATGGCTGTTATATATTTTTTTTTTAATTAACTGAAAATATGCTGACAGACAGAAAATTAATTTGCCGAACGCAGTGTTCTAGGGTTTTACAACCATATTGAAAATTGTAACAACAAAAATTGTAAATTGCAGCTAAACATTTTTCAATTGTGATAAAAAAGTAACTGTGAGACAAAAGAATTGTATTGGTGATCAACTTTAAATTCAGTTATGAATTTAATTGCAATTCGGTTGGCAATATATTCGGTAGTCACAACGAATCTATTTTCTTTGTGTTTGTTTTGTCGCGTACACGAAATTATGTTGCAGATTTAATATAATTTGTTTTTATTTCTGATAACAAATTCTACAAAATCTACCACTCTGTGGTCAAAGTAAAATGAGTTTGTGCTGATGCTTTTAACTACCCAAAATAATTGACTGACCTATATCCGTCTTTTATTATACCGATCGACACAGAATCACTGTTTGAGTTGTCTGTTAGCTAATGCAAACTTTGTAATCAAATTAAAGGTCGTTATTATGAATATATTGTGATGGAATTTGATGTTTGACGAACACTATTCAAATTAGAGAAACTAATTGCATATACCGACCTAGTGCCCATATAAATAACTCCTATCAGATCGACTTAAATTGCCATTAAATCCAATTTACCATTTATGATTTATGTGTTTATTATACATATTAATCTGCAGTCCAAAAATATACCCTAAGGGACAATTCGTAGTCATAGCCCCCGTAGAAAGCTGCTTCCCGATATTAACTTAAACCTATTAAAAATAAAAAATTGCCTAAATTTTTCTTAATTTTGGTTTGTATGTATTTTTGAAAAAAAAAAAAATATCACTTTAGCAAATATCGTCAAGAGCGGTCCATTTTTCGACCTAGCCCCATATAAATATGGCATCCGATATGAACTTTTTCAGATCTGCAGGCAAATAAAATATTAACAATGCCACTGAAATTTGGTTAATGCGTATTTTCTATACCCAACTAGTTGGGCCTAACACCAATCTCTAAGCGCCTGGTATAGGGTAGCGCATAGTCGGTATACACTGACTATAATTTTTATACCCTATACCACTATGTGGTTTGGGTATAATGACTTTGTGCTGCTGTTTGTAACAACCAAAAATATTTGACCTACACCCATCTTTAATTATACCGATCGAATCAGAATCACTATCTGATTCGATTTAACGATGTCCGTCCGTCTGTGTGTCCACGTAAAGCTTGTAATCAAACTGCAGGTCGCAAATATGAATATATTTTGATGATATTTGGTATTTGATCTTTCATCAGCCATGGGATGAACGCTATTGAAATTGGTGGGAATCGGTCCATGTTTAGACCTAGCCCCCATACGAACGACCCCTATGAAATCGACATAAATTGCCATAAGATCCAAATTATCATATAAATCTTAGTCAAATTGGGTTTGTATGTGTTTATTACATCCATTAATCAGTAGTCCAAAAATGATCCCTATGGGACAATTCTTAGTCATAGGCCCCATATAGAGCTGCTTCCCGATCTTCACTTAAATCTATCAAAAAACAAAAATATTGCACAGATTATTCTCAAATTTGGTTTGTATATATTTTTTCAAAGTATAAGTGACTTTACCAAATATGGTCAGGATCGGTCCATTTTTCGACCTAGTCCCCATATAAATATGGTATCCGATATGAACTTTTTCATATCTGCAGCGAAAAAAATTAATAAAAATGCCACGCAAATTTGGTTTATGCTTATTTGTTATATCCAATTAGTTGGATCGAAGAGATAGGGCCTCTAAACCATGGTATAGGGTATCGTATAGTCGGTCTAGACCGACTATAATTTTCTTACTTGTTATATTTGTTTTTGTTCTGTTGTGGTAAATCTAGTGTAGTTATTTTATAAATAAATACAATAATTCCAAATCCAAACTTCATGTGCATATCTTTTGTCGCACACTTTATGAAGATTTAATATAAAAAGTCAAAATATCTGGAAAACTAACAGCGTTTGTATTCAGCTTGACAAAATTACATAGATAGATAGAGATATTTGTCATAAATTTAGGACGCCAATCTAGATAATACGGAGTACAATAATGTACCTAAAATTTTATCTAATTTAAATATCTTATTTATAATACAAAGTTGCAATTACCATAAAATATAGTTGTAGATTATAATCAATCACCTTTTAGTTAAACATAAATAAACATAGTCCAAATAAAAAATTGCATAATTTTATTATATATCGACTGTTAAAAATTCTTTGTTTGCTGCCATGTGAAAATCCCACATAAATAAACTTTAATCTCATTTAAATCTTCTTTAAGCAATTACCATCAATACAAAACCAGTCAAAAAAATGAGAAATATATAAAATATACATATAAAAAAATATGCAAACATACACGGAAGCGAAAGTACACATGCAACTTTAATTTTGCTCTCCAATATTTATCTTTTATTTCATTTCATATAAGTGCGGAATTATATTCCTGAATTATTTGAACTGTTACTGGGTTAATTTAATATCGTTACTCCTTTGGGGTTTCAATTCAAAGTATTATGTACATACAAAAAAAAAAAAAAAAAAAAAAAAAACATCTACGCAAACACCACCCAACAATAAAAAAAGCATCAAAATATCTGAAACAGATGCTATGATTGGATGGGAAAATTGTATTGTCACAAATGCATTTAATATGGGCATTTCATAGGATGGAAGTTTTATATTATGGATCTTTTGAAACGGATTTTAAGCTGCAAAGTGCTTACAATGTCATGATAAATAATGAAATGGTTATTATTTTGAAAATTTCTTACAAGAAATTCTTTTACACACTGGCTACAAAAATTATCCGTACACGTAATATTAAAACTTGTGTACTACGAACCTAATAAGAAATATTATTTTTTCTAATAACTTATAATTTTTTTTAGTTTTTTTACATTTATTTAAGGTTTATAGCATTTAATATGTTTTATGCAGGGGAAAAACGAAAAAAAAGAAAAAAAAAATGAAAAAGTATTCGTACATTTAAAATATTAATACAAACAAGTAAGAAAATTATTTGAGCTTAGTGACACTATCTTTAGATCCAACTAATTAGATAAAGAAAATAAACATAAACCAAATTTGAATGGCATTGCTATTATTTTCTTTTGCCTTCGGATATGAAAAATTGATATCGGATGCTATATTTATATGGGGACTAGGTTGACTGTATTTGGTAAAAACACCAGTTTTTTGAAAAAAAAAAAAAAAAAAAAAATATATATATATACATACAAACCACATTTGAGAAAAATCTGTACAATATTTTTGTTTTTTGATAGATTTAAGTAAGGATTAGGAATCAGCTTCATATGGGGGCTATGACCAAGAATTGTCGTATAGGGTTTATTTTTTGACTGCTGATGAATGGATGTAATAAACATACACAAACCCAATTTGACCTCTCAGTATCATTAATTATTAACAACGTTGGTAGCACAGGTGGATATTCCAATGATGTAACGCTAAATATGATAAAAATTTTGGCTAAACAGAAGGAAGGTGTACAAGTTTGTCACATAAATGCCCAAAGCCTTTTGAATAAAATAGATGAGTTTAGAATAACTTTCGAAAATTCCAATATCGACGTAGTTTGTGTCTCAGAGACATGGTTCACTGACTCAACTCCAAATAGCCTCGTAAGTTTGGATGGTTATAATATTTTTAGATCGGATAGATATCAACCAGGCGAAGACTGGGTTCTAAAGGGTGGGGGTGGTGTTGCCATATATGTAAAAAATACTCTTAAGTGCAAATTTTGTTGCAAATCTGACAAAGAAGACAAAATTGAGCACATTTTTATTGAAATTTTATCTCTTGGAAGGAAGATGCTAGTTGGCTGCGTTTATAGACCAAATAGTCGTACGGATTTTTCAAAACTAATTAACACTATCCAAACATACACCGTGGCATATAACGATATAGCAATCCTAGGTGATTTAAATTCTAACCTCCTCGTTAAATTATCCTTTAAGGACAGTATGTTGACACATGGACTCATTCCAGTCAATATCACCACCCCAACACATTTTACAACCTCTAACAGCACACTTATAGACCTTATTCTTATGGGTGATACATCTAAAGTGCTACTGTATGATCAATTATCTGCCTCATGTTTCTCAAATCATGACCTTATATTTGCAGCATATGATTTTTTGATTCCTGAAGTAGATAAATTTTATTCTTATCGGAATTTTAAGAACGTAAACTACAATTTATTATCTGATAATTTCTTTCAAATTAATTGGAGCAGCATTTATTTGATGCCTTCTGTTGATTATCAATTATATTTCATTGAAGACAATATTTTAAAACTATTTGATGACACGGTTCCTTTAAGAACGAAAAGGATAACACCAACGAATAAACCATGGTTTACCAACAGAATTCAGCAACTAATACACCGAAGAGATTCAGCCTACTCAAGATGGAAACTTTTCAAAACACTTGAACTGAAAACTGAATTCCGAACAGCTCGAAGCGATGTCAATCACCAAATTGGGATCGCTAAATCAGAATATTACACTAATCGCTTTAGTACTGCGTTGGATTCTAAAAAAAAATTGGCATACTATTCGCGAAATTGGTATTGGTAATTTTGATAAAACCAGAAACTGTCCTGTCGATGCTGATGAACTCAATAAGATGTTCACTAATATATCCATGATTCCAACAGACGTTACAAGCCGTAATGGTTTTTTCGCAAACGTCAATAATAATAATAATTTCTTTCTAGAAGAAAACAAGTTTGAGTTTTCCTGCGTCAACCAGTCTGATGTTTTCTCTTGTATCTCGCAAATAAAATCTAATGCTGTTGGATATGATAACTTGCACCCCCCAATTTATTAAAATTCTTTTACTACTAATCATGCCTTATATTACTCATCTGTTCAACACCATCATCACATCGAGTCGTTTTCCTACAAAGTGGAAACATGCAAAAATAATTCCGCTACTTAAATCAAACTCAGAATATCGTCCAATTGCCATACTTAGCTTTCTTTCGAAAATTTTGGAAAAACTACTACACTTGCAAATGAGCACATACTTACATGTAAATCTACTTTTGACAGACAAGCAATCCGGCTTTCGTCCCAACCATAGTTGCGTTACTGCCCATATTGATGTTTCCGAAAATATAAGACGTGAGTTAGATGACGGTAAAGTTAATTTTTTGGTTCTTCTTGATCATTCCAAAGCCTTTGATACTGTCAATCATTCTACATTATGTATGAAGCTAAGTCAATTATTCAATTTTTCATCAACATCAATACAGCTAATATCAACATACCTCTCAGAACGGATACAATCAGTATTCGTTAATAATACAATATCTGAACTATTAGCTATTAGTAGAGGTGTGCCCCAAGGGTCAATTCTGGGTACGCTTCTTTTCTCTATTTATGCCAATGATTTGCCCCACCACTTATCACATTGCAATGTTCACATGTATGCAGATGATGTACAGCTTTACCTTAGCAGCCCTGTTAATTCTATTCGCCAAAATGTGGATAACCTAAACGATGACCTTAACAGAATAAATTTTTGGGCAATTTCTAATGGACGTTGCTTAAATCGAAATAAGTCTAAATGCATAGCGATACACAAAAGGACTATAAACCCACTTTATTGATATGGAAATATCAATAAATAATCAAAGAATTGAGATAGTTTCAACAGCTAGAAATCTTGGATTGGTCTTCAACAGCAACTTAAATTGGTCAAGCCACATCAATATGCTTGTTGCACAATCATACGTTAAACTAAGGACCCTATGGGCAACGCAATTCTTTACACCAGGGCTTTCCAACCTTTTTGGCTCGCATACCCCTACTTTTGAATTTTGGCAGCCTCGTACCCCCTATCGAGTTTTTTAGTTTTTGTCAAAAAACTTCATATTTAAATATGGTTAGAAAATTAAAACAAATTATATTGTAAAGTTTAATTAATTGTATTACTTTTACTTGTATATGAAACTTAAAGTTTATAAAAAAAACAATATAAAAAAATTCAAAGCGAACAAAAACTTAAACGTTTATAATAGTAAAATGGATTTTTTTTAATTATATTTCATACATTAAATTCATAAAAATATAAAAACTTAGAGGTAACAAAAACTTAACAATTAATAACAATTACATGAGTTTAGTTTTTAGTGCGATATTTGGCATTGAACCTGTGATAAAAGAATATCAATATTTGGCTCAATTTTGCTTAATTTTAGTCTCATATTAGGTTCTAAATTCAATTTATTTCTAAATTTTGTTTTTATTGCTACCATAGATGAAAATCCAGCTTCACACAAATATGTGGATGTAAATGGTAATAATAATTTCATAGCTTCGTTGTATAACGAATTATATTCACGTTTCTGTTTTATCCAGAAAGAGTATAGGTCCGTATTTTGGAAAGCCATTTTCTGCGTAGGATCGCAAGAGAGCTCAATTAATGCCTCTTGGCCTTTAAGGCACATTGTAGAATGTTGTTGTTCTAGAAATGGGTTTTTAATCCATAAGTATTCGCCATATTCTTCATTAAAATATTGATCGAAACTGCTAATTAACATATTGCAATGTTTTACAATTGAAGTGTTAATTTGACAAGAGTCTTGAATTTGTTTTTCTATTAAAAAGGTTTCTAAGTTTGGCAAGGACTGATAATTATTTTGAGCTACAGTATCCAGTATTAGTTTCAACTTCTTCTTCATAGCATTTATTTTTCCCTCTACAATAAACGGTGTTTTTGATGGACCTTGTAAACTCAGGTTTAAATCATTTAATCGGGTAAAAATATCCGCAAGATATGATAATTGTTGTAACCAAATATCATCCAAAAATCGTTTGTGCAACTCAAATTTTGTTTCATTTAAAAATATTTCTACTTCTGTTCTTAGTTCTATCAAACGATTTAACATTTTTCCTCTTGACAGCCATCTTACTTCAGTGTTTAAAAGTAGACTGGTGTGTGCACTATCCATATCGGCACACAGCAGACCAAACAAGCGAGAGTTAAGGGATCTAGATTTAATAAAATTAACTACCTTGACAGCATCATTAAGCACTTCTTTCAAGTCATCAGGAATTCTTTTACAAACTAATGCTTCCCGGTGTATAACACAGTGGGTAAATTTACAATCGGGAGAAACAGCCTTCACTTTTGTGATTACCCCATTGTATTTGCCTGTCATAGTACGAGCACCGTCTGTACATAAACCAACACATCGCTTCCAGTCTAGCGTATTTTCCATCATAAAATCATTTAACTTTTTAAATATTTCATCTGATGTCGTACGAGTTGGTAGCTCTTCACAAAATAAAAAATCTTCTTTTAACTCCGAATCAAAAATATATCGAATAAACACAAGTAATTGTGCACAATGTCTATATCTGTGCTTTCATCAATTTGAAGGGAAAAAAAATCACTTTGTTTAACTTGGTTTATTAACAGTTCTTTTACATTTAAAGACATGGCATTAATTCTGCGACCCACTGTTTTATTTGAAAGAACACCGTATCCAATTTTTTGGCTTGATCTTCTCCTAACATACATTTTACGATTGCTTTTGTAGCTGGAAAAATTAACTCCTCTCCTATGGTATGTGGTTTACCGCACTTCGCAATTTGGTAAGACACTAAAAACGATGCCTCTACAGCCTTTTTGGTAGTTCCACAGAATGTAGACAGTGTTGTTTGGCTGATTCTCATTTCACGTTTTTTTTGCTCAAAAAAGGCTACTGGGTTATTTTTCCAAACTGGAATGCTTAGTCGTAATATGTCTTTTTAATAACGATGGTTTCATGGAGTGATTAGATAGAACCTCATGACATATAACGCACTGGGGGCGTTCATCACAACCTTCTTCAGCCAAAACACTAAATCCATATTTTATATAGTCCTCATTATATTTTCGTGTAGCCTTGAATTTTTTTGGAGCGCTGATTGGTGGAGATTCCGATCTGTTAGATTGCTTTTTTGTGGTATGGCTAGTCTGAGGATCATTGGAATCAATGCATTCTACATTTGATTCTGTATTTTTTTTTATTAACCACTTATCCATTAAAAAAATTTAAACGACCGCACTTGTTTAAAGAATGTAATCAACTAACAAAAATGAATACTTTTTGTTAGAAATGTAAATTTTAGACACACAATTCCAAAGAAACATAGTAGCCTTTATTTTAAAAATATAACGATTAAATTTGAAGATGATATTAAAAAGTTAACATATTTTAAGGATAATATACAAAATCGAAGCCAAATATTGTTGCGCAGAAGAAATTAAACACAATTGGGCCAGCAATTCATAGCGACAACATGTCATTCATGTTTAACAACAACAGTGTGCGGTTATCGTTTGCCGACCTAATTGTAACTAACCCCTTAGTAAAAAATATTGAAAAAAAGTGTAGCATAATGTTAGGATCCCAAAAAATATAATTACAGTAAACTTAAATAACATAATTTTTTCTTTAAGTTACAATAAATATTTTGATAAGTAAATGTATATTCATAATTAAAAAAAAAATAACAAAAAAAATATTATTACTTAACAAAATTAAAAAAGGTCCGAAAAAATAACTAAAAATTCGCGTACCCCCGCAGGCAGTTTCGCGTACCCCCTAGTGGTACGCGTACCATAGGTTGGTAACCGCTGCTTTACACCATTAAGAGTAAGAACATTATTGGCAAAGGCATACCTTCTTCCAACACTAACTTATGGATGCGAACTGTTTGCGAATTGCGATTCAATCAGCAAAAAAAAAACTTGAAATGCTTTACAACAATATTGTTAGGTATGTGTATGGTTTAAGGAAATTTGAACACCTATCGTCCTCCTCGAAAAGCCTGTACGGAGTATCACTTGAAAACCTACTAAAGATTAGAGTACTAATTTTTCTTCATAAGATAATATATACTGGAAAGCCACAATACTTATGCAATCATATACGATTAGCCAAATCAAACAGAGGTAAAAAATTAATTATTCCAAAAATCGCTCGCTGCCTATCAGAATGGCAATTTTTCATAAATGCTGTACGTCTTTGGAATAGCCTTCCACCTAATATTCAACTTAATAGCAAAGCAATACATTTCAAAAAAGCCTTATTTAAATACTTTGCCTAAACCTAAACTTTTTAAAGGTATTTCCTTATTGTATTCTTATTTTTTTTAATTTTTTCTCTCTCCTTTTTTTGTAATGTTTAAAAATTTTCAATTTAAAATTTTTTTTTTTAATATTCTATGTCATATTTTATTAATGTCATAATTTTAAAAATTCTTATGTTAAAATATTATTTATATTAATTTTTATATGTATTAGTGACAATTTTATTTAATTTAATTTGGCTAAACATGTTTGTACACTACTAAAATCCTGTACTGTAATTATAAGACTTAGTCTTGTTGTGCAGGAAATCATTAAATTTAATAATAATAATAACATATCTGTGTAAATACCTGTCATTAAAAAAAATTAAGGAAATTGGCTGGATAGAACGGCCAGACGGACTCGGATTAGTGTTCATAATTTTTTTTTGATATATATGATATATTGTGAATTGCCTAAAATTGTTTACCATTAGGCTCTTATAAAATTATTTATTAACAATCCCATTTATATTTCTTCTGTGTGTTCTTCAAATATTTATAATGAAATTTAATCAATTTTATTTAAAAATTCACAATTTTAAACGCCATTTTAAAAAAGTTAGCCATGATAATGTGAAATCTGACCCTTTTATTCTCTTAAGGCCGTGCTACGCGTTCGATATGTATTGTGCAACTTGGATCGCTATCCATTGTAATGGATTGATGGATCGGGCGCGTATATATCGCGTCAGTATTTTCTTTTTTTTTTGTCGTTTATTAAAAAATATCGCGAGGAAACCAAAGGAACGCCAGTTTTGCGTTAATGTACATCCCTAAAGATTATATTGTCTATAATATTAATAGGCTAGGCGATTTCTTGTGACCGTTTTATCCAGATTTTGACCAAACGTATATTATTTGAAACGTATTTCTATTTAGCCGTTTTGCAGACTTACAGATTTTTTAATTTTTTCATTTATTTTTAGTAAATTGCATTTAAAATTGCTACTAACACCTACATAAAACTATACAATGCTATGGGTGTGTTTATTAAATTTGTTAATGTGTTTGTAATAAAAACAAGTTTGTTTGTTTTTGTGTTGATTTGTGAATTGGCTATAATTGATTAGCATACTTTTAGGGTCTTTATTTAATGAAAAAAAAAAAAAAAAATGTCCTAGAATTTGCACTCGAATATGGAGGGCTGGAATCTGCTAGTATTAAGTAATCCGTTTTTTAAAATAATTTTTAATCTATAATATTAATAGGGTTGGCGATTTCTTGTGACCGATGTTTTATACTACCGTTTTATCCCGATTTTGACCAAACGTATGTTATTTGAAAGATATTTTTTTCTAGGGGTTTTGCAGAATTACAGATTTTTTAATTTTTTTCTTTATTTTGAGTGAATTGCATTTAAAGTTGATACTAGCACATACATAAAATTATACATATGCTATGTGTGTGTTTATTAAATTTGTTAATGTGTTTATTACCTAATGGGTTAGTTTTCTTCATTCACAATAATAATAAACCATAAAAGTGTTGGTTTGTGAATCGGCTAAGTTAAAAAATAAAGCTCGAAGTTCGAGTGCTGGAATCTGATATATTATATTGATAGTTTTAAAAGAAAAATTTATTCTTATTGATCATTAGAGCTTTAAAATAGTGATTTTATTGAAATATTTTATCGGATGTGCATTACATGGCTCCGGTGATGTTACCGTTGATGTGGCATACTGGTATATTTGTATAGAATTTCTTCTCAGCGAGCCCAGCTCTGCTTCAAATAACTTCAATAACTTCAAATAACTTTTGCAAACATTATAACAAAGAAAAAGAAATATGTATATGAATGATTTAAAAAACGGTTTATAATTTTTGTTTACCACATTATCAGGCTTTTCGGTTTTTTCTAGAAATTGCAGATCTTGAAATGTCAATGTTTTAGATGTATATAAGTCATCTGCACCAACTCTGAAATGTTTTGTGTGAACAATTCGTTTCAGCTCAGTGGGCTTGATTTTCTTAAAAACTTGTAATAAATTTTGCTGTGCAGCCGCTCGTTCTATTTTCGGACGACAAGTACCACAAGTCCGGTAATGCTTCCAAATTAAAAATAAATACTCTCAAAATATGTTTATCTCTTTTTAACTCCGATTCGACTGGCAACAACAACTCGCTTTCGCTTTTTTATTTAATTTAATTTATTTGCTTTATCTATAATATTGATAGGCATGACGATTTCTTGTGACCGATGTAACTTTGTCAGTTTTTAACCGATTTTGACCAAACATACCTAATTTGAAAGATATTTATTTTTAGCCGTCCACCAGATTTACAGATCTGCACCATCTGGAAAATTTTTTTAAAAGTAAAATTCATTCAAAGTTGCTACTAACACATACATAAAATTATATAATGCTGTGTACGTGTTTATTAAATTTGTTAATAAGTTTGCAACAATTGCATTTGAAAAGTCCTGTGTTAATTTAAAAATAATTTTGGGTATAAAGCAATAACGACAATAAGGCAATCGAACTCTATTATAATAATTGAATATTACACGCCCTGTGTTGAATTGTAAATTTCCTACAACTAGCATACCTTTAGGTGGCATACAAGTTGGTTCAAATAAATACCTTTAGGCTCTATTTCTATTATTCAACAAATATTTATAATGAAATAAATTTAATGAATTAAATAGATTAAAAAAACACTGAAAGAAATAAATTGAATGCAAAAATAAAATTTCTTAGAATTTGCACTCGGATTTCGAGGGCTGGGCTCTGCTAGTTTTCTTTATTCCTTCACTTTTTACTGACGTAACGCGAATTAATATGACGTTCAATATTATAGCGTGATCCACGATCTGGATTTCTGAATATTAGACCATTCTGCGAAATGGATCGCGATCTATTCATACTGCATGCTACATGTTCAATAAATATCCCCCATACAGGATCACGGTCAAAATGTATAGAACGTGTAGCAGTGCCCTTAGTGTTGACAATCTTGGTTATAATATTGTGCTTAGAACACGGCATGGGTGGAGGATATCAAAGATTCGGAACAGACGAATTTAACACTCTCACTTGTATAATATAATTTTTTTATATTTGAATTGCTCGATAATTCCCATTATTAAGTTTTGAAATTTTATTTTTTTTCTCAATAATTTATATTGACATATCTGTTTTAAACCTAATCCAAAGAAATTCTTCCTTTGCAAGCAATGAAAAAGTCATTCTTTTAGGCAGACTATATTTTCTTTTTGCTGGGTGTAGAAAAAACATGTAAATATCTGTCATAAGTACTTTTTGCATATTTTTGCAAATAAATGTAAATACATATATTTATGTGTTTTTGTCTCACATAACAGTAATATTTATATATATGTTTGCATGTATGTATGTGTATTAAGGATATTGGAAATTTGTTCATCAATTGTAACTTTGCACCACCAATTTGACTTTGTAACTTTACATATCAACATCCTCATCCATTTTAACACAGGTTTAATTTAAGGCTGCCATAAAAGGACATCCGTTTGTCCCGTAAAATACCTTCACAGGGAGATAGAGAGAGAGAGAGAGAGAGACAGAAAGCGTTTTGATTGAATTACCGCTGTACTTCCGGTATTTAGTGTGGCTACCAATATCTCTTTTACGTCTACTTTGTGTGTCTGTGTGTGGGAACATATTAATTCATTGACATTTATGCATAAGCGTCGAAACGGATAAAAAGGATATTAAAACAAAGCCACATATGCGGTTGACAACTTTGTTAAAGCATTATTTGCATTCCTCTATATCTTTGAGGGTCAGACTTGTTTATGATATTCTTGAAAGTGAAAATCAATTTTGTTAAATATTCTAGACTAACAGGAGAGAGAGGGAGAGAGAGAAATAGAAATAGGGTTGACAAATTTTGTTGGAAATATATTAATCAAAATGTTTTCAAATTAAAAAACTTATTAGCTTAGCAAATGACAGGAACCCTCTGTAGGACAAGAGGTCAGCTGGTGACAAATTATTCTATCAATCAGGCACATATTTTTTTTAACTTTTGCTGGAAAACAAAAGTGATTATTGTATTGAAAAACGTAAGAAAAATGGTGTAAAAAGGCTTTAAACAAGTGTAGACATAACAGAAGAATTCGAATAGAAAATTTTCAGCTAAAAAATGACCTATGACTTATTGAAGATCTATTAGTAACGCTGACAATTTGGATTTAATCAGAATTTTTATTATGATAACATAAAATTTAGTTTTAAATTTGTTATTTGGCCTCTAGAAAGAGTAGGATTGTGTCAAAATTTTGGATAAAAAGAAACTTCGATTATGTTTTCATCTTTCACCTCTGGGTGAAATTAATGAACTGCTGAAAAATGATCCACAAAAAGCCAGTATAGGGTTTGATAAAACTATATCACCGCTTAAAATAATTAATTATATTTATATATTTGATAATTTCCTGTATAACAAGATTAAATCTTATAATTGCAGTACAGGAAAGCATTATTGTTAGATGTGCAAGTTTAACAAAATTTGAATATTTAAAACTAATAATAATATTTGAATTTAATTTATTTTTAATTTATCACAATTATTATTTAAAAATCAGGCAAAAAATTTAAATAAAAATAGTTTAAAAGTGTTTGCGTTGCTGTTCAGTTGCTGGTTTTGTGGAATAATATTCCAAAGACGTATAGCACTAGTATAAAACTGCCATTCTGACACAAGATATTTATGCCTACGGAGAATGATCTTCCTACCTCTTTGTGATCTTGCGAAACGAATTTTTGCGTAAAGATATGGTGGATTTTGAGTATAAATAATTTTGTGAAAAAATATTAATACTCGAATCTTAAGCAAGTTTTCAAAAGATACGCTGTAAAGGATTTTTGCAAAAGATGAAATATGTTCAAACTTCCTGATACCAAAGACATATCTAACAATATTATTATACAGCACATTCATCTTACGTTTGCTACTGGCATCACAATTTGCAAAGAGCTCACATCCATACATTAGACCAGGAAGGTATGCTTTTGCCAACAATGTCCGAACTCTTAAAGGTGTAAAATACTGCGTTGACCAGAGGGACCTAAGTTTAATGTACGTATTTCCAACCAGCGAGTTGATGTGACTTGACTAGGTAAGATGATTGTTGAAGATAATTCCGAGATTTTTCGTTGCTTGCACGATCTCCATTCTTTCGTTATTAATTTTTACAAATTCATTGAAAGTAGGAACAGTTTTTTTTCTTATGAATTACCATACATTTAGATTTTTTTGGGTTCAAACAAAGTCCATTTGCAGTTGCCCATATATAGATTTTTCTAAGATCATCGTTTAGCTTAATCAAATTTGAATCAATTGATTGCATTGGGCTACTCAGACATAATTGGACATCATCCGCATACAAATGCATTTCACTATGAGAAAGTTGGTTTGGCAAATCATTCACAAATAGTGAGAAAAGTAATGGTCCCAGAATCGACCCTTGTGGAACTCCCGTAGTAAGGGTTAATGGAATAGACCAAGTATTATTAGAAAATACGGATTGTGTTCGTTCCGTTAGATATGAAAACAAGAGCCGCGTTGAAGTTGATGAAAATTTAAAGAAATATTGAAGTTTCATGCACAGAGTATAGTGGTCAACAGTGTCAAATGCCTTAGAATGATCAAGTAGAACCAAAAAGTTAATTTTTCCACCATTTAGGTCACTTCGAATATTTTCTGCAACATCAACCAAAGCAGTAACACAGCTGTGGTTTGAGCGAAATCCTGATTGTTTTTCAGTCATTAAACATTTGTCCTTAATATATTTACACATTTGAGAATATAGAATATTTTCCAGTACTTTTGAAAGAAAGCAAAGAATGGCAATTGGTCGAAACTCTGTATCAGATTTTGGAATTGGTATAATTTTAGCGTGCTTCCATACTGACGGGAAAATGCGTGACGTAATAATATTATTAAATAAATAAGTAATATATGGTAAAAGTAATGGCAAAAGTATGTTTATAAATTTCGGGTGCATGGTATCATATCCAACTGCATTAGATTTAATTTTCGTAACAACTGAAAGAACCTCAGACTGAGAGACGCAAGAGAATTCGAACGCATCGGAATCATCATTATTTATATTGCCTATAGTTGAAAAATTATAGAAATTTTTGTCAGGTTGTATCATTGGTGAATTTGTGAAGGCACGATTTAGTTCATTGACATCAACTTGACAGTCATTTGCTGTAACGTCTTTACCAATTCCTATTTCACGTATGGTTTTCCAAGTTTTCTTCGAATCTAGAGCAGATCCAAAGCGGTTTGAGTAATATTGTGTTTTGGCAATTCTAATTTTGTTATTGGCATTACGTCTAGCCACACGGTATTTAGCTTTTGATTCAGGTGTTTTGAATCGTTTCCACATCGAATAGGAAATATCTCTCTCTTGAATTAACACTTTAATATCAGTAGAAAACCATGGTTTAGTTTGAGCCGAAAAAAAAAAATAAATGTATAAAGGAATTTTCAAGATATTGGTATTTGAGCTATTTCTCGGGAAGACAATAAAATTAATTAGTGACTTTTTGGTTTTGTTGAATCTTTTTTTCGGTAACTAAAAAAATCGTTTTGCTAATAATACTTCGCTTGTAGCGACGGACAGTATAGCACACTGCGGCAATTCTCTTTATAATAACAATGATATGCTTGACCAGGACATATTTGAATTTTCATGTGTCAAATAAAAATAGTTCCCTTTTTAAGCAATATGCGGCCACGTAGGAGTGTGAAAATTGACATGGTTATAATTCATATGGTGGAGAAGCTGAGAATGATAAAATTTATGTGTAACGTGTCTTAAAAATATTTTAAATTAACTAATATAAAATATTTATAATAATTCGTTACACCCTGTTAATGCGTATAATTTAAATTTTGTATCAACGCCCTGTGTTGAATTACTAATTACTAAAATTGATAAGCATACCTGTAGGTTCATTAAAATATTCATAAATTTTTATACATATAGATAAAAAAAAAACATTGGAGAGATAAAATTTCCTAGAATTTGCACTCGAATTTCGAGTGCTGGGCTATTCTAGATTATTTATACCATCATCACAACTAGCTGTTTTCCTTCGAAATCGGAGCATGCGAAGATAACTCCAGTTCCAAAATCAAACCGTGACTACCGACCAATATCTATCTTAAGTTTTCTTTCAAAAGCTTTAGAGAAAATTATACACCTCAAGATTCACCAGTGTTCACGCTTATGAAAGTCACTTGATGTCTGACAGGCAATCAGGTTTTCGACCTAATCACAGCTGTGTTATTGCTTTAATTGATGCAAGATTAACTTCTTGGTGCTTCTAGGTCACTCCAAGGCTTTTGACACAGTTTACCATTAAATATTATGTACTAAGCTAAGGTTTCATTTTAAATTTTCATCAACATCGTCACAACTTTTATCATCTTACCTCACTGACCGCATTCAATCTGTATGTTTAAATTGCATTGAGTCCAATCCCCTTACACTAACAAGAGGTGTACCTCAGGAATCTGTTCTGGGACCACTACTTTTTTCTATATACGCTAATAATTTGCCACAACATTCATCTCATTGCAAGATACACATGTATGCAGACGATGTTCAATTGTATTTCAGTAGTCCAGTTCTATCAATAAAAGAAAACGTTAATTAACTCAATCATGATTTAAACAACATATCTAGTTGGGCATTAACAAACGGCCTGTATTTAAATCCACTTTAATCCAAATATATTGTAATTCACAAGAAAAGGGCAATTCCATATGTGACGGAATAACATTTTGAGCTGTAGAATTGAAGTTTAGGCTATTCTACAAAGCTATTTTGAATTGAAAATTCATTCTTCAGTTTGAAAATGATTGCTAATGATTAAGAGATTTAAAAAAAACTCAGAAACAATTTTTACACTATTTTATTCTTTTATTTTTGAGTAATTTCTCATTGTGTGACGGAATGATATTTTTGCTACCATGACTATGTCCTGGTATTAAAACCTGGGAACTTTTGTAAATTAAGAAGCAAGTCAGATTTTAAACTAATGCATATTTTACATATGATATATAAGCAATATAAAATTATAATTTATAGCAACTGGCGTGTAATAGTATCGAATTTATTAGCTGTCATTTGACGTGACGGAATGACTGTGACGGAATGACTAAAGTTTCTTAAACATGTATTAAAAGAAAATTGAGTAAACAAATAAATTTTATATTTATTTTATTATTTAGAATGCTTCTAAGGAAATACATTATGTAACTTGGAACGTAGGTTAATATATTTTTATACTTACTTCATATGAATGAAAAAATATTTTTTTTCATAAAAGTTGACATTTTTATGGAATTGCCCAAAACGGTAAATCCACTTATTCAAGATGACATCATTATAAGCAAAGAGAAAATTGCTATTGTACGAACTGCGAAATATTTGGGAATAGTGTTGGACAGTAATTTAACTTGGTCAAACCATATCGATGCTCTGGTAGTGCAAATGTATGTCAATTAAGAACGTTATGGTCTGTGCAGTACTTTACGCCATTGAGAGTAAGAATACAACTCGCAAAAGCTTATTTGGTTCCAAGTCTTACTTACGATTGTGAATTGTTCTGTAATTGTGACTCCATAAGTAAGAAAAAACTTCAAGTTTTATATAACAATATCATACGATATGCTTATGAACTTAAAGGACGAGATCAAGTATCGTCCTAGTCGAAGACTTTCTATGGAGTTTCATTTGAAAACTTGCTAAAGATAAGAGCCTTAATATTTTTTCGATATTTTTTTTATACTCTCAAAAACCGAAGTACGTTTTTCAAAATATACACTTTGCTAGATCGTCAAAAGGCAAAAATGTTATAATTCTCAAATTCCGATGTCTCGTTTCTGAATAGCAGTTCCTCATAAATGCTACTCGACTTTGGAATGCTCTTCCACATAACCAATAAATAAACAGAAACGCAATGAGTTTAAAAAAAAGTCGTTTTAATCATTTTAATTAAATACTCCTGGTAATTTTTCTTTTATAGTTATATATATTATAATTATTAATATTTTTTATCGCGTTACTGTCAGTGTAGATCCATACCGCATCAAGATTAATAATTTTTTGTTTGAAAATGTCATCCATAACGTTGATCCGGGTGAGATGCGGTTTCAACAGAATGGTACTACGTGCCATATGGCGACCTATTGAAATCAAAATATAGCGATAAGTTGATTTCGAGAAATGGACCTGGCCTCCAAGGTCATGTGATTTGACACCTGTCGATTATTGGGGGCTACATGAAGTCACTGGTTTATGCTGATAGACCAGCCGCAACTAACGCCCTGGAGGCCAACATTGTTCATGCTATTCATGACATACGGCCAGCAATTCTCGAAAAGTGGCCCAAAATGGGAGGCCCAGAATGTGAGTCGTCAAGAGCAGCCGCGATGGCCATATGCCCGAAATCATTTTCAAATATTAATGCCATGTATTGAATTTTCGAATAAAGAAATTGTTTTGATTACAAAATAATTTTTTAAGTAATTTTTTTAAATTCCATGTTCTACCGGACTTAAAAAACACGCTTTACTTTATTTGAAACACTATACTTTTCTTATTTTGTTAGTGCGTAAAACAAGTCCGTGGTTTTTCGAATATTGTTAAGGTTACAATTTTTTTTAAATAAGATACTACTCTACACGCAAACATTTCTACGATCACTTTTTACTCAATATTTAAACTTTGACTTCTTTTGGTTCCTAATCTTATCTTTGACATTTCTTCGACCATCAACAATATAAAAATTTTCACCGGGAAGCTGTGCAAAATCTGCCATTATATACGTTTCATCTTCCAGCAGAAGTATTTTTATGAAACATGATTTGAATTTCCGTGCTCCGTTTTGGCCTCTAAATTTTTTGCAGCATTGCCTTCTGGAACTTTTGGATTTTATGTGTTTTCGAACCTATATTGGCTTTAAGTTTAGCTAAACGGACTGTTTTTCTACCGGATGTGTTCGCAGCTCTTTTTAACATGTTTTATGTTTTCTTGACCTTACAAGCATCATGTGGACGTTTCTTTCTTTGCGAAATCGGTGTCCCATCACTGGCCAAATTCGCATCATGCCTTCTAATAACATTGTAGATAGTTCGACGGCAGACTTTTCATTCTCTTTTTTTTCTTCTTTAATTGCTGGGGGCGGAAAAATCTTCCAAAGTTTAGAATGGTAATGACACCATTATGTGAGATTCAACCAGTGTGGGTCGCCTACTCACTAAAAAAACCATCGCCCCAGTCTTCAAAGACTCTCCCAGTCTTCAACCACCGTTAGGTATTACTTTGCGTGGCTGGTTAGCGCTTTAAGCTACTCCTGTATCTTGAGCTACGGATTCTCTAATTAGCTTTCGCATGTCATCTTCTATTCGTAGCTTCTGGTTGATGGTGGTTACAAATTTGCAGACCGAATTCCACATCTCTCACGATCTCAGCATTGCAACTACTGTGTGTTCGGGGTAGTGTTCGCCAGTTCAGAATTTTCAAAGGATATTTTCACCCCTTCCTAAAATTTTAAGGGGCGTTTTCATAAACTAAAGGGTATTTTTTAAAACTACAGCAAAATAAATTTTTTGACTAAATTAATTTCTACAGTTTATGTTTAAACATGACAAAGTGGTAATATGTATCAATAAAACTGTGATACATTTACTTTTTGTTTCCACTTTTTTACAGCAGTAGCGAAATCCATGTCACATTGAACAATATCATTTTCTTTACTCAAATGAAAATCGGTGCCTTCGCAAGAAGTCCTTGAAAGGACTTACACATGTTTATCACCAAGTCTGGCTCGCATATCACAGTTGATGCGGTTTTGGCATAAAAATCCTCTTTCGCAAGCTGCAGTGGAGATTGGTAAAGTTGAGGCAATCATTAACTATTTCATGTACTCTGCACTCCTCATCCTTAGCATTTGACATGCAAATCAACTTGCAAAATTTTTGAATGTCCATTTTGGCCTTGTATGTTTCTAACATAAATTTCACTTCCTGCAACTTATCCTGTTTAGGAAGAAAGCTACAATATATAGGGTATAGTTCTTTATTGCAATATATTTTCATCCAGTTATCCATGGCTTCATCACCAGATTTATTTGATGGAGGAGCAGACGGGTTTAACACCAAGTCGAAATTAAAAAATGTTTCAATGGTGTCATCGTCAAACCGTTTATAAAGGTTATTTACCAGTGTGCATAAAAAACGCATTTTCCTTTCTGGAAACTATTTTCTGATAGGTTATTGGAAGAAATTTTTATGTCCCTGCAGTAACGATTTTTTCTTTCATCTCATCTTAAAATGCTGTTAAATATTTTCCAGGCTCTTTGCCCATTTTCTCTAATCTTTGCACAAAAGAGCACGCTGAGAACCAGTCTTGGTGGCTCTAGAGATGAGAATCGCGCATGCGTACTAGCTAGGACTAAGACCGCGATGAATCATTACTAGCCGGCTTTCAGTAAAAGTCACGCATGCGCAGTGGGACACTGAGATTATCGAAGTATCGGCGATTAATCGGAGCTGGAATTGATTTTTACAAATTTAATCATGATGTGCCGATGCGTGAAAATTCTTGCATGAGGGAAATTCTGAGCGGTGAAATAGATTTTCAATGCGTGTTCACGCATGTTTCACGCATTTTGGCGAACCCTGGTTCGAGGTCTATATTCTGACCTATTTCACTGTTCCCTACGTCTATATTCGTCGAATCTGGGACATTCAAATAAAACGTTTTCCACATCATAACGTATTTCTGGGGGCATCTTGGGCACAGTGGTGAGTCATCGTGTCCGAAATTGAAGAGGTAGCTCCTGAAGTCTCCGTGGCCGGTTAAGAATTGTGTCAGGCCATAATTAACTTCTATGTGTTTGGGGTTCATCCACTTCTTGCTGTGTTATCCCTTCCACACTGATTCATTGTTTCAGTTCTTTCCATGCGCCTCTCTTGTCTATCCTCTTCGGGGTTTTCCTCTTTTGCGACAAAGACTCTTTGAGTTTCCTTTGCTGCTACGTCGATTGGCACTATTCCAGCTAGCAGACATATTGCTTCCAGTGATATGGTCCTGTACCCACTGCAGACTCTCAGACAGTTTTTCCTGAACATGTTTCTCCTTGATGAGCTTCTAATAGCCTTTGTCCAGATTGGGGATCCATACAGCAATATGGTGTCCATAGCTCATGCGATCAGGATCTTTTGGCTCTGATGGGGTCCACCTGTATTTGCCAAATTCCTCGCAAGTGCGTTGCCAACTGCCGCTGTCTTTCGGCATGCATATTCCATATGGGTCTTAAACCACAACGGATCGTTTAACTTAAGTCCCGCATATGTTATCGTCTACGAGGATGCGATTTCCACATTACCCACTACCAGTTTCAAGATCTCCTTCTTCCTGCGTCCACTAAGTAGGACTGCTTTCGTTTTACGTGCTGCGAGTTCCTTTCATTCTCTGGCCAACTGTTTGTGGGACCAGTTGGATTTTGTTGAAATTATTGGAGAATTTTTTTATCACGTACTTCTTATTCATGACTCATTTAAATCAAACTTACAGGAAATGAACAGGGTTGTCATTAAAGGTAATAGCACACATATTTTCAAAGATAACGTGTTCGAAAAAAATTCAAAAGTTTAAATGCGAAAAAAGTTAAGAGGAAATATGTGTGTTAAGTTTGTTTCGATCTCTTTCCTTAGATGCATATGATGAAAAAGCTACGATGAGAAAACGTTCAACGGGACCCGCTAATGGTATTATATACATATATTTCCTATTGACTTAATAGAAATAAATCTTACAAAATAATTGCTTTTAAAATTTTCAACATGTCTATATCAGTTTACAAAGTACTTTAATTTATAGATTATAATATTGTTTTCGATATACACACACGCGTTTACACTGGCTTAATATTCAACAAATATATTAATAGTTTGTTATACTTTCTCTATAAAAAGAAGTTTAAATCTCTTAGAATCATCCGAAAAAAAACGAACTTAAACTATATATTTCTGAACAGATTGAGCATGCATCTAAATGCTGTATTTCATATTTTATATGATACCAAACACAAATTTTCTTGAACTGAAGTGTTTAAAAATTGGCAGCAAAAAAAGGAAAAAAAAAGAAAATAATAATATATATTGCCTGGTTAAGTTTGCTGCTACTTTTAGTCGTATATTGGCACCCACTTGAAAATTCATTGCTTTTTACTTTACACACATTATTTTTGTTGCTCCACAAAACTTTCTTTCGGTCTGTGAGGCTGCGTATGTGTGTATGAGTGTGTGTGTGTGTTTGTGATTGAAGAATATTGGTTTTTGTAAACTCGTACATAATAAGAGTCTATGTACATACATACAATATATTGGCGTTTATATTGAAATTGTTCAGCGGTTTGCAAATCGAAATCAACTTTTGCAATTGTAACAATTCAAAATCAAAATAGAAAACTCTTTCCCCATTGTTGTTGAATTTGCAGCTATGGGTTTTGAAATAAACACACACACGCACAAACCCACACATACACACACACACACACACATACATACATACATGCAGATTTCAAACTTTAAAGCACATTCATATGTAGAATATTTGAATTTGGTTATGGAAAAGCAAAAAACGGAAAAAAGAAAAATTATAACAATTTCATGCTACTTGTGCTGTGCTGTTACAATATCTGCTGGTATTTTTTTTGTTATTTGTATTTTAGCTATTGCCGCTGCAGTTATTGTTACATTTGTTGCAGTCAAAAGTGTGGAAATATAAAGTTTTTGCATCAAAACTTTATCACTTGTATAGGAAAATTGGTTAGGAAATCTGCTACTTGTTCTGTGTTTATTCTACTTCTCTTGCTGCGCTACTTTGCCTTTACGCTTTTGAAGCGGTTTCAATTTACTATGAGTTTTCTGTTTGCTCTCGGTAAAAGTTTTGGTCGATACATAAAGATTAAGTAACCACTTTTATAGGCAATACATTCATTATACTCATTTATTTATTCAAATATTCGTTCGTTGCAAAATACAAAATACAAGTATTGTGCGAAAAGTTTTCTGTTATTTGAGAGTTCAAATATTTATCAACCAAAATATTATATCTACTCTACACGAAACTTGTATAAAGACGGATTTTTATATTTTATTAACGGGTTTTTACAAAAATTACTTTTGCACTATCAAAAGTTGAACTATTAAAATTATAAACTCTAAAGGGTCATTTGATTAAATATAAATCAGAAACTCTGACATATGTATTTACTTGAAAGAATATACGAACAATTTTGGGCCATATTATTTATCAGGTGCAAACTTATTGACACGATTTACTATTTATGATGTCTTTGGGTTGAGTGTTTTTCCTCATGCACTGCGACTAAGTAGATCTGTTATGCACCTTCTTTCATTATTGTTTTTTCTTCTGTTTTTCCTAATCCATTACAGCGTTTAGGAACTTGATGACGTCCTCCACCGCCAATGATTTGTATGTCTCCTCCCTAATTTCAGATACGCCAAATAGTTTGAGCTTAGGATGTGCATACGCTGGACATTTTGCCAGTATATGTTCCATAGTTTCATCGTGCTCCAGGCAGTATCTGCACGTTTTATCTTCCGCCAAATGCATTTTTATAGAGGATGCAGTTGCACGCATAGTACCCTGTGAGTGCCCCACACAGGAGTCCTAAATTGGATCTGTTCAATATTAGGGCATCCCTGCTCCTTTTTCGCTACGATGCAAGAATTTTTTTTGAGAGTTGTAGTAGAGTTTGTTTGTTCCACTACTCTACTGACTGATCTTTAATCCATCTGTCGATGTTCTCGGTTATGTCTTTTCTGGTGAATCCGAATTGAGGGTTTGGACCAATGAATGGTCTTTCCGCTCCTCGTTCTGTCTGTTCATGGGCTTTCTCATTACCAAACAAGTGACAAAATTATAGTGACATTGTTATTTTTTTTCTGGCTGCAGATATGAAAAAGTTCATACCGGATGCTATATTTATATGGGGACTAGGTTGAAAAAGGGACCGCTCCTGATCCTATTTGGTAAGGTCACTTATATTTTGCAAAAACATATACAAACCAAATTTGAGAAAAATCTGTCCAACATTTTTGTTTTTTGATAGATTTGAGTGAAGATCGGGAGCAGCTTTATATGGGGCTATGAACAGCAGGCGGGACCCGATAGGGAACAATATGAATGCACTAATGTGGAACAATATCGAGAGGAAAGATATGATAGAATAACCGAAAATATGGTTATTAAGGCAATACAAAGTTTTGCCCCCTTTAAGGCATTTCAAAAGATTTCAAAAGATACAGCGCCTCTGTTGCACAGAGATCAGTGATGCAATAAGGACTACATCTATGAGGGCTTCAGAGAATATACTATCTATACACCCAATCGAGATTAGAATTAAGTATGAGGCAGCTGTGGCCATGTTACGATTAAGGGTAACAGGGGAATATATCACCGACCACATGACCAGACACCAGAAAATTTTAGACCAAATTCCGGGACTCAACACAGTGGATATTTGCTATGATAGAATCTCGGAAGTGTCAACAGGTATACCCTGCAGTATACGGATACCAGATAGGGAAAGTTGGATGAACGGAAATATTATAGAAAACCTTCCAGGGTCACACTACTATACGGACGCATCTAGGCTGCATGGTAAGACTGGCATAGGTTTCTATGACGAGGACCGTTCTACAGGGATATACTCCGTCTAGCGGAACACAACTCTGTCTTTCAGGCTGAATTGGTCTCGATAACGGAATGTATTAGGTCTATTAACGCACGGGATCCCCAGTTCCCGAAGACGTGAAAATATTTACGTACAGTCTAGCGGCCATCAAAGCGATATCCGCGGACAACACTAGATCAAGGACTATCCTCGAGTGTAAGGAAGAGGTTCCAAACTTCTCCGGAAGAGGCAGACTTGAAATGGTTTTGATCCCAGGACACAGTGGTATAATAAGGAACGAAATTGCTGACGAACTGGCCAGGAAGGGAAAGAGTCAATTTGGAAAACCCAATACCTTTCAATTCTCTCAAATTGGAACTGGCAGACTGGGCGAACAGTTCGCATGTATCAATTTGGGAGGAGACTGACGTGGGTAAGGTTACAAAGATACTATGGGGCACTCCCAACACTACGAACACTAAGGAAATCCTTAATCTGAGTAGGGGAAACCTTAGTAGGATAATTGGCATCCTCACTGGACACTCTGACCCAATTTTGCCGAGACCTATATGATAATTTGGATATTATGGCAATCTAAGTCGATCTCATAGGGGTAATTTTTATGAGGACTATGTCTAAACATGGACTGATTTTCACCAATTTGAACAGGGTTCATCCTATGGCCGATAGAAGCTTAGGTACTAAATTTCATAAAAATATATTCATATTTGAAACCTGTCCTTTGATTAGAAGGTTTGCATGGACACACAGACAGACGAACGGACGGACAGAATCTCTTTCTGAGTCGATCGGTATAATAAAAGATGTAGTTACAAACATCAGCACAAAGTCATTATATCTTGACCACATAGTTGTATAGAGTGTATATATATCTGTTTAAGAACAAATTTTTTTTGTTTTTAAATTTTAAAGCCGAGCCGTTCTTACTCCATAATATATTATCATGTTTTTTTTTGATGTGTAAACATCTATACATTCAGGGGATAAAAATCATGGTTCCGAAAATACACACATGAAACGCACAATTAATTTTCTGTTCTAAAGCAGCCAACACATATTTTTATTTTCATATCAATTATGTGTGTTTCTAAATTTTGTAAGGTGCCGAATACATCATGACTGTGTTTCATTTTAATATTTCGAACACGTGTGTAGCATTATTTTAAGTTTGAGTTCTGGTACGTATACAGCGAAAAAACAGAACATGAATAATAAACAGGTTCGAGTTCAGTTATATTTTAAGTTCGCGTTCTGGTTCGTGTACTGCGAAAAAAACAGACCACGAACAATAAACAAGTTAGAGTTCAGTTATATTTTAAGTTCGTGTTCTGGCTCGTGTACTGCGAAAAAACAGAACACGAACAATAAACAGGTTCGAGTTCAGTTATATTTTAAGTTCGTGTTTTGGCTCGTGTACAGCGAAAAAACAGAACATGAAAAATAAACAGATTAGAGTTCAGTTATATTTTAAGTTCGTGTTCTGGCTCGTGTACTGCGAAAAAACAGAACATGAACAATAAACAGGTTTCAGTTCAGTTATGTTTGAAGTTCGTGTTCTGGCTCGTGTACTGCGAAAAAGCAGAACATGAACAATAAACAGGTTCGAGTTCAGTTATATTTTAAGTTCGTGTTCTGGCTCGTGTACAGCGAAAGAACAGAACATGAAAAATAAACAGATTAGAGTTCAGTTATATTTTAAGTTCGTGTTCTGGCTCGTGTACTGCGAAAAAACAGAACATGAACATTAAACAGGTTAGAGTTCAGTTATATTTTAAGTTCGTGTTCTGGCTCGTGTAATGCGAAAAAACAGAACATGAACAATAAACAGGTTAGAATTCAGTTATATATTAAGTTCGTGTTCTGGCTCGTGTACTGCGAAAAAACAGAACATGAACAATAAACAGGTTAGAGTTCAGTTATATATTAAGTTCGTGTTCAGAATTTATTTAAAAATCTAAAATAATTCATTAGCAGTTATAAAACTATATTTAAAAAGATAATAGCAAAACAATAATAACAATAAAAAAATAATAAAAATAGAAAAAATTTTAGAAAAGATTATAAATTCTTTAGTAATAAGCTTCATAAAATTCTTTTCTGAAAAAAGCAACACAAGTGTAATTTTTATGATGCTAAATTGCGTTTTTGTTTTGATGTATTTTGACATCACAAATTGATTGATTTTAAAACACAGTATATATAAATAAACAAATAAGTAAACTATTGAAAAACTAAAACATTTATATCACAGAATTTAACTCTAGTATCACAGTGCAAACGAATATATATTCGTTTGTGATGTCAAAATACACCAATAATTTTTTATTAATGTTATAAGTTAAATATTCATATTCAAAATAAAATGCCCTTGAAGATGTTGACAAAAACTCAACGAAACGTCGGGAAATAATGAAATAAAGAATTTTTATTTTACATTTAATAAAATTGACCAACAAAGCCCTACGTACACTCTATAATTTCACAATTAATTCTATTGACACTAATTGGTTGCGAAAATAGGGGGTGGGTAATGTAAAAAACTTAACAACCAACAAGTGTAACTTTTATGAAGCTAAATAGTGTTTCTGTTTTAAGTCTTTTATTACCATCTTTTATTAAAATTAAAACCAGTCAATAAAAACAATTGTAAACAATTTCAACGTAAATCATAAAAAGGGTCAATAAAATTTGAAAATATTTGACAATTGTAAACAATTTCAACGTAATTCATAAATAAGGTCAATAAAATTTGAATATATTCGGTTGAAACAATTATCGGGGTGTATCGAATTGATGTATAAATTTCTCACAGTACACGAGCCAGATCACGAACATAAAATATAATTGAACTCGAACCTGTTTATTGTTCATGTTCTGTTTTTTTCGCTGTACACGTACCAGAACACGAACTTTAAATAAAGCTGCACACGAATCTGTGTAGTTTATGTGTGTTCGAAACAAAAAATACGTGATAGAAAAATGTTCGTGTAGATAACGAAATATTAGAATGAAATACAGTCATGATGTGTTCCGCACCGTACAAAATTTAGAAACGCACATAATTGATATGAAAATAAAAATAAGTGTTTGTTGGTGTGACCTATGTTTGTTTACATATATGTACGAGTTTTTCATTCAGTGTGTGATTTTTTCTGGACTCTGGTAAAAATCTATTTCACCATACAATCACAAAAACAGCGTAAGGGAAAATCGGTGTGAGGTATAGTTAGTGTATTGGTGCAAAGATTATGATTTAAATTTATTTAGCTGATTCAACAACCAACAGAAATTGCCATGAATGTATAGCATACAACTTCAACCATCAAGTATAACAACCATAGCAGTTGCTTGCTACACATAGATGGCGCTTACTGTTTGATTTTAATTGATGTGTAAATAGATGTTTACACATCTCCCCTCTGATCGGACTCACATAGTTTTTTTTTAATCACAATATGTTTATTTTCTTTTTAAGTTATTTTTTTTAAATTTTTTTTTCGCTTCAGACGTTTTCTTGACCCAAAAGTTTTTTTTTAAACATTTACTTGATAGATTTTAAAAAAAGTTAAATCTATTAATTGCACGTTTTTAAAAAATAAATATACATTTTTTATTATTAACATTAAAGCAAAATTTAAACAAACTAAGAAACCTTAAGCAATTCATTTCATTTAAATAATCTCTTATAACAAAATTAATATACACTTTCACTTTTTATCTATAATTCAACATTTAAGGATTTAAATTCATTTATTTTCTGGCAGGTGACTTATGAAGAGCTAAATAAGGTTTGAGGGTCCTTAAGTAGACCCTGGAAATGATTGATCTACTTCAGCCGAAAACAAAACCAGGTTGCACCTTTCGCGCCGCCAAATTTTATAACTTTCAAAGATTTCTTCTTTGATTACACAAGGGAACGAGGTTTTTGTTGATTAAGAACTGAATATTGCTTTTAAAGTTATTTGGGACGCGTTTAAAGAACAAAAACTTTTTTTTTCAAAATTGTTATTTTTTTCAAAACTTCCACGATATCTCTGAAACTGCTGGGCAAATTTAAAACCAATATAAGCACGGCTTAAAGATAATATTATTGACGAGTTTTGGATCTTATTTAACTGAATATAATGAACCTTTTTCAAGTTATTCCAATATATGTAGTGAAAGTGCTTTAAGTTTGGATGTAATGGTATATCGCGAAAAGTCGAGCTGATAGAGAAGAACCAAGTGCAGATTTGGATTCAGCGTCCCAAATAACCTTAAAAACAAAATCAACAAAAACCCTGTTCTCTTAAATTATAATTTAAAAAAATCTTATTAAATCTTAAAATCTTACGGAAATCGCGATTTTTATCAATTGAGCAAATTGTGAACAAAATCAAAAGTTGTGCCCCGATTACAATGAAATGAAGCTCATTTTATTCGAAAAATGTTTAACTAAATGCCTTTGGACCAAACCTGTGATATATTTCCCATTTTGATTTTTTATGAATTTTTAAAAACAAAAAAAATTTTTTTTTGAAAATTGTTCTTTATGTTCAAACCTTCCACCATGTCTCTGAAACTGCTGGGCAAATTTAAAACCAATGCACTGTGGCCGGATTTGCCATATTTTTGGCATAAAGTAAAAATTTTCATGAATGTATTTTCTAATTTTTTCTAGATATTCTTAAAGTACATTGTTTTAGTATACTTATTTCAAAATTAAAAATAATCTGATGGCAACCCTGTTACTTTACTACGGCTGCAAAAGGAAATTTTTAATTAACAGCTGTTTTTTTTTATCAAAAATAGAGGAAACTTTTTCTACTAGGAAATTGATAAAAGTGAACAAAAAAATTTTAAAAAAATATGGAAAATGAAGGTCAAGGTATGTAGAATGTAAATTATATGTAATTTAATGTCAGTGTTTGTCATGTGGTAATTATGTGAATTATATGTGTAAAGTGTTATAGTAGAGAAAACCTAACCAACTTGACAATGCCTCATAGATCGAAAACTAACTTTCTGCCAACTTGTGCCAAAATGTATTTATTTACGAGTAAATTAGAGTCTGCCTATTTTAATATTTTATTAACGTTTTTGCCCAATTTTGCCCATTCTTCAAATATTTTGGATTTCCCAGTGAATTTAGCTTTTAGCCGTTCAACCTTGCTACAGGTTTGGCTGGATAACAAGCGAAATGCAAACGCTGTTTCAAACTGGATATTTGAACAACTTGGCACTAATGGTATTAGTATTGCTAAAAAAAACAGATGTTTTGAAAAAAATTAGGAGTTTTGAACTTTATATCAAGAAAAAATTACCAAAATGTAATAGAACTATATCTACTTTTAAAACTAAACATGCCAAATGGCTCTCATCGACTATGGTGGTCAAACTTGATAACAAAAACGCAGAAACAGAACAGCGAAATCAACTAATAGGACGTCCACGCCTGGCATATAAAGATGCGGGAACACGGCTTAAGAGAAAGTTGGCATCCGAACTAGCAGAAACCCACGAACATGACACAAGTCTGCTTGTACATGCTGCCACGGTATCAGCAAAAAAATCCAATGAAAAAGATACAGCATTTATTTTAAAGGAATCTCGGCTTACTTCAAATAGACCAGCTGAAGTAAAAAAAAAATATTTTTGAATGAACCGATCTCTCTTACACCAAATGAAGCTCTTTCATTTTTTCTGGAAAATTCATTAAGTAAAAGACAATATATTAATATGAGAGAAATAAATAAATTGCATTCTAGTAATATATACCCAATCTATGACAAAGTAGTGCAAGCTAAATTAAAATGTAGACCAGCTGGAATAATTGTAACAGAAACCGCTGCGCAAGTTTCTTTGCAAAATTTGCTAAATCACACTGCCAGTCGAATACTAGTTTTGCAAGAGGAAGTATCTGCACAATATCCAGAAATAACTGATGTCATGCTAGTCCTAAGTTATGGATTTGACGGATCAACTGGACAGGCCATATACAAACAGCGATTTCAAGGGAATGAACCTTCATAAATGGATCAATCACTATTTGTAACAACAGTTATTCCACTAAAAATAATAGATAAATTGGGAAAGGTTTTGTGGATGAATCGTACGCCTCAGTCTGTACGATTTTGTAGACCCCTTAAAATGGAATTTGATAAGGAAAGCAAACAACATATTATTTCAGAAAAAAACAATCTGGACATACAAATACAAGAATTGACGCCATATATATATTCTATTTTAAATGAAAGAAATATTACGATTTCTTATAATCTAAATATGAATATCTGAATATGACAAAGTTTTGAATATTTTAACGGGAACTAACTCGTGTCAATCGTGTCCAATCTGTGGTGCTACTGCAAAGCATTTTGTGAAAACTAGAGACATTAATTCGGAAATATTTAAGCCAAAGTCTGGTACCCTGAATTTCGGAGTCAGTCCACTTCATGCTTGGATACGCATACTGGAGTTCGTATTAAAAATTTCTTACAGGATTGGATTAAATAAATGGCAGATAAGGGACAAAAATCAACAGGAGGTGATGAAGACTCGCAAACAATCAATACAGAAAAAATTAAGGAAAGAATCTTACTAGTTTCCTAGTCTAGCTCTTTCCGGGTCTCTCTAGTGCTGTACATTATCATCCGAATATTTTGCAGGAGACTAGATGTTGGGTACTCCTAACCTATACCCACCCCATTGACAATAGATGTCACCTTTGATTATCTCATAGGCTTTTCACTTTGAAATAATCCCTAACTAATATTAGTTATCTGCTTATTTTATGTGTACATTAATTTTGCCCATTATACCCACAACTTTTAATTAAATAAATTATTCCAACATTATTTTTAAAACAAACATTTAGATTTCATTTATTATACATTGTTATGTTTATAATTATTTATTATATTTATAATAAGAAAATGAATATATATGTACATATGTATCTATAATATATTGAATTTGCGAAACAAAAAAAAAAGTATATATTTACATAACACAAAAACAAAATTCAAAGTCAATATGTTTATATTATTTATTTAAAATTTGAGATTAATTTAATTTTCCATTTAAATTTTCAAATATTTCTTTGATAATAATAACTTACCCAGACTTCTCACGATGATATGGCCATATGATCTTTGTCGAAGATGGTTTATTAAACAATTAATAATAATAGAAAAGGGATAATAATTTAATGTAAAAAAAATTAATCAATTTAAAAAAAAAAATAATATTATTGAAATTTATTATATGCAAAAAAAAAAATAAGATTTTGTTATATATTTTTATTTTGTTCTTAAGGTTTCACCAGCTTCTTTAATCAATTTCAATCCAAAAATTGCGGGTTTCCTTTCTTATGAATGTTGCGAGTTTCAAAATTGTTCAACTTAACTTTCACCAATTTTATTTTTAATATATTTCTTTTGTAATGATTATCTTCAGTTCATTCTATTAATAAAGATACTTTCTTTATTTGTACAGAAGTTCCCATGTACTCGTACTTACATATACAAAATTTACAATTTCAAAATTCATAAAAAAATTTTATCATAACTTTAATTATTTATATTGTTTTATTGTCAATATATATGTATATGCATCACATTATTTTTAAATTCTTTATTTTATCCATTTCCATAAAAATTCTAAAATTTTCTATATTTGAGTTTTATTTTTCAGCACACTCTCAAGAGTTTACTTTTCTTTTTCAAGAATCACCAGCAATTGTCTTTTTAATTAAAAAAAAAATGTCAAAAACATTTTCATTCTTTTTAAAGAATCATTGATTTAAAAAAATAAAAATTAAAATATTTTGCAAAGTAAATATTATGTCAAGTTAAATTTTCTTTCAAAATTCCACAACCGTAACAAGAAATGGGGCTACTTGTGGATATGCCAAAACAAAACGGCAGTGGAAGCACTAATGATGGTAATACTGCAAGGAGGGCATTTTCAAATAAAAAGTTATTTGCATCCATTTTGGAATTTGATTTGTGTGTTCTTGAACATTTTAGTACAATTTCAATAGCAATTTCCTGGGAATATAAAGTTAATGCCCTTAAATTCCACCAGTTCTGCGAGAAAACTGTGACATTATATATGTCTAAGTATCCATGGTATCCGATGTCGCCAACAGTTCATAAGATTTTGGTTCATGGTTCCCAAATTATAGCTGTATCTCCTGTTCCTGTCGGATGCCTCGGCGAAAATGCTTCAGAAGGGCGCAATAAGATTTATAAAGAAGATAGGAGATCTCATGCACGCAAAAATAATCGAGTTAATACTATGGCGGATGTGTTCAATAGGTCAATGGGTTCTTCAGACCCTTTACTTTCCAGTATTTTTATTAACAGAAGAAGTCACTGCGCTACTTGAGCTCCCGACTTTTGATACTGACCTAGCAAATTATGTTACCGATAATGATTCTGATGAGCAGGACATCGAATTAGATTATGATTCTGATAACAAAAATTTATATGAATTTGCGGTTGAGTTAGATGTCGAAAATGATTAAATAAATTCTTAGTTCTAAGTCTGAAAAATATTTATGTGAATAAATTGTTATTATTTTTTATACATATTATGGTAGTATCTGTTTCCTTAGCTTACAGATTTGGGGAAATATAACGCATGCTTATATTCCAGACGTTAAATAAGAAACGTTATTTAGCTAATTAGAACATCTACCTGCAACTTAGCTTTATACGGACGGTAAGAGTGGACGTGGTCGTATCGATCTGAAAATTTTAATATTTCTTAAGAATATCATTATTAGTATATGTACCAATTTACAGCTCCGTAGCATCCTTATTAGACTTTATGCAAAAAAAAAAAAAAAACATTTCCGGCCATAGTGCAATGTAAGCACGGCTTAAAGACAATATTGTTGACGATTTTTGGATTTTTTTTTAACTGAATATGAGGAACCATTTTCAAGTTATTCCCATATATGTAGTGGAGGTGCCTTAATTTTGGACATAATTGTATTTCGCGAAAAGTCGAACTGCTAGAAAAAAACCAAGTGCAGATGTGAAATCACCAACCTCAAATTAGTAAAAAATTTCAATTAAGTTCCAGTCAACACCATAAACGTTCAATTTTGTTCCCTTGTGTTATAAATAGAACAACAACCCTTATGTAAAGACTTTTGGTAAAAATGTTTATTGACAATATTATTGAAATCTCTGTACTTATCGAATTGAAGCAGAGTATTTTTAAAAGAAAATGAAATAAAATTTAAACAATTATTTATTTTTTATAAAAGAAAATATAATGTTACTTTCAAAGATATACAGATATATATATATATTTATATATTTTATTGTTATTGAATATTTCTATCGCTGCCAAACACACACACATAACTATTATTGGTACTCATATAATTTGATTTGAAAAATTTTTCCAATTAAAATAAATAAACTTTACTGCAACAAATGTCTGCAACAGAAATATCACTAGAAGAATTTCGCTCTATACACCAACTCACTACATATTCCATTTTACGGTTCAATTTTCTTTGATAGTGTAACAAAACAGTTGTTATTTCACTTCCTATTTCCGTTAATGATGGCTGCTGAAGCTTTAATAATTTTTGGTTATTGGCGCCTATGCCATTCATTGATACTCTTACTTGGCGAAACTTCTAGCGATGAGGATGATGATTATGATACACTTGAAAAACTTGCAAATTAAATATTTTCCCACCAAAAGCAAATAAAAAAAAGAAACAGCAACATCCTAACGTGGGAATGGTTGCTTTCAAGTGCAGCAGCCAGTATAACAATCATACAATATTTTCTTTTTTTGTATTCTATTGAACGCCAAAAACAGCCGGCAGCTATTAAGTTCGCTTGAGAAACTTAAACGTATGATATATAAGTAGGTAAAGGGAAATCATGATAAATATAAAATTTAATTTGTAAATTCATTAAAATTTGACAAAGATATAATTTGGTGGCATGGTTTGCACAGTATTCGGGTGTTTTTTTAATCAAAATAATTAAATTTTTAATTTTTAAAGGAATTTAATATTAAGAAAAGAAGAAGCAAGATGTATAAAAAGTATATTTCAATCGGTTTCTAGATCCCTGATTTTTTTTATAAGCTTCATTAAATAATGATCTAATTTGGTAGTGCAGATATAATTTCTGTGGAACCAAATCAAATTTATATATTAAGCTTAAACAATTTTTTTAAGACAAAATATTTTTCTGAGATAATCAGATAAATTATAGCAAAATAGAGTGACACTCATATTTAATATAAGGTTTTTAAGCGTTTTATGAGACATTCAATTGTACAATTCTTTTCAAATACCAGGTAAAATATTCATAACTTCTTTCAATATTACTTCATCGAAGAACAGAATTCTTCTTTTCCTTAATTCCCAGCCAAAATTTTAAACCATTTCAACGATATTCATTTCCTTCAATAGTCTTTATAGTTGGCTTTTTTTTTTTGCTATTTTATTATTTATTTATTTATTATTTCTTTTATTAAATGTCAACATATTTGAAATTGATTTATTTGTGACCATTAACTGTTTAAAAATATTGCCCATTCATCTTGCATTAAAGCGGAAATAACAAATGGCTTGATTGCAGAATTTGTGCATCTGTACAACCGGTGGAACTTAAAATATTTTGTTATTGTCGAAACTCACAGCTGTGCCCTTCGACAAATGACAACATAACACTAAAGCCAGCAGTAGGTTAGAGACAGAAATTTTTGTGAAACACTCAGCCAGTACAGACAAAATAAGAAATAAAAAAGTATTTTGAAAACTTATTACCCCTTTTAAATATTGTCGTGGATGTTTAGACCGTCAAAAGTAATAAATAAATAAAGAAGAAGAATTTTCGATTGAATAGTTATTTATTTTTAATATTCCAAATAATATTTAATTCGAGAAAAACATCACGCGGTTATCTTGGCCAAATTTACTCCAACTTTAGCCATGGAGTTTTCAATTCCCTTGAGATCATTTTTTTTTTGTAGGCTAGCCGATTCTATTTATATTTCTTTTAAAATTTGATGTAAATTTTTCAATTTGATATCTTTTGCAACAATTTAGTTCTTTGTCTGTTGAAGTTTTCAATTGTCAACTAAATCGAGCAAAATCGGCCTAAAAAATTATTTTTTCTCGTTTCTCACTGATAGCACTTATGGCCAACCACAATACAATTTTTTCAGATAAGTTCTTATAAATATATATAAATTTTTGTGTTTCCCGACCAGAAAGCTTAAAATAATGTTTTGACTACCAATGACAAGTAAGCAGAGAAGTAATTTTGATCAGGATTTCGTTCTATTTTTATATTATTCTCCACCAATTTAATTGACATTAAAGGTTTTTAAAATCTCATGCCTTTAAACTGGCGAATAATTTCATTTTTAGTTTTGAATGGATTTTCTTCAACAATGGTACTCTTCAGGGCATTTTTGTAAAAAGGTGCTGTTTAAAGAAAATGTAGTTTCTTCAAGAATATGTGCTTTTCAGGAAAATGAACATTTTTAGGATAACATAGTTTTATAAGTAAAAGTACTCCTCCAAAAAAACTACTCTTTTTAATAAAATGTATTTTTTTTAATAAAAGGTACTTATTTAAAAAACTACTTTTATAAGAAAATTTACACTTTTTTAGAAAAAGTACTTTTTGAAAAAGGTGCTTTGTTAAGAACAGTTACAATTTTTTTTTTGGGAAAATGTAAATTTTAAAAAAAGCCAGTTATTAATATGAGGTATTTTTGTAGAAAAGTTTATTTAACAAATGGTAATTTTTAGGAAAATGTAGTTTTTTAAGAAGGTTTAATTTTTTATTTAAAAATGCTTCCTTAAGAAAATTTACTTTTTTAAGAAAAGGTACTTTTTGAAGAAAATGTACTTTTTGAAGAAAATGTACTTTTTAAGGAAATTTATTTTTTTTGAGGAAAGCTACGTTTTTAAGAAAAGGTACTACTTTCAGAAATGATACGTTGTCAGAAAAGTACTTTTTTACGAAAACATACTTCTCTAAGAAAAGTTACTTTCTCAAAAAGTTCTTTTAAAGAAAAAGTACTTTTTTAAGGAAATGTACTTTATTATGAAAAGGTACAGGCTTAAGAAAATGTACTTTTTTCAAAAAAAATTACTTGCTAAAAAAATTAAATTTACTTAAGAAAAGGTACTTTTTTAAGAAAATTTACTTTTTTTTTAGTAAAAAGTACTTTTTGAAGGAAATGTACTTTTGTAAATATACTTTTTTAGGAAAGGTACTTTTTTAAGAAAATGTACTTTTAAGGAAAAGTTACTTAAAAAAGGTTCTTTTTAAGAAAAGGTTCTTTTTAGGAACAGGTACTTTTTAAGAAAAGGTGATTAAAAAAAAAAATAATTTTCAATAAAACGTAGTTTTTTTTGAGGAAGATAGATGAACTTTAAAGAAAGTACCTTACTCGAGAAAATTTATTTTTTAGAAAAGTTTCCTTTAAAAAAAGTACTTTTTATACTAAAAGTTATTTTTTTATGAAAAGGTACTTGCTTACGAAAAAATACATTTAAAAAAAAAATTTAGTTTTTTAAGAAAAATTATTTTTTTTTCTGATAGGTGCTTTTTTTAAATTTAGCTTTTTTAAATAGATACTTATTAAGAAGAATATTTAAGAAAAGCTACTTTTTTATGAAAGATCTATTTAAAAAAAATATTTTTTTAAAGGCTTTCTCTAAGAAAAGGTCCTTTTTAAAAAATAATTTCTTTAAGGAAAGGTATTTCCTCCAGAAAGTTGGCGTTTTAAAAAAATAAGTTTTTAAGGAAGACCATTCTTTGAGAAAATGTACATATTTTTTTTTATTGAGAAAAGGCTTTTTTTTTTAGAAAAATTACTTTTTTAAGCAAAAAGAAAATGTAATTTTTTAAGTAAAGGTAATCTTTAAGAAAAAGCATTTTTTTAGAATAGGTAGTTTGTTAGAAAATATCCTTTTTTAAGAAAAGCTTCTTTTTTAAGAAAATCTTCTTTTTTAAGAAAAAGTAATGTTTTAAGCAAATGTACTTGTTTACGAAGAGGTACTTGTTTTAGAATATGTAATCTTTTTAAATAAGGTACTTGGTTATACAAATTAAATTTTTCAGAAAAGGTACTTTTTTAAGAAGATTTATTTTATTAAGAAAATTTACTTTTTTTTTTACCAAAAATGACTTTTTAAAGCAAATGTTCTTTTTGAAAATACACCTTTTTTTAGAAACGGTACTTTTCTCAGAAAACTTACTTTTTAAGAAAAGTTGTTTTTTAGAAAAAAACTTTTTTTATGTATTGTCGATCTTGTGTTGTAATAATAATTATTATTTATTTGTTGTTCGGTTTGAGATCATGTATACATTTTCTAATACTAGAAAAGATAATACTTTATGCAATGTAAGAGAAATTGGAAAAAATTGAAGACAGCGCTAGATGGAGTAGCTACTTTCGAACAAAGCGACTTGTTCATCTTCTGCATCCTTCTGCCTATTACTTCAAATCATGCTTAATCAACTATTTAACTCAACATTAGAAAGAAAAGAACATGAGAAATGTTTTTTCTTTCTTTTCATACGAGAGTTAGAATGAACAAGCAGAGTTTCAATTACAAATCTCATAATGTGGAAAAGCTTTTTTGTTCTGCCAACCGTCCCATAGCTGGGAACTTTAATGGAATGTGAAATCTTAATAGATTTATCACAATTGCATCGGACCGTATGTTTTGTATGTGCTGTCTTCATTTTTTCCCCAATTTCTCTTACATTGCATAAAGTATTATCTTTTCTAGTATTAGAAAATGTATACATGATCTCGAACCGAACAATAAATAACTAATTATTATTGAAATTTACTTTCTTTAAGAAAAGGTACCTTTATAAGAAAAGGTACCTTCTTAAGAAAACGTGCTTTTAAGAAAAGTTAATTTTTCAAGAAAATGTAATTTCTAATAAAACGTAGCTTAGCTTTCAAAGACAAGTTACCTTAAGAAAGTTACTTTAAGAAAAGGTTCCTTTAAAAAAAGTACTTTTTTAATGAAAGAAATAGTACTTTTTTGAGGAAATGCAATCTTTTAAGAAAAGAAACCTTTTTAAACTCTTTCTTTTAACTCATACTCACTGTCTGCCCGTCTCTCTGTCTATCTATCGTGGGCAACCCCATTCCCCGTTATCCAATTGATCTGAAACTTGGCCTATAGTCTTGTTGGGGTAGTCACGCACATTCACTTATAGTCACGCACAGTCACGGAGTGATTTATAACCCATTTCCCCTTATCCTTATCCCATTTCCCCTTATCCGATCGATCGACGCACAGTCACGCATAGTCACGTACAGTCACGGAGAGATCAAAACCTCACTTCTCCTCATCCGATCGATATAAAACGTTGTCCATTTCACCTCATCTGATCGATCTGAAACTGTGTTTATGGACTTGTTTTGACAAAAGATTAATGTTAAAATAGTCACGCAAAGTCGCGCACAGTCACGGAGAGATTCAAAACTCAAATGCATAAGGAAAGAAGGAGATTTAACAAAAACTTCGTTTTTATGGGTTAGATTATTTTAAGAAAGGATCGTTGTAAGAAAAAATACATTTTTAAGAAACGGTAATTTTTAAGGAGAATGTAGCCTTGTTAAGGAAACGTATTTTTTTTTTTTAAAGAAAATGTATTTTTTTCAGACAATTAACTAGCTTTCTTAAAAAAGGTACTTTCTAAGAAGAGCATTTATTTAAGAAAAGCTGCTTTTTTGTAACAGGCTTTTTTTTTATAGGAAATGGACTATTTGAAGAAAAAGTAATTTCATCATGATAAGAAAATTAAATTTTTCTAAGATAATTAATTTTTAAGAAAGGGTCATACTTAAAGAAAATATTCTTGTAGGAAATGGGTACCTTTTTCAGAAAATGGTTTTTTTTAAAAATGTGCATTTTTAAGCAAAACACTTTTTGAGGAAAATGTACTTTTTGAAGAAAAAGTACTTATTTAAGTATAGGGACTTTTTAAGAAAAGAAACTTTTTAAGAAATGATATTTTTTTAAGAAAAGATACTTTTTTTTTTGAAGAAATGGCACTTTTTTAGGAAATGGCACTTTTTTGAGAAAAGGTAGTTTTTGAAGAAAATGTTTTTTTAAAGTACTTTTTAAGCTGATGTACTTTTTCAGAAAAAGGTGTTTTTTTTAAAGAAATGTACTGTATTAAGAAAATATGCCTTTTAAGAAAACTAACTTATTTAAAAAAGGTACTTTTTAAAGAAAATTTACTTCTCAAGGAAAGGTGCTTTTTTCAGAAAAAGTACTTTTTGAAGAAAATTTACTTTTTTTTTTTTAAAGAAAATCTCCTTTTTGAGATGTGTTACTTTTGTTTTAAGAAAAGGTACTTTTTTATGAAAATTAAAAAAAAGTACTTTTTAAGGAAATGTACTCTTTTAAGAAAAGGAACTTTTTAAGAAAATTTACTTTTTTAGAAACAGTTAAGAAAGCTACTTTTTAAACAAAATTTATTTATTCAACAAAAGGTACTTTTTTAAGAAAAGGTACTTTTTTAAGAAAAGGGACTTTTTAAGAAAAGGCACTTTTTAAGAAAAGGTGTTTTTTTAAGAAAAAGTACTTTTTTAAGAAAAGGTGCTTTTTTAAGAAAAGGTACTTTTTCAGAATTTTAATATCTTTTTTTTTTTTTTTTTGAAGATATGAATAATGTTGTATTATTTATTTCATACAAACAATTTTCAATTAAAAATTTTATAAGCGCCTTGAAGTAAAAAAATTGAAAGTAAAAAAAATCCAAATGCGTTTAAAAAGTGCTATATTTACCGAGGTAATCACGAAGAGTTTTTTTTATTATTTTTTTTTATTTTTGGCACCATTTTGAAGTTAAAAACATGATTTTACCTGTAAAATTTCGTTGAATTTGTTATTAAAAAATTAGGAAAAATGGTTAAAAAAAACTCTTCGTGATTACCTGGTGATTTATGTGTAGAAATAGTGCACAAAATTGCAACAGAATCGCTCTAGTAGATTTTGTTCACGGACTTCAAACATGTTAGTTGCGAGAAAATCGATTTAAAGTTTTTTAAAATCTGATTTATATACGATATACCGTATGAAGCTATGCGTTTGAAACGCAGTTTTAGCCCGATTTTGACAAAAAATTTATCATTTGAAAGGTATTTCCTTTTAGCTGTTACCCAGATTTACAGATTTTCATCGTCTGGAATATTTTTTAGGAGTTATGACCGTTTAAAATTGCTACTAACCCATGCTTAAAATTATACAATGCTATGTGTGTGTTTATTTAATTTGTTAATGTGTTTGTGTTATCGTGTTCAGTTTGGTTTCTTCATTTAAAATGAGTTGAATTGTGATGCATACCTTTAGGGTCTTCATTAAATGAAACAATAAAGTTTCCTAGAATTTGCGCTCAAATTTCAAGTTCTGGAATCTGCTAGAAATACATAATTGTACAATATTACACAAAAGGTGCCGTTTTTCACATCTTCCCCATTTTTATGCCCCTTCTTATTGGATCCTTACTCCAGCAAGCAACTGAAATTCCAATTTTCTGATCCCTAGCTTCCATCATATATTAATAATACAGCGTAATAAAGTCAGTCAGTGAGTCAGTGATATTGATTTTCAGTTTTATGCCGAATTATATTTTGGTATGACTTTACATATGCCTTTAATATCTATCATACACATGAAATTAAACTTTCTTTCTTCATAATTATTTTTAACTTAAAATTATTAATATTTAACATAAGTGTTTTTTTTGTTTTAAATTTAACGTTGTGGGATACAAATACTGAAAGAAATTTCAAACTTGAATTGTATAACTTTCGTTTTAGGCACTCAAAAAATTAATGAAAATGTTTAAATTTTTCTTGCATTTTAAAACTCTACACGATATTCCATTCAAGCAACAAATATTGCTACTACCATTGCCACTACTACAACTGCATGCATACAACTGTTAACTGTCAATTGCTGGAGTAATTTTTTTTTTTGTTTTTGTTACCAATACCAATCATCAATGATAATGCTTGGCAGCGAAATACCCATGACTGGTTTTCATTTAAAACTGCTATTGTGGAAAGTATTTGTTATTGCTATTCCAGTTGTTGGAGTTTTGTTGTTGGCAAATTATTTACTCAAACAATTGTTGTCTGCTGCAATGTTTATTTCAGTTTGGTCGTTTTTTTCTTGTTTTGTTCACCCACTACTCTACAGTTACTTTCATCATTTTCAATGTGTTTTGTTATTTAGCAAATTTGCTACACAATCTTGATTACTTATTGCCATCAAAACAACAACAACAATGACAACAATACGAACGGCAGCATCAATATCATCATATATTTAACAATTTCTTGTTGCTGAAGTTGTTTTAGGTTGTTTTTGTTGTCGTAGTCGTCAACAAGAAACCACTAAAATTTGTACTGTAGTCGGTGCAATTACGCCTACACTATTCACTCTCTTAATATGTTTCGGATTTTTTTTATTTTGTATTTTATAACTTTCTTCCAGAGTGCTATTAACTGCATATTTTGCAGTCCTCAAATATAGATTAAGTCTTAATCTTTAAAGCACTAAAATTCAGGATTGAATCGCAATTCGAATTCAAATGAAATAAAGTTAAAAAAAAAAATTTTTTTTTTTAATTATAACCGAACTCTGAGATTTTGTAGTTCTGTCTTGTAATGCGGATGATTTCAATATTTGTAGAGGTTTTTTGCAAAGACTTCTCCAATTCGATCTGTCTTGTATCGCTGTCTTGGCTGTTCTAGGCTCGCTTCTTTGTTCTGTCAGAATATTGTTGATGGTGTCCTGCCAAGTTATTCTGCTTCCTGCTTCCCGTACCACTCATTCTTGCTTCTGATACTCGTCACGGCAGGCGGTTCTCTGGTATTCTAGCAACATGTCCAAACCATATTAGCTTATTGCGTTCGATTTTGTTGTTCAGCGATTCCGTATTTAGGCTGGCGCGTATAGTGTCGTTTCGTATTCTGTCTCGTCATGTTTTTCGGGCCACATGTCGTAATTTCTTCGTTTCTGATACCTGAATTCTGCCTTGATTTTTTGTTGTAAGCGCCCAGGATTCACAGTCTTATGTAAGGATTGGTATATATGCAGCAAGTTTTATACCCGTTGAAACTTTTCTTTTGCCGATGAAGTTTTGTTTAAGGCGAAGCATAAATTGGCTGTTATAAATAGTTGTTCGGCGATTTGAATCCCTGTTGGCTTTTCCTTCTTCGCTAATTGTGACTCCCAAGTAGCGGAAGTGTTCAACTTGCTTTAATGCCTTGGATCCTAGGTAAATTTGATGATGATTTTTTATCGCGGCTTATTATCATGGTATCTGCTTTCCGGAGGTAGCTTTCGGTTATTTCGTTTTTTTTGTTAACTAGCGCTCAGGAGATGCCCTCTACAAATGCAGTGCATTGTGTTGATTTAAGGAAAAGAGGTTATTGAAGGAAGAAAAAGGGAGCAGTATTTGTGGATATTTGACTTAAATTTTATTAGATTGTAACTATCAGGAAAGACTTGTGCGGGGAGTTTACTCCACATACGGCTAAATCAGCTGATAACCGAATTTTCTCTGTAATGCGTTGTGTAGTGAACTGGACAGAAGACTATGATTTACTAGAGAAACGGGTTGAACGAACTGAAACCCGGGCACTTGGAATGAGTTTGCTAATCCCAGAAGAACATTTCCCATGGTAGTATCTATAGAACAGTGTTACACAACCCACATTTCGGCGATGTTCCAATGAGTCAATAGAGTTGGATACCCTACTGTCATTGAAGAGCTCCAACGCCCTCTTTGTACACGGTCCAGTAGCTCCAAAATAGACTTTGAAGCTCCTGCCCGTATATGGGAGTTGCATTCCATATTCGGTCGAGTGTAAATAGTATAGATATTAAGAAGATCAAAAGTAGTGAATTAATTTTTGCTCCGTTTTAGAAAACCAAGACAGTTGAGTGATTCTTTCGACACTTGAAAATCATGCTCTTTGCAACGAACATCACATTGAATTCCCATACTCAGAACATCAGGAGTATCCGATTCCTCAATACCTACACCACTCATATATACAGATGACATTGCTGAATCCATATCCCTATGGGTCAACAAACAACATTGAGTCTCCAGCGCATTAAAATCAACCCTATTCGTTTTACCCCACTCCGAGTTCTTGATTGAGTGTGTTATTCATTGTCCGCCTTTTGCCCCCCAACCTGCAAAGGCTTTACCTAGAATTAAAGGAAAATGAAAGACAAATATATTATGGTTTTGTTGGAGAGATTCCTCGGATTTTATTTTTTTTTGCAACAATGGTCACGTCATCTGCGTATGTTAACATTGAAACTTTCATTGCTTGCATGTTCCAATTTCCTACCATCATTGGGATAAATAAATCCCTGCAAGATTTGATTAGGTCGTCCATCAGTATAACAAAAAGATATGGACTTAGTATATCGCCTTGTCGCACATCTTGTGTTGTAATAAATTCTTCGTATATGGTGTTTCCGGTACTTACATAGTTTCGGCATATTTTGTAAAAGCTTTTGATTCGGTTAATCAATATGTTGTCGATATTCCATGTCTGAAGCACCTCCCATATTTGTTGCCATTTTAGCATATCCTTTCTTCAGGTCTATAAAGCAGCAATGAGTTTTCCCATTAAATTCAATGGTTCTTTCCGAAATTGGTCTCATCGTAAATATTAAATCTTGGGTGCCACAATTTTGTCTAAAGCCACATTTTTCCTCTCCAAGCTGATGTTCTATCTTGCTCTTCAGTCTTTCAGTGAGTATTCGTGTGTATTCGCGAGTATACTCTTCCCGCTACGGTTAGAAGTGTTGTACCGCGGTGATTTTGGAATAAATGATTATCTCCCTTCTTAAAAATAGGACTGATTATGGCCACTTGCCAGTCGCCTGTCTCCATGCTGCATTGATTACGTTGAGTAGCAGCATTTATTATGTATTTATTTATTCAATTCCATTTCCTGTACAACAAGATGGAGTCTTATATTTGAAGTACAGGAACGTATTGCGCTACAAAGTAAACATTTTACAATATAATTAGTTATTAACATAACATTTTTAATGTAATATAACAATATTGATAAAAAAAATAGACTATTTAAAAAAGTCAAATAAAAAAGTTTTGAATCTTTTAGCATTGTTGTTTTGTTGTTGACTTAGTGGACGATTGTTCCAAAGACGAGTGGCATGTACATAGAGCTGCCATTCAGATACTAGGTATTGATGTCTTGGAATTAGAATATTTCGGTTTCTTGTCAAATATATATTTGGGTGTTGTCTGCTTATTATTTTATGCAGAAATGTAAGTGCGAATTTTCAACAGATTATCAAGAGAGACTGGAAACAGAGGAAACATGATCAAATCTTCTCAATCCATACACATATCTTATAACATTATTAAACAAGACATTTAGTTTCCTATTACTAACTGCATCACAGCTTCCAAATAGCTCACACCCATACATCAGGGAAGGAATCAGATACGTCTTGGCAAGTAAGGCCCTTATTCTTAAAGGGATGAAATATTGTGTGGACCAGACAGCTTGTAGTTTTGCATAAGTTTGACCAACCAGTGAAATTATATGATCAGTCCATGTCAAATTGCTATTGAAAGTTATCTCTAGATTTTTCACCGTATTAACAATGTCAATTTTCTGGCCATTTAAATATATATCTTCAGAAATAGTGGGAACTAAACTTTTTTTCCGTACCACAATGCATTTAGATTTAGTTTAGAAGGGTTATGCCTGAAGCAATATTCTGAACTGGGCTACCTAAAGCGAGTTGCATGTCATCTGCGTATAAATGTATCTTCCAATTGGAGAGTTGTTTTGGCAAATCATTTGCAAACAAGGAAAATAAAATTGGACCTAAAATAGAGTGCTGAGGCACTCCCCTACTAAGGGATAATCTATCTGACCATACACCGTTTACAAATACTGTGTATCCGTAAATCTAAAAAAGTATTTCAGTTTTCCAAGGAATATATTATGGTCTACCGTATCGAAGGCCTTATAATGGTCTAGAAGCACTAGAAAGTTTATATTTCCATTTTCCAATCCGTGCCGTATGTTCTCACTAACACAAGAGCCGTAACGCAGCTATGGCTCTGACGAAAACCAGATTGCTTACTACAAAGCAAATTATGAGTGCTAACGTATGAAATCATTTTTTTATGCAACAGTTTTTCCAAGACTTTCGATAGAAAACATAATTTCCATTTGACTTAGGTAATGACACAATGCCATCTGTCCATGTTCGCCCATATACTTCAGAATTTCTGGAGCTATACCATCGTATCCAGCAGCTTTACCTAACTTCATTTTGCGGAGGGCATTGACCAGTTCATCCATTGTGATTTGGCCAGGATCTTTTTAATCCTCCGGAAGTATATAGTTTTCTGCTAAAACTGAGTGGCTTTAGCCATTCAATATTCACGCCATCGCTCCGTTATCTTATTATCATCTCTCAAGAGTTCTCCTTCTTTCCTTCGAATAAATTTGGTTGGACAATCTTTGGGTCTTCTAAGGTCTTTAAGGGTTCTCTACAAAAGTTGCTGGTTTTCACTATAGGTTTCTTCGAAAAAAAAAACGTCCAATTTCTTCCCATGCTCCTGCCTTTGCCAATCGAAATAATCCTTTAACTTCTATACTTGTCGTATTTCTCTGTCGTATTTCTCAGTAGTTTTAACGCTTAAATAGTCCTTCCGTCTCAATTTATTTTCATGTACTTCCTTTTTAAGAGCATCGTTCCACCATCTGGTGGCTTTGGCATGTCGTCCACTGCATTTTGCTTCACCGCATACTTCTTTCGCGGAATCATTATGTTTTTAAATCCATTCCATTTAGTGTCTATGTTATCGGATGTTATATGTGGTCTGGCCCTACTCTTTTCAGACACTGTCTTATGGTACTGCTCTTGAAAGTCCGTCGCCGACTTTTCTAATTTGACAACTTTTCAACTACTTTATGTAGTATCAGTAGGTAATGATCTCTGGTCCGCGTTTTACCCTTGCATACCGGCATCTCGATAGTTGGTTCCTGCTTATGACAATATATTCTATTACAGACTTTTCGTTTCTCGAGGGTTCTTCTCTTGTAAATCTATGTATATTTTTTGGTGGGAACATTGAACCGTTCTTATTTAGTTCATTTTCTCCAAATCCGCTTAATTAATTAAAATTGAGAAATATTTTATTTCAACCATAGATTAACTTTTTTTTTTTTTTTTAAATGTCATGCCTATTCGTTCTATCTACATAATAGGGTTTGATGTAGGGTATCAAATATTTGTAATGGCCGTTTATAGCAGAGTAAATTGTTTTCTTTATATTTTCTCATTTCTTTGCTTGTTTTTTATTACTTTTATTTTGATTGTTTTCATTGTTATTATATTCGTTTTTGTTGTTGTTTGTTGTTATTTTTATATTAAATGATCTTTGCCCGGCAGACAACTATTAGGCTGAATTGACTTTTGTGTAGCTAGACGGCACGACGTCCATTATTTTCTGGTGCACAACGTTACAATACTCAAACTCAACTGAAGATATTTTTTTTTCCCTTAATTTTCCTCTCGTTTCCCATACAACTGAATTTCTAATAGAAAATGTCTTGAAATTTGTGTTCGTATCTTAAGATTGGGACAGGTTATTTGTTTGTTTTTCTTTTATTTCGTTGTGTGCAACATTTGTTCATTTGTCCAGTAATAATTTAATGTTTATGTGGAAATTGTTAGATATAATTTTTGTTGTCATCACAGTCGTAGCCAGTCATTGTATTGTCTGTTGTTATTATTGTTGCTGGCATTGATGTCGAGTCGAAAAATTTTAGTAAGAAATTGATTTTTTTTAAGTTTTGTTTTAAGAATTTTTGTTTGTTTGTTTGTTTTTTCATTCCTGAAATAATAATGATATCTAAACATTTTTAAAGGGAATTTTTTAAATTTTATAAATCAATATTAAGTAGTCTCTTTAAAGAAATATGTATGTCTTTAAAATAATATGGCTTATTTTCCTCACAAAAATCTTCCAATTTTTTTTTTAACTAATTTTAAATCTTTATACAAAATATAAATCTGTTTAAATTACCTTATGGCAGCTTTAAGCAAAATATCAAAAGTCACATCTACTGCTGCAGTTAAGCTTTAGTATGCTGTTAAAGTCCTTTAGACATATTGCAAAAAATTGCATGCCATTAGTATTTAATTTACATCTAGAACTTGATGTACATGGTTCTTTTTTTTATTCAATGTTACGTTTATTTTTTCGATTTCTCATATTTCCATGCAACCAAAACATAAACTGAATATTAATAACGACCTATTTTAAAATCGCCTTCATGTTCTGGAAATAATTTTTTGATATCCTGTTAATTATGAATTAAAAAATTTAGAATTTTATAAATTAATTTTAAAGTAGTGTTTGCAATATTCGGGTATGCTTCCATGAAATTATCATGAATATTTAAATTACCTGAAATTTGCTTTTAAAGAAAAGGTACTTCTTTTTAATAAAATTTGCGTTTTTAAGGAAATAAACTATTTAAGAAAGTATGTTTTAAAAAATACCTTTTTTTTTTTAAAGAAAACTACTTTTCTAAAAAATCCGTCTTTTCAAGAAATGCGCTTCATTAAATCGGGGTTTTTAAATTCATTTTTTAAATATTTATTAAGCATATTCAGAAGAATTTATAATATCTAAAGTAAAAGATTAATTTTTACAATTTTTCGCCTTAAATATTGATAATCTAAAAATCGTATATACAAAAAAATATTGTGTTTTTGAATGGAAAGTTTATATAAAAATCCAATGAAATTGAAGCGGGTTATTTTTTTATTAAGTGCTAATTCTTAATTTAAGTACTTTAAAAAAAATCAATTTTCTTAAAAAACTACAATTTATTTTCTAAAAATAGTACTATATATTCTAAAATCGTTTTTACTTAGAAATTTAAGTAACTTTCTAAAAAAAAACTTCTTTAAAAAGTATTTTTTTAAAAAACGAACATTTTTAAAATTGTGCATCTTCTTACAAAAGTACTTTTTCTTAAAAAAGAATATATCGCACCTGTACCTCTAAAGTGAGTCAACTCAAAAATTACAATTTTTCAGTAGAGGCAAAAAAGGGGTTTTTTAATAATTATTATAAAACTGAAAAACAGTTGTTTCATTATAAGGAATTGCGAATAATACATATGTGTCAACAGTAGTTATTTCTGCGATTTTGAGTGATCATCAAAAATAACAAGTTTTTTGGGTGCAACTCAAAATATATCTTCTTAGTGGATTCTAAAGAAGCTACTCTTATAACACAAAGAGGGTGACAACTGTATTTTTTTTTTTGCGAAAGACTAGAAAGATCGATGTAAGGTTTTTACAGTGGATAGATATGACCACTGTGCATCGTTTTCTTGCAACAAGTGAAAACTTAAAAAATTTTGAGTTGACTCACTTTAGAGGTACAGGTGCGATATATTCTTAAAAAATTACATTTTCAAAAAAGTACCTTTTTAAACAAATAAGTTTTCTTAAAAAGTACCGTTTCTTAAAAAATTCCTTTTCCTAAAAAATTTATTTTCTTTAAATTTATTTTTTTTAAGCGAGTTTTCTTTAAAAGCACATTTTTTTAAAATAGTGCATCTTCTTACAAAAGTAATTTTTCTGAAATACTATATTTTCTTAAAAATTAATTTTTATTAAAGAAGTACCTTTTCCTTATATAGTACATACCATATCGTAAAAAATAACAATTTCTTAAGAAGTACATTTTGTTAAAATATAACTTTTCTTAAAAACTATTATTTGTTAAAAAAGTACCTTAAAAAACATTTTTTAATAGTACCTTTTCTTAAAAAGTACCTTTTCTTAAAAAGTACCTTTTCTAAAAATGTACGTATTCTTAAAAATTATCTATGCTAAAAAAGTACCTTTTCTTAAAAAGAACCTTTTCTAAAAAGTACATATTCTTAAAAAGTACCTTTTCTTAAAACATAACTTTTCTAAAAAAAATACCTTAAAAAATTTTTTTTTCAAAGTACCATTTCTTAAAAAGGAAATTTTCTGAAAAAGAACAGCTTCTTAATAATTACCTATTCTTAAAAGGCGTCTTTTCTTAAAAAGTACCTTTCCTTAAAAAGAACCTTTTCTAGAATAGTACATTTTCTTAAAAAGTAAATTTTCTTTAAAAGTTCCTCTTCTTAAAAAGTACCTTTTTATAAAATATAAGTTATTTTAAAATCACATTTTCTTCAGAAGTACTTTTTCTTAAAAAGTACCTTTTCTTAAAAAGTACCTTTTCTAAAAATGTACGTATTCTTAAAAATTATCTATGCTAAAAAAGTACCTTTTCTTAAAAAGAACCTTTTCTAAAAAGTACATATTCTTAAAAAGTACCTTTTCTTAAAACATAACTTTTCTAAAAAAATACCTTAAAAATTTTTTTTTTCAAAGTACCATTTCTTAAAAAGGAAATTTTCTGAAAAAGAACAGCTTCTTAATAATTACCTATTCTTAAAAGGCGTCTTTTCTTAAAAAGTACCTTTCCTTAAAAAGAACCTTTTCTAGAATAGTACATTTTCTTAAAAAGTAAATTTTCTTTAAAAGTTCCTCTTCTTAAAAAGTACCTTTTTATAAAATATAAGTTATTTTAAAATCACATTTTCTTCAGAAGTACTTTTTCTTAAAAAGTACCTTTGACTAAAAAGTATATTTTCTTTTGAAGTACCTTTTCTTAAAAAAGTTCATTTTCCTCAAAAAGTATATTTTCGCAAAAAATACCTTTTCCCAATTCAGTACTGTACATTTCTTAAAAAACACATTTTCTTAAAAAGTCCGTTTTTTCAAAATCATGTTTTCTTAAAAAGTAACTTTTCTAAAGAAGTACATTTTCTTTAAAAGTAAATTGTCTTAAAAAGTACCCGCTCTTAAAAAGCACCTCTGCTTAAAAAGTATATTTTCTTAAAAATTACCTTTTCTTAAAAAAATATAAGTTCTTTTAAAATTACATTTTCTTCAAAAGTACCTTTTCTTAAAAAGTACCTTTGGCTAAAAAGTATATTTTCTTTAAAAGTACCGTTTCTTAGAAATGTTAATTTTCCTGAAAAATAACAGTTTCTTCAAGAAGTATATATTTGTAAAACAGTACCTTTTCCCAATACAGTACGTACCATTCCTTAAAAAATCACATTTTCTTAAAAAGTACGTTTTTTCAAAAGCACGTTCTTAAAGAAGTAAATTTTCTTAAAAATTTCCTTTTCTTAAAAAGCATCTCTTCGTAAAAAGTACTATTTCTTAAAAAGTCACTTTTTTTAAAAAATATAAGTTCATTTAAAACTACATTTTCTTCAAAAGTACTTTTGGGTAAAAAGTATATTTTCTTCAAACGTACCGTTTCTTAGAAAAGCTATATTTTCTGAAAAAGTAGATTTTCTTCAAGAAGTATATATTCGTAAAAACGTACCTTTTCCCAATTCAGTACAGTGCATTTCTTAAAAAAGCACATTTTCTTAAAAAAGTCCTTTTTTTCAAAAGCATGTTTTCTTAAAAAGTACCTTTTCTTAAGAAGTACATTTTCTATAAAAGTACATTTTCTTAAAAAGTACATTTTCTTAAAAAGTACCTTTTTTTAAAAAGCACCTCTTCTTAAAAAGTGAGTTTTCTAAAAAATTACCTCTTCTTAAAAAGCACCTCTTCGTAAAATGTACTATTTCTTCAATAACACTTTTTTTTAATAAATATAAGTTAATTTAAAATTACATTTTCTGCAAAAGTGCCTTTTCTTAAAAAGTATCTTTTCTTAAAAAGCACCTCTTCGTAAAAAGTACTATTTCTTAAAAAATCACTTTCTTTAAAAATTATAAGTTCTTTTAAAATAACATGTTCTTAATAAGTACCTTTTCTTAAAAAATAGAAGAAGTACCTTTTTTTAAAAAGTACCTTTTTTTCCCTTAAAAAATTACTTTTTTTAAAAATATAAGTTCTTTTAAAACTACATATTCTTAAAAAGTACCTTTGACTAAAGAGTACATTTTCTTTTAGCGTTCATTTTCTTAGGAAAGTACTTTTTCTTAAATATGAATATATATTCCTAAAAAATTACATTTTCAAAAAAGTACCTTTTGAAACAAATAAGTTTTCCGTTTCTTAAAAAATTCCTTTTCCTAAAAAATTCCTTTTCTTTAAAAGTATTTTTTTAAGCGAGTTTTCTTTAAAAGCACATCTTCTTAAAAAGTAGCTTGTATTAAAAAATACATTTTCTTAAAAAGTTATTTTTTTCAAAAAAGTAAATTTTCTTAAAAAAGTACCTTCTAAAAGTTAATTTTCTTAAAAAGTAACTTTTCCTAATATAATCCGTACTAAAAAACACATTTTCTTAAAAGGTCAGTTTTCTTGAAAGTACCTTTTTTTAAAAGTACATTTTGTTCAAAAGTACATTTTCTATAAAAGTACATTTTCTTACCTTTCCTTAAAAAAGTGCGTTTTCTTTAGAAGGTTAATTTTCATAGAAAAGTACCTTTTCTTAAAAAATACGTTTTCCTGAAAGAGTACACTTTCTTAAAAAAATATGTGCCCTGAAAAAAATACCTTTTCCTATAAAGAGTACATTAAAAAAATAAGTATTCTTTAAAATTATATTTTATTGGTAAGTACCTTTTGCTAAAAAGTACCCTTTCTTAAAAAATGCCTTTCTTTAAAAGTATTTTTTAAGTGAGTAACCTCTAACAGTACCGTTTCTTAAAAAGTGAATTTTTTAAATACCTTTTCTGAAAAAGTACCTTTTCCTAAAAAGTAGTGTTTCTTAAAAAAGTGCCTTTTAAAAAAAAAATCAGTTTTTAAAAAGTAAATTTTCTTCAAATATACATTTTTCAAAGAAGTACATTTTCGAAAAAAGTACCTTTTCATTAAAAATATCTACATTTTCTTAAAAAGCTGCTTTTCTTAAGGAAGTACATTTTATATAAAATACCCTTTCTTGAAAAATACGTTAAAAAAAAGTAGATTTTCGAAAAAAAGTACCTTTTCTTTAAAAATATCTTTAGTTAGAAAGTATCTTTTCTTAAAAGTAAATCTTCATAAAAATTAACTTTCATTAAAAAGTGCAATTTCTTGAAAAGTACATTTCTTAAAAAGTATCTATTCTTCAAAAGAATTTCTTCTTAAAAAGTACCTTTCAATAAAAGTGCAATATCTTAAAAAAGTACCTTTTCTTAAAAAGTTCCCTGCATTATAAACTGCAATTTCTTAAAAAAGTACCTTTTCTCGCAAATATAGATACTATTTGTTAAAAATGTACCATGTTTTAAAAAAGTGCTGTTTTCTTAAAAAGTACGTTTTCTTAAAAAAAAATAGATACTATTTGTTAAAAATGTACCATGTTTTAAAAAAGTGCTGTTTTCTTAAAAAGTACGTTTTCTTAAAAAAAAAAATACCTTTTCTAAAAAAAGTATTTTTATTTAAGTACAAAATCCTAAAACATGGATCTGTGATAATCGAGAGGTAGGGGTACTTGTTTATAAAGTTACTGGCCTGTATTTGTTACACTCATAAAAAACAGCTTTCTAATAAATGTTATACTTAGTATTTTACACGTAGCGTTAGCTCCCTGATTTACTGACTGAAACTATATCGCTAGATAAGTATCTCCAATTGTTGATGTCGCTTAAATGGTTTATGCATTTTTTAAAACAAATTAGGCCTATGTACTTGGGAAAACGAATTGTAGAAAGCCTGGATACTTTTTTGAGCCGCGTTGACTAAATCTATGACTAACATGACCAATTCGATTAATAGTTTAAAAGTGAGACATAGCACCGCCCAAGTTTTTTTCCAACATTGAAATGGATAAAACCCTCCCAAACCATTGCGCTCACTAACATTTATCTCTGAGTGCACTGAAACATATGGGAAAAAAACTAACTGCTACAACTAAAATTAACTTTTAGTTTCTACAGCTTAAATTATTATTTGCTAACAGTTGCAGGGATGTAAAGATTCTAGGAGAAAGATAAGGAGGATAAATGAGGTGAGTAAAATAAAAAAAAAAAAAAATTATAAAAAGTTTCTTGTTTGATGCCATTCATGGGTGTACCTGACTGCCTGCATTCAAGTATATATTAAAGTGTTCTATTACCTATTTTCAACTTGTCACTTGTGTGATCTGCATCAGCTTAAATTTCACAAGTAGTCAAACTCAAAGAAGAAAAAAAAAGCGAACAAAATTAACCAAAGAATACGTGCGTGTTCTCTAGTCAGAGTGCTGAAGAGCCCTCTGCATTGAAGGTGTAGTATTTATAACTTTTTCCCATCATCATTCTATACATTTTGATAAAAACTTAAACTTTTCTCATAGCAATAACATCAAATTAAAGTTAAATTCGTTTTGTCAAATGGTTTTAGAATGAAAAAGTTTAAATTCCAATTAAGTTTTTCTCATGCGTAAACATAAATTTACAAAACAAAACCAAACAAAAAAAAATATATATTTATTTAAATCTATAACTGAGTTTTTTGTTTGTTAATTATGTCAATAATTTGTCAACCAAAGGACGAGAATTATAATTTGGTTACACAATTATGCTTAATTAATGCATGTGTGAGTGGATTTTGAAACTAATAAGCTTTGCATGGCATTACCGCATTCAATATTAATGAATGGTAAAATTTATTAAATTTCAATAATTGGAAATACACAAACAACGGACAGATTAAATGAGGTATCGTGGCAACAAAAAAAAATAAAAAAAATATTATAAATAAAATAAAATGACTTATTCGATCATATGTTGCATAATAAACAAATAAACATTTTTAGTGTAATTTGTTGTAATGAAATGTTTTAAAACTTAACAAATATTGGAATTATTTGTATATATTACAATTAATCAGCTTTTGTTTCGACATGTTCGTAATATATTTTGCATGGCCGACAAATTGCTATGCAAATAAATATTAAGCTCATTGTCACGAATATTTTCCCACTGACATTATTGTACAGTGGTACTGCTGGAAATTTCTTTCCAATGTATTTAAAAATTTTTTTTTTTTTGAGAAAAAAAAAATTATTTCAGCCTCATAATTAGTTAGAAAATAAATCTTGGTGTGAACTACAAATTTTGAGCGGAAAAAATAAAATAAGTCGGTTACATCCACTTTACGTTACGCTGTACAATGAGGTTCGTGTCTAAGGTTTAATCATGTTCGGTAAAGTCATAAATCTGTGGTTTTCTAGAAAAACCGCTTATGTCATAAAATCAAAATGTTCAGCGGAGCCAAAAAACGTTATATTTGAAATTATGCGCTCGATATAAAGTTTTTAGAGCTTTTTATTTAACAATCCTGTAGATATGGGAAATAAATAGAGTACTTTATATAAAATATTGAGTCAAAAATCTTCAGAGGAATAGATCCTAGAGAAGGACGATAAAACAATATGTAAATTACTCTAAAGTGTGTGCAGATAAAGCAACTTATGTCGACAAACGTCGTTTTCTTTGAAAAAGAAAACTACCAATGCAACCACCCATGTAGACATAAGTTGTTGTTGCTTGAAAAATGGATTTTTTTTGTTCGTCAACAAAAAGTCAACGGGAGTTATGATGAGAATATAATAACGTATCAAGAATAATAGTGACAAGAAATAACAGAAATAAACACACAAGTGTTTATAAGTGGTTATTAACTCAAAACTAATCCAAAATTATGTTGCATTTTTTTTTCATTAATAACAACGTATGTCGCTATGTGTCATTTTCTGAGAAAATAATTTGTCAGCGATCAAACGTTGGTTGACATACGTCGTTAGTGCTGCAAATTAAGTTAATAAACATTTAAGTTACGTCGTTATTTAAAGAAAAAACTTAGAAATGGTCAATAATTTTTTTTTTAAATTGAACACATGTAAAGAGCATTAAAAATTAATATATTTGGCATCGTTAACTCAAAACTGACAAAAATGGACATACGCGGTTATTCCAGAAAACCACAGAAATATCACAAGCCAAATTTGTGTGAAATTATCATATATAAGTTCACATTGGATCAGACTATTATTTGAAAAAAATGGTCTGATTTTAACCATATTTTTTTAAGATCACTTGAGATTTTAAAATCATATTGCTTTTAGCCGTTTTCTTTTCTGCCAAAAAATGTCGCATTTTATTTGCACTTTTTTTCGAAAAGTGTAATTTTTTTTTATATATTCTAGATTAAGAGCAACCTTATCTTATACATCAATCGAAAGGTCCCAAAGTCATAGGGTGAAGTTATTCAAAAAAGGCGAACAATAGGGAAATATTCTCACACGATGGCCTGAAAGATGTCAATGGGTGCATTTTTTTTGCCAGTTACGAGTGTTCGACTTTAAGGCCTTTCCATTGATGTATAAGATAAGGATAATCTTAATTCAGAATATATAAAAAAATACACATATTTTGTCAGAAAAGAAAACGGCATCAGATTTTGTTAGCTTTACATGTGAACTATGAAAATGGCTAGATTGTTATTGGACTGATGATGCAATTTTTTTTTTTTAATTTTTCGTGAAATCCCAAAATTATGTTTTTTTTTTTTTTGCGAAATCACTCTTTGGTGTGTTCTCTTTTGAAAGATAAAAAAATTGTTATACCAAAAAAAAAAAAAAAATGAAAAAAAGGAAAAGCAAAAAAACATTTTTTTAGCCACGACAAAACTATGAAACTTAAAATTTCTGTGCCAAAGTTGATTAAAACATTAAAAGTATTAGATGCTCTTTAAATGCAATTGTATTTTTCAATGTTTTAATTATTATAAATTAGGGGAAGAATAACATGTTGTGAAAAGCTAAAAGCCAGAATAACACAAGGGAACAAGGTTTTTTGTTGATTAAGAACTGAATGTTGTTTTTAAAGTTATTTGTGACTCTGAATTCAAATCTCGACCGTTCGCCATATATCGTTATGTCCAATATTAAGGCACTTCCACTAAATTTATTGGAATAACTTGAAAACGGTTCATCATATTCAGTTAAAAAAAATCCAAAACTCATCAACAATATTATCTTTAAGCCGTGCTTACAGTGGTTTTAAATTTACGCAGTAGTTTCAGAGAAGTTTTGAAATAACCTAACCCATTAAAAAAACAAAGTTTATATTAAAACTCTTTATTTCCTTATGCATATGAGTTTTGAATCTCTCTTTTAAAATTAATCTTTGGTCACAACAAGTCTATGGACCAAGTTTCAGATTGATTGGATGAGGGAAAATGTGGTTTAAATCACTCGGTGACGGTGCGTGACTATGCGTGACTGTGTGTGACTACCCCACATTTAATCTGTAGTCACAACAAGACTATGGGCAAAGTTTCAGATCAATTGGATTAAGAGGAATGGGGTTGCCCTATGTCAGACAGACATACAGACAGAGAGTATGAATTAAAAGAGAGTTTTTAAAGAAGAACAATTAAAAAAAAATTTTGTTCTTTTTTAAAAATTCATAACAAATAAAAATGCGGCAAAAATAGTTTTGGTACAAAAACATTTAGTTAGACATATTTCTAATGAAGTGAGCCTAGTATCATTGTAACTGGCGCACAACTTTTGATTTTGTTCACAATTTAGTGAGGAAAATGAATTGATAAAATTCGCGATTTCCATATAAAAATAATTTTTTAATATGTGTGTGTTTATTCTATTTATGTAATAGGTGTGTTATAGTAATTGTTTTTAGGCCACTGATTTCTGATATTAAGTCCGATTTTTTCTCTCAGATATACTTTTTAATTTATCAGTAAAACTGGATTTTAAAGAAAAAAAAATTTTTAATACGCAAATATTATAATTTTACCAATCATCGAAAAATTTTCCTTTGTAAGATTTTCTTAAATTACACAAGGGTACAAGTTTTTTTTTGATTAAGAACTGAATGTTGTTTTTAAAGTTGTTTTGGGCGTTGAATTAAAATCTGCACTTGGTTTTTTCTGTAAGCTCGACTTTTCGAGATATTAGGCACTTTAACTACATATATTAGATTAACTTGAAAACAGTTCACCATATTCAGTTAAACAATCCAAAACTCGTCAACAATATTGCCTTTAAGCCGTGCTTACAGCGGTTTTAAATTTGCGCAGAAGTTTCGGAGATATCGTTGAAGTTTTGAAAAAACAAAAAATTTTTAAAAAGTCAAAACACGATTGGTACTTAAAAAGGCGAGCTGAGCTGATGGAGAAAATGGAAATAAGATTTGAAATCAGCAACCTCACATTAGTAAACAAAAATTGCAGTTAAGTTCCAAACAACACCAAAAGTTCGATTTTGTTCCCTTGTGTAATAGATGATTTTACGGATGGTCTTAGGCAAAAGAAATATTCTTTTTCAAAAATTATCAAGAAATATTGTGAAAGATGTACCTTGACGACTTAACATTTATGCGGCTGGCCCCGTATAACGAGTTAAAGACATGATAATTTAAAATTAAGACGGTTTAAGAAATGTCCAAAAATGCTACCTAAAGAGGCCACTAACAATCTGAAATTAAAAATATGTGCTCAAACTGTTTCCCGATGGGCAATTGAGGGTAATCGTGGAGTTTTTATCGTTCTGTGAAGAAACCACTGATATCAGAGAAAAATCGTCAGGCTCGTATAAATGTTGGCAAAGAACACATTAACTGGTCAAAATAGAATTGAAATACTTTTCTCTTTTCAGATGAGGCCAAGTTTAATTTAAGAGGCCGTGATGGAAGCACGATGAATTTATGTCAATATGGGTGTCAAGTGAAAGAGAATAATATCTAGAAGTGACAACAATTTTTTTCTTTTCATTTTGCAGGACAAAAATGTCCTTTGAAAATTTTTTCCTCTCATATCCTTGAGAATTTCTGGCATAATTTGCTCAAAACATATATATTGGAACTTAATGAGTCCTTTACTTCATACCTCAAATTTGTTCTTATAGCTTTATTAATTAAGCCTTAACAAAAAATTATATTGTTAGTCTAATATTAAAAAAAAAAATTGTGGAACGATAAACCAACCAAGGTTAGAAAAATACTGGAAAAGACTTGCTGGACTTAAAGAAAACCACATACAAGTGAAATTAGAGAGAGTATGTGGAAAAACTGTGTACCCAGTATTGATTTTTTTTGATTTTTTCTCTATTTTAAAGGGCTTCAAAATTTTAGGGATATAAAAATTTCTAAACATTAATTTAAACTAGCAGATTCCAGCGCTCGATTTTCGAGTGCAATTTCTAGGCAACTTTATTTCTCAACTTAGCCAATTCACAAACCAACACTTTTTTTTTTTTATTATTATTGTGAATGAAGATAACAAACGCATTAACACATTAACAAGTTTAATAGACACACACATAGAATATGTATAATTTTATGTATGTATTAGTAGCAATTTTAAATGCAATTTACTCAAAATAAAGGAAAAAATTTAAAAATGTGTAAATCTGGTGAACCACTAAAGTTAGAAAATCAGAAATGAACAATTCGTGTAACAAAATGAAATTACAACTAATTAAAACATTAAATGAATAAAAAAACAAGATTTTTCTAAAAAAAATAAAAAATAAATAAGTTACTTTGAAGATATTTACCCGATGAATTTCCATGCTACGTGAAAAACCTTGCGTCTCGTGTTTGTAGGCAAACGGAGTAGAGCAGCAAGTGGGTTAGAAAAAAGTCTCATTTTCTGTTTTTAAGGATTTTTTGGCATTTCTTTCTACGCCCTTTCGTTTTCTTAACAAGTTGTTTTACTCTTTTTCTAGGCTCAACAAAGTGATAAGTGATTTTATAAAACGCCATTGAAAAAATACGTTTAATGTTATTTTATTAAGCGCCATTTAAATAATAATAAAAAAAAAAAAAAAAAATACAAAAAAAATAATTTTCCGTAATTTTTTCCCGTAATTAAAAAACACAAAATGGTTCTTAAGTTGTTTATTTGTAGCGAATGAAAAAATGAAAAAGATTGACAGAATAAACGCAAAAAAAAATTAATCAATAGTTGTTGCAACCAAAAACGCAAAATGAAAATGCACGGGGATTTACGTAGCATCTTCAAAAGAGAATTGAAGGAAAAGCCCTAGTCTAAAAACCCTTTTCAACTTTTGCATCTCGTCAGGTTTTGGAGAAAAATTAAAAACTGAGAGCGTATATATGGTCCTGTTCAAATCCAGTAAAAAATATTTTAACTTGTCTCACGGTGCAATACATTTTTAAGCTAAATTTAGTAAAAAAAAAAAATAATTCAATGCCGTTTTCTTTTCTGACAAAAAATGTCGCATTTTATTTGCACTTTTTTTGAAAAGTGTATTTTTTAATATATATTGAATTAAGAGCAACCTTATCTTATACATCAATTGAAAGGTCTCAAAGTGTTGTGTTCATAAAATGCAAAAAATTTTGATAATTATCCTCTTTGAAGTCATAGGGTGAAAATATTCCAAAAAGGGGATCAATGGGGAAATATTCTCACACTATGACCTGAAAGAAGTCAATGTTGCAATTTCTTGCGATTTACGAGGTCTCGACTTTGAGACCTTTCGATTGATGTATAAGAGAAAGTTGCTCTTAATTCAGAATATGTAAAAAAATACACTATTCGAAAAAAAGTGCAAATAAAATGCAACATTTTTTGTCAGAAATGAAAACGGCATAAGTGAAAATAAGATTCTTAATTGGCCAGAAAATATATACAGTGACCGACAATAAAATAAAATCACAACATATTAGTTTAGTTAAAGTTAAAAATCTGTACACTTTAATTAGAAAATTAAAAAACAATTTATTTCTATATTATTGCTAATTATATGTAAACAAATTTTACAAAACTTAAATCGAAGCAATAACACATACTAATATTAAAACAACAAAAAATTGAAAAAACTTAAAAACATAAACGGCAATAAATAGAATCTGTCATTTTGAAAAAATTTTAAAATTTCAGAACTTGTTTGAGAAAAGTAAATTTCTTAATATTTGGTTGCATAACCTTTATTTCTGAAGACTCCTTCACATCTCTTGATCATTGAGTTAACCAAAAAAGAAATCGGGTACCATAGTTTTTGTAATTTCTTCCAAATTTCTATCTTGTTTTTACATTTTCCAGCTACCAGCTTGTCCTTTGCTATTTTCCAGAGATTCTCTATTGGATTTAAATCTGGAGATTGGGAGGGCCATTCCATTACATCGATTTTTTATCTGCAAACCATTTTTTAGCAAGACCTGAAGTGTGTTTTGGATCGTTGTCTTACTGAAATTGCCATTTTAAGGGCATATTCCATCCAACATGTGTCATCATTATATTTTCGAGGATGTGTACATAGAGATGCTTATCCATATTTTCTTGAATCCAATTGATTGGATCCACATCATACAAAGAAAAACATCACCCACGTTTTACCATCACTGTCAGTCAAGTTTATTTTAGATTCGTCGGTCCACAACACATTTCGAAACTTTTTTATGTTCTCCGGGCCGCACCATTCCTTATGATTATTAGGAAATCTTTTTCTTGCAGTAATATGTTTTTTGGTAAGAATTGGAACTTTTCTAGAAATTCTACCGTGAAGACCAACATTCACCAGCCTTATCTGAACAGTTCTAGAAGAAACCTCGCAAGCAACTTCATTCCGTATTTCTCCTGCTGACTTAAAAGTATCCTCCCATTTGCTTGTTTTTCTTGGTTTCCTATGGTACCCAGCGGCCTACGGATAGATAAGGCTTTAAAAATAAACCTTTGGGATCAAATTTTTTATTTATTTTTTATTTTTTTTCATTTCGATTTATTGCAACATAATTATAAATACTAGCATATTCCAGCCCTCGAAATTCGAGTGCAAAATATATTTTATTTTTTCATTAAATAAAGACCCTAAAGGTAAAAAATTTAATAAACACCCACATAGCATTGTATAATTTTATGTATGCGTTAGTACCAAATTTAAATGCAATTTACTTACAATAAAGGAAAAAATTTATAAATCTGTAAATCTGCAAAACGGCTGAAAAGAAATACCTTTCAAATAATATACGTTTAGTCAAAATAGGAATAAAACGGTAGAACAAAACATCGGTCAAAAGAAATCGCCTAGCCTATTAGTATTATAGATTCACAATAATTTAATATCTTATAGTAAAGACATCAATTTATATATAATTTATCAACTTGAAGTTCAAAAATTTATACTAGTAATCCACTGGGATCCAATTAATTTTGCAATTTCTCGTTGAGATCGTACCGACTTTTTAAAGTTTTTAATAATTTTTTTTTTCGTTTTCAGTGCATTGCTTTGTGCGTCTCATAGTGAAGTCAAATGTTTCTATATTAATATTAAAATTATTTTATATGAATTAAAAAGAACAATAAATGCAAAGCCTACTTCCATAAAATAAAAATATCCTATTTTTTAATTTATTTTTCAACGTGATTCTATTTATTGTCGCTATATATTTTGAAATCTTGTCATTAAATTTAATTTTTGCGGGATCAAAGGGATTTTTTCAAATCTTTAATATTAAAAGGGTAGGCGATTTCTTGTGACCGATCTTTTGTTCTACCGTTTTATTCCGATTTTGACCAAACGTATATTATTTGAAAGGTATTTCTTTTTAGCCGTTTTGCAGATTTACGGATTTTTAATTTTTTTTCTCTATTTTGAGTAAATTGCATTTAAAGTTGCTACAAACACATACATAAAATTATACAATGCTTTGTGTGTGTTTGTTAAATTTGTTAATGTGTTTGTAATAAAAACGAGTTTGTTTTTTGTGTTGATTTGCGAATTGGCTATAATTGATTAGCATACCGTTAGGGTCTTCATTTAATGAAAAAATAAAATTTTCTAGAATTTGCACTCGAATTGCGAGGGCTGGAATCTGCTAGTTATATGAAATAGTGATTGAAGCTAAGATTTACGCCTATAATAAGTGATCACAAAAACTACAGTTTTTAAAATATTTGGGTCAAAATTTTGATTTTAACTCACAATTTGGTATTAATTCTATATCATCAAAAAAATATGTAATTTTTGAGAAAAATAATTTTTCTGGTGAAATACTATAAAGGAAAGAAATTTTTTTTGAGGTAAAGAAATATGTTGTATTAAAATTTTAGGGGTCTCATTTTTCACTCATCACTTTTGCTACAACACCAATTTGTCCTTGTTTTAGAACCACTGTACATTGTCATAAACAATCACACGGACAGTATTAGCACACTGCATCATGTGAACCCATTTAATTTTATACAAACTGACAACTATAAATAAAAACAAGTAAGAGTGTTAAATTCGGCTGTGCCGAATCTTTGATACCCTCCACCTCGGTTTGTGGCAATACTATTAACATAGCTCATGGTAGTTGTGTTCTTGTTATTGTTAATATGTATGAATCACATTTTTTTTGTGGCTTTTTTTATGTTGTTGTATGTTCAACCACTAAACTATTACAAGAAAACACTAGGTTTCATGTTTTTTTTAGAGGTATCTATAAACTTTTGTTCATTTCTCAGCGCAGAGGCTCCCGATTTACTCCGATTTCAATACCAACCTGGTGGGAATTATGGCAAATAATTTTTTCGTAACCTGACCTAAGTAAATGCTTTTTTTTTTGAATGAGCGTGATTTCAACAGACACACGGACAGACGGACAGACGGACAGACGGACAGACGGACAGACGGACAGACGGACATCGCTATATCGACTCGAGCTGTGATAAGGATCAAGAATATATATACTTTATTGGGTCGGAAATTAGTTTTTCGATGCGTTACAAACGGAATGACAAACCTATATATACCCTCTGCCACTGAGATGTGGAGGGTATAACAACATATTAAATATTTATTCCAATTTTAAAATTTATTAAAATATTTGCGTAACAATATTCCTCTTTTGCAAGCGGCATGTTTTGAGTATGTGGGTGAAAGTTTGTCGGTTATCCACCATATTTTGGTGCGGTTTTTTATTTAAAAAGATATAAATATATATGTATGTATATGTATAGAATGCAATTACCATTACCATTAATTCAAGTATATTTAATTAACATTATTTCGTATAATCTTGTAGTCATGGCTATATTAAATATTCGTACATGTATTGAATAACTAAAGTTTTTATTGAACATTGGCATGATATATATATATTTTTTAAATTTGAAGTCATTTATTCTAAAACACAATGGTTTTTTGAAAATTTTTGCCTCCATCTTTAAACAGTGTTAATAAAATTGCAAATTAATTATAAAAATTGTTATATAATATTTAAGTAGAAAAGAAAAATTTATCCGAAACTCTAAAAATATATTGTTAAATTTCTCTACATTACCGCTAAATAGAGAACCCCAATTGAATTGAAAGCCATTTATTCTCGATAAAGTAAATACGAATTTAGATTGTAAAATTCACATGGCACTTTTTTTATTTTAATTGTTTTTTTTTTAGTAAGTCTATAATATTAATAGGCAAGGCGATTTCTTGTGACCGGTGTAAGTTTCACAGTTTTGCCTCGATTTTGACAACAAATTTATCATTTGAAAGGTATTTCTTTTTAGCTGTTACCCAGATTTACAGATTTTCATCGTCTGGAACATTCTTTAGAGTTATGGTCGTTTAAAGTTGCTACTAACACATACATAAAATTATACAATGCTATGTGTGCGTTTATTAAATTTGTTAGTGTATTTGTGTTAATGTGTTGAGTTTGTTTTTTTCATTTAAAATGAGTTGAATTGTGAAGCATACCTTTAGGGTCTTTATTAAATGAAAAAAATTTCCTAGAATTTGCACTCGAATTTCGAGTGCTGGAATCTGCTAGTTAAATTTATTTTGCTTGAGGCCATAAATTTACAATAAAATAGAATATAAATTGTTAAATTTTTATTATTAATTCTTTATCATGTTAAAACAAACATTTCGAGCGAAATCTTCGCTCGTCATAAGTTTTTCACGTTAACTTTTTTTTGCCAGATCTTAAGATTTTTATTAAACTTTTTTTTTTTGACAGAAATTATATGACAATTTAAACGCTAAGCTTTCATTCTACTGGAACAAAATTTTAAAATTATTTCTAAATTTGGCTGTCATATTGTAAATTATTAAAGGATATTAATAATAAGTTTCCAAATGGATAATCTAATTTCCCTTTTATATTTTTAAACATTAATTTGCTCCTTTTTTTCACATATACTTCTATGAGTTTAGAAATGACTCATTTCAGTATATTTAAAATCGTTTGATTAAAAATTCTCTGTAATGTTGTTTCATTACACACATATTTTGCAAACATAATTTTGGTTTTTAATTAAAAATGTTTAATTACATAACGGCGTGTGTTATTTTAATTTCAATTTGGTATATTAAATACGATAAATGTAATTAAAAAAAAAATTATAGTCGGTTTAGCCGACTACACGATACGATACATGCGTTTAGAGACCCTATTTTTTGTGTCCAACTAATTGGATATAGAAACTAAGCATAGACCAAATTTGATTGGCATGGTTATTCATATTTTTGCCTTCGGATATGAAGAAATTCATATCAGATGCTATATTTATATGGGGACTAGGTCGAAAAATGGACCGATCTAGACCATATTTGGTAATGTCACTTATATTTTGCAAAAATGTCTACAAACCAAATTTGAGAAAAATCTGTGCAACATTTTTGTTTTTTTTATAGATTTAAGTGAAGTTAAAACATCAACACAAAGTCATTATACCATAACCACATAGTGGTATAGGGTATAAAGAAAATTATAGTCGGTCTAGACCGATTTGGATCCAACTATCCTGGAACAATAACTGAATATAGAATATAAGCACAAATCAAATTTGTGTGTTTTTTTTTTATTAATTTGCGTCTTACACATTTTAAAAAGGTAAAATCCAATGTTATTATATGGACCAGGTTAGAAAATGGACCCATCATGACGATATTTAAAATTCTCGTAATATTTCTAATTATACCCTCTACCACTATGGGTTCAGGGTATAATGACTGTACTAATGCGTATAGCTATCAAAAATATTTGACCTATATCCATATTTTATTATACCGATCAATTTTGAGATGCCCATCCGTCCGTGGAAGGATTTCGATAAAAGTTTTGATAATCAGCCCTGTTCTTGAAACAAACGTTATTTGAATAAGAGTGAATTTAAAATCACATGAAATTGAAATTTTGGGTTTCTTGAAACCACTTTTTTTTATTTATTTAATGCAAACATATGTTTGAGTTAAGAACCATATGTTTGAGTTAAGAGCATGTGTTACCTAGAAACCGAGGTGTCATATGGTTCTTTATTCAGTTTCACAAAAAACTTTTAAGTATTTTGTGCATGTTTTTTCTTAAGTTTATAGAAAAAGTATAAAGAAAAATATTTTCTTTTAAAATAACAACTTATTTGTTCATTTACTAGTTTTTGTTCTTCAATTTCATTCAATTAAAAATGACTTTTCTATTTTTAAAAAGTTAGGCATCACCAAAAAAAATTTCGATATTCAAATAAATTGGATTTGACTGGCATCACTACTGTTTCGAACATATGCAACAAAATAAAAATATGTGATTTGATGAAAAAATTTTTTTTAATTCCTTTATTTGCAATAATTAGTGCATAAAGAATCTATGTTATAATTGAAAAAATTATAATGGAAAATAGATTGTGTAAATAAAAAGTTTTTATTATAGTTATAGAACAGCATCATCGCAAAAAGTTTGTCTTATTAACATCGACCACTTATTACGAGTTTTTTTTTTAAATCAGCGCAAAATGTAGACATTTTTTAAAATCGTTTTTTTTCATAAAATTAATGTCTAATTTTTTAAAATAATGACAAGGTTCAATAAAAAACATGTTAGGGTTTAAATATCAATTAGTTTTTTTATCTCTTAAGACCTGCTTAGTAGAAAAAAAGGGCATTTGTTTTGATTTCACAAAGCCTTTTCTGTGTGAATTAAAACGAGAAAAAATATTCTTATTGAACTTAGAGAACAGCAAAAAACTCGTAGATTTAAGAATTTTTTCATTTACGAGTTTTTTTTTTGTGATAGTGGTTTCAACAACAGGGGTGAATTTTTTAATAATTCTAAAAAATAATATTCTGGACTTATTTTCTGAAATTAATTCGTGGGGTACTCTTGATGTCAAATTGACTCTATATGAAAATCCAGAAATATTTTCTTCATCAGGAGTTTTATTTAATGAACCAAATTTAAAGTATTCAAGAAATTCCTCAAATTTATTCGTTATTTTATGAAAATATTTAGATTAATTAGTTTTTATATATAATACAGTATAAACAAATTCGTATATCGAGAGCATATATTCAAAAAGTGCTATCTGCATCAATAATTATTTTAAAAAGAGAGTGTAAAACCAATTTATTAATAAGATCTGAAATTATTTGTCGATCGATTTGCTACAATATCTACTAAGAAATAGTCGTACTAATCATATGTGATATCAAAATTAATATTATATTTGAAATCAAAAATTAATATTGCTGTCAAATGTAGATACCACTTTTTGAGTATAAGCCCTCGATATACCTTTACATGAATTTAATAATTCTGAAAAAAAAAATTAAAACTAGGACACATTTTGAGTACCCCACGAGTTAATTTCAAAAAATAAGACAAGAATATTATTTTTTAGAATTATTAAAATATTATAAACAAGTTTTATCGAAATCCTTCCACATATATTATATTATTTCGATATTTTGTTTTATAAAAATCAAAATCTCCTTAAAGAGGGACAGTTTATAGTATTTCCATTTAACCTTAGTTTGCGAGATTGACAACGTATATCAAGTAGAATAATATTTTGATAAAAGATGTTTGAAATATGAAAACACCAAAAAGATGCAGCCTAACAGTTGAAAAAGTATGAAAAATCACAAATCCGCTGAAATAAAAACGCTGCCCTCGCCAAATTAAAACAAGTAAGAAAATTATAGTCGGTCTAGACCGACTATACGATACCCTATACCATGCGTTTAGAGACCCTATCTCTTAGGCCCAACTAACTGGACATAGAAAATAAACAAAAACCAAATTTGAGTGGGATTTTTATTAATTTTTTTTGGCTGCAGATATGAAAAAGTTCATATCGGATGCTATATCTATATAGGGACTTGGTCTAAAAATGGACCGATCCTGATCATGTTTGGTAAAGTCTCTTGTATTTTGCAAAAATATATACAAACAAAATTTGAGAAGAATCAGTGCAATATTTTTGTTTTTTAATAGATTTAAGTGAAGATCGAGAAGCAGCTCTATATGGGGTCAAAGAGATCATTTTTGGACTACTCATTAATGGATGTAATGAACGCATACAAACCCAATTTGAGTAAGATCTATATGACAATTTGGATCTTATGGAAATTTATGTCGATTTCATATGGGTAATTTGTATGGGGGCTAGGTCTGAACATGGACCGATTCCCACCAATTTCAATAGCGTTCATCCCATGGCCGATAAAAGCTTATGTACCAAATTTCATCAAAATACATTCATATTTGCGACCTGCAGTTTGATTACAAGCTTTACATGGACACACAGACGGACGGACGGACGGACGGACGGACATTGTTAAATCAACTCAGAAGGTGATTCTGATTCGATCGGTATAATTAAAGATGGGTCTAGGTCAAATATTTTTGGTTGTTACAAACAGCAGCACAAAGTCATTATACCCAAACCACATAGTGGTATAGGGTATAAATAGGATACCCACAATATTTGGAATTTTTAATCACACATGTTTTGTTAATAAGACTTTAAAGTCCAATCGTTGTTTTCGGAAAATTTCTTAAACAAAATTTTTGAAAAAGTAAAATTGGAGATTTTGAAAAAGTGCTAAAAAATACGTGCCGTTTTGACATTAATTTAGAACGGCATAACAGTAGGCGAGATGCAAAATAATTTACATATGACTATTTAGGGATCAGAGGAATTGAAAAAGGTTGTTGTTGTTGTAAGTTATTTCAATGTCTTTAAAAATGTGAGCTCGATTTTCTTAATCAAGTGGACTGCAGCGCATTTATTGCCTGTGGAACTTGATATAACTTGGCTGTTTTTCAACCTACAAAAGATTTTGTTGTTTTTTTAGATTATGGTCTATTAATTAATTTAATTGAAGCTCAATTATTAATATCAAAATTTTGATGAAAAATTATTTTTTTGATAATTTTCACATATAAATGCATATTTGAACTTTGAATTCAATGCGCGTCCAGAAAGCATTGTCCGATTTGGCTCAAATTTTGCGCACTAAAGTTATAGATCCAATGTTACAATAATCCGAACCACTCGTTTTGAAATTGCAAAAAAAATTTGGCTATCAGCCTAATGTATATGTGATAATCTGGATCGAGAATTTTACTCATAATAGTAGGCGTTTTTTGTGTTGGTGGCTAGCTCTGAACATGTAGCGATTTTCAGCAGTTTCAATAACATTCATCGTATAAAAAGTTATACATAAAATTCCACAAAAAAACATATTCATATTTGCGACCTATACTCTGATTACAAGGTTTTCATGGACACAGAAACGGACAGACAGACAGACGGACGCATAGTATTGTACGTTCATATAAAAAGCGGCCAAAAGTACTAATCGTTGTCATATCGGGTCGTTACATGGCATGGATGCTTTTTTTTTATGTAAAAAGAAAAAAAAAATATATCGTGAAAATTACCTTATAAATTCCCCCAGCTCCCCTATACTATTGCATTAAAATATCTTTTAAAATCAAAAACTTTTGTCTCGGTGTACTCTAATTTCTTAGCATGACACAAACACACCTGCCAAGTTCCATCTAAATAGGACCATAAATACCCCTAGCTCTCCTATACTGTTATTTAAAAAAACCTTACCCTGTAAAAAAAGAACTTCCAAAGAAGTAATAAAAAAACCGCATCTAATGAATCCGAAGTGGTTCAAAGTTAGGTGAATAACCAATGATTTTAACATTGGCGTGTCCTAGGAAAGAAGTTGTTCATATATAGCTACTTTCCACTTAATATATTAGGGTTTTTAGATGCAACTAAGATTCGATGATTGGATGTTCTTCTTAATAATTGTATAATAATCTATTCTTTTGCGTATTTAAGATGCGATGAAAAAAGATTTCTTATGAATTGGTTCAATTTCGGATTTTAGAAGTAATTTTTGTCCTATTATTAGAAACACATCCGAAGCATTTCAAAAAATTAAAAATAGAAGAAAATGCGGCAAATATTTTTTTTTTATGATTTATTAAAATCTATTATTTTTTTCAAAAAACAATTCATTTTTTTAAAGGACATCAATATTAAATTAAAAGTATGTATTATAAAGAAATACAATATTTTTGTCAATAAACAATTCATTTGTTTTAAAGGAGATCAATATTAAATTAAAAATGTATTATAAAGAAATAAAATTTTTAGAAACTATCTTCTACCAAATTTGATAGTAAACTGTTAACTTCATTAACAGAAGAATCTTGTTGCGGCATATTTTCCTTTGGAATTATATTTTTTTTCTTCAAAATATGCTTTTCTTTGAAGTGGCGATTTTTTCCGAGTTTCAAAGCAGATCTTAAATCACTTTTAAAAGATTTTTCGGAATTATTTTCGTAACAAGTTCCACCTATAAATACAAATAAAATAATATTTAGTATTTAATTTCCCATTAAAATATGTATAACAAGTAAGAAAATTATAGTCGGTCAAGACCGACTATACGATAACCTATACCATGGCTTAGAGACCCTATTTCTTCGGTCCAACTAATTGGATATAGAAAATAAATAAAAGTCATTATACCCAAACCACTAGGGTACAAAAATTACAGTTGATATATTACTTACCCAATAATATTTTTACATATTTAGGGTAGTTCAAAAGACGTTTTTTATTGTGGCTTCCGTCTACATTGAATTCCACTAATACTTCCGGTGAAACAATATCACATAGTCCCTTTTTTAACCCACGGGGTCCTGTAATTGCTCTAATTGAAGCCATCTAAATGAGAAATTAAATTAATTTTAGTTGAAATTAAATGTTAAAATATGTAATAATAAAACTTAAAAATTTATTATTTGATCAACAAAAGTTTATGAATATATTATGACTTATACTTACATATTCCTTTTCATTGTCCTCGTTTATATTCTCTTCTAACTTTTTAAATTCTTCCAATGTTGTAATTGGAAACATTGTGGTATATTTTGGGGTTTGGCTTTTTATACAATTTTTTATAGCAGCGGTGTTTTCACCCAAAACATCCACAACCAAAGAATTTTGTGTTTTAATATCTAAGTAAAATAAATAATTAATTTTAGTGAACAGGTTAAAAAATATTAAATGTTATATTAAATTCAGTTTTAGGGAGGAATAAAATATAAAGGATGGATCAATGTGATCAACAAAAAAAAAAACAATTGTCAAATTAATCATGTCATAAATTTTAATTATATTTTATTCCTCTTTTTACATTCAATTGCCTCTCATTTCATTTTTCATTGTTTCATAATTTTCTGAAAATAAACAAAAAATTTTTATACTCGGATAATAAAAATTTATATAATTATTCTTACCTGTTAACAAGTCTATAACAAGATATAAATTAACCACATTTTTATTTTTGTTATCACTTTACAGCTACTAGTAGTAGAATTACACATCTTCATTAAATTAATATATTAGGAATCGGATATAGTTTTATATTTTTTAAATCCACAACCTTTTAAATATGGAATTAAATATCCTACAGTAACATTACAACCTAACAAAAGGCACTTTGAAAAGTAGGTTAATTTTTATGTTTACGGGTTTAAAAACGGAAAATGGGGATACAAATTTTAGTTTTTGTATGTAGTACTTTAAATATATCTCGTAAAGGCCACTACAGTAAAAAACCGGTCCAAATTTTTAAAATTGGAATTGGTTAATAATGACATTTTTAGTATTGTTTAGAATAACTTCTTACAATGCTAAAATAAAGCAATATGTGACAATTTGGAAGTAAAAAAAAAATGGCATCGTGAAGAATGACTTTCATTTTTTTTTGCTGGGTATAAACACAAAAAATATTTTCAGTAGCATACTTCACCATTTTGGTCGCCTTCCATGTTTTTCATATCGAAATTAGCTTCCAGTTTTTTCGATATTTTTCCATATTTTCTATCTCCTTTGCAAGCCATCATTTCGTAAGTAGCTGCCTTCTTATTTTTTGCAGGCATCCAAACCTCAAAAATTTCACTCATTTTAATAACCGCAGCCACATAAAAAATCAGAAAAAAATGCAAGGGTTTCTCTGGGCCCCTTCACACCAATTTTTTTTTTTTAAGATTATATTTTATTTTATAATTTATAATTGAAATTAGAAAACTCAAATTTTACCAATTTTTTTTGCTGTCTCAAAGTTGTGCTTTGCTTTATAAAAGAAGCCAAATACATGTGTTTACTTAAATAACGGTAAACAGAATAATGATAAATGAGAAGGGCTAAAAACAGTGCAGCCACATTACAGAGATGTCAACACCTTAAGAAAGAACTGATTTTCACAGGGTTGCTCCTATACACGCCGAATAAAGGGGTTTTATTTTTCAGGTGATATCTAGACTGAGGCAACTGAAATTTGTATTGAAAAAAACTTGAAGTTGGAAAAGCTCCTGTAACTAACCTATTCAATATTTTTTTTTAAAATTTTTCGAGTTTCTTCTAGCTAAAGAATACCAAATCAAATGTCATACCTGTTTTTTTAAGAATATGCAAAAAAAATTTTACACTTTTGGCCGCTCGCACAACATTGGGGGACGGACGGACTTCGCTAGAAAGTGATTCTGTGTATATCAGTATAAAAAAAGTGGGTCTAGGTAAAATATTTTTCGTAGTTACAAGCTTCAGTATAAACTCATTATACCCTCACTACATGGGGTATACAAATGTTACATTATTAATGAGTCTGTCGAATATAATTAACCCTTATAGGAAAATAGATGATGATCTATAATATTAATAGTCTAGGCGATTCCTTGTGAATGATGTTTTGTTCTACCGTTTTATCTCGATTTTGACCAAACGTATATTATTTGAAAGGTATTTCTTTTTAGCCGTTTTGCAGATTTACAGATTTTTAATTTTGTTCCTTTATTTTAAATAAATTGCATTTAAAATTGCTACTAACACACACATATAAAATTATACATATGCTATGTGTGTGTTTATTAAATTTGTTAATGTGTTTACAATAAAAATGGGTTTTGTTTTTTTGTGTTGATTTGTGAATTGGCTATAAGTGATTAGCATACCTTTACGGTCTTTATTTAATGAAAAAATAAAATTTCCTTGAATTTGCACTCGAATTTCGAGGACTGGAAACAGCTAGTATAGCATAATTCTAAATTGACTTACCAACAAACATTGTTTATCTAAAACCAGTAACTTTTAAAATTTTATTGTAAAATGTATATCATATGGTATTACATATGTAATTATTTATTTATTATTTATTTATTAAGTCTATGGTAAAACCTACAGACTGTTAAGTATAATACAGAGAAAAAAAAATATAATATATACAAATCCTTAAATCAAAAATTTGAGATTATATATTTAAAAATAATATAATATTGCGTTTAATAATATCATCATTTAAAGAAAAATCAATTAAATTGTATAGATCATTGAAATCATGGCAAATTCTTCTAAATGGATCAGCATCGGCAAACTTTTGACGACAGATTGGGATAAACAGTGGAGTGTAAAAACGTGTTGACCGTGCCGGAACGTTCATGGAGATGTTGTCCATAAGAAATTTTGAGCACATGTCGCCTCGAATTAAGTTAAATAAAAACATAACATTAAGCATTGTTCTTCGGCTTTTTAAAGACGGCAGTTTAATTTGAGAAAGTCTAATTGTATATGATGGCAGATTGACAAAACTTGGATAAGAACGTCTTAAGCAGAAAAGGAGAAATTGCATCTGGACCGATTCAATTTTGGCACTGCGAATATTAGATAGTGGATCCCAAATAACAGACCCGAATTCTAAAATTGGTCTTACTAGGGAGATGTACAATTGTTTGGTAACTGTAGGGTCATTGAATTCCTTTGCGCATCTTTTAATGAAGGCCAGTACACCACGTGCTTTAATAATTATCATCGAAATGTGTTGAACAAACTCTAATTTGGCATCTAAAAGAACACCCAGATCCAGGATTTTATTTACTTGCTCCAACTGGTAATCTCCAAATTTGTAACAACCAAATTCACTTAATTTTCTAGTAAAGTGCATGTGTTTGCGTTTTTTTTAAATTTAATTCCATTAAATTTATGTGGTACCATCTATAAAAATTATTTAGATCATGTTGTAGGTGAATTTGTTCACAATAATTCTTATAGCTTAAGAAAATCTTGACATCATCAGCATACATAAGAACATTTGAGGCTTTTAATATACTTGGTAGATCATTTATAAAAAGAGTAAATAAAATTAGTCCAAGATGACTTCCTTGAGGCACACCAGATTTAACTATAATATTCTTTGAAGTTTTATTATTAAAATAAACACGTTGATTTCTGTTGATCAAGTAAGATTTTATCCAGCTTATGCTGTTTACTGTAAAGCCCATCAAGTATAATGATTTTGTGAATTTAAAAATTTTAATTTAAATAATTTTTATTGATACCATTTCAAAGAAAAGGAGTCAAATGGCATGAAAATATGGCAATAGTTTGTCATATGTTTTTTTATAGCCTCTATTTTGCCAATAAGAAAGGAAAAGTGTAATTAAGTAATTTTGAAAATAAAGGCAGTATCAAGTCTGTCACATTACAAAATACTTCTTATTGCTATAATTTATTTTAGAATTCATGTTTTCTATATGCTTTATTATCCCTGCTGTTAGATTAAGCCAATTTGGTGCAATTTCTGGCTCGTTTCGTTTATAAGTTTTGAGATATACTGAATTAATTTTTCAACTCGAGCGGGTTTTTTTATTATAAAATAATGTTATGTGCAAAAAATAAATTTTCTGAGTTAAGGATTAGTATTAGAATATTGTAATTTGGGCTTTCAAGGTCATGTGTTTTCTCAAGTGTAAATAAAAGATTAATTTATTTAATTTTTCTATTTAACGTTTCTCAGGTATTTTCCAGCTTCATCAGGGATAATATTTATTAAATCTGGCAGCGTTAATACAATAACGTACAAAAGGAACAATAGTTAGTACAACATGACTTAAACCAGAACTCAGAGAAATAAAAAATTACCTATCTTATGTTAAGGGACCATTTGGTCCATAGAATATTTGCTTTGATTTTGTTAACACTCATTTAAAAAAAAATAGTATTTATTAGTTTCTTCGATAATATTGCCATTGTATGACGAGCAAAGTGTTTTTCAGTTAGTTTTGCAAATAAACTTGCTGCAAATGGAGCATTTTATATCAGACTTCGACTTGCAGCAATTACAGATTTTGGAGCCCATGAATTAGAATTATTTGAGGATGCCACTGAAACTGTGCCTGGTGTTCGTATTTCTGTCAATAATTGTGCTGAAAACTTCTGTTGAGGTAATCTAGTCCATTTCATTATACGACCCTTAGCCAAAAAAAGTGCTAGTTACTGCAAAAACTCTGTTCTCTTGCGATTGCGACCACCTGAAGCCCATGAAATATCGATTTCAGAAAATAGGGTGTATGCATTCAAAGCGAATATATCAAGCATGTTTGCAAATTGGGCCATCGCTTTGTATTGCGTTTTGTGGTGTTGGAGCCAATCATTTGATCAGCATTATCGATGCCACCTAAAAGAGAAGCAGCATTAGAAATTTCAGGCGAACAAAAAGTTAGCTTACCTCTTGTTAAATTCTACATTTAAATAATCTCCGTTTCTTCCTTCAACCCATTCTCATCAATTGCAGCTGTCTTAAGCATTCTACTAATCAATATCGTTGCTTTGTACGAAGCGAGTTTTTTTTGACAGTCAGTAATGTCGAAGGAATGAAGTTTTTTACCAACTCAAATATGGAAAAAAATTTAGTCTTTTACTGTTTTGCCTTTCAAGTCCAAGACAATGCGTTCTCCTTGGTTCTTCTCAGGCATTGCGTTTTTTGGTTTTCCGTGGTATGGTTGTATTTTCAATACGTAACATGAAATTGAGTACACCGAGACAGTTGTTAATATTGGAAGAAGGTATTGTCAACGGTCCCACAGTTCACGAAATAAATAAGTATTTAATAAATAAGTATTTTACTGAACAAAAAAAAATTTACATACCGACATACGCAATTTTTATTATTTTTTTGTTTTGCGTCTTTATTACACATTTTAATTTAAAGGAGTTGGCAACACTGATGCACGTCTTGGCCGAAAAAAAAACAATTCTCAGAAATGTTTACACGTGTAAAGGCCTAGTTAGGCAAAAGTTTTTCTATTAAGCTCGATGAAACCACTATTTAGAATTTAAGAAAAATAATTCGGTTAATTTTTATTTACTTAACCCTTCAGTACTCGTGGGATCAAAATAATTCATTGTGATATATAATTGCTGCAATTATCTGCTTATTGCTCGCGAATATAAATTAAAACAACTTTCAACCAATTTTGTTAAAAAATTATTTTATGTAATAAAGTAATAGTTGAATTTCCTGCGGTCTCATCCTCAAATTTGGTGGATATTGATAAAAAACGCCGAAAAAAAATTTCAGGTAAGTCAGTGAAGATTGACAAAAGGTATATTTTCACATTAAGTCCGTCATTTATGTCTCATAGCTTATTAAATATTAATTGTTTTCATCGAGTTTAATAAAAAAACTCGTTTTCGGTAATTTTTATTTAAAAATATCTTAAAATCTAAAGCTGGCCTTGGCAACTAATGGGTTAACGTTCTCGGATTTATCCCAAATTTTAGGAACGGAAGTTCTACATATTTAGTTATTACATTTTGAGCGTCGCATCTAAAAATTCAACTGTATTTGCAAAATATTTGAATTTTTTAATAAATTGTCTTTTATTAGCTTGGGATCATTTGTGACCCCAGTTCCAAAAGGTTTAATGGGGTCGTATTATTTTTTTTCCGAAACTCTAGGATATTAAGATAAGACATAACATTTAAAAGTAGAAAAGTGATGAATTTTTGATACAAAGAGTGCATTTACAGAATATTTTTCAAAAATTCCAATTTTTTCGAAATCCGCAAAAATAAAATACTTCTCACAAAAATTCTGGTAAAGGGATTTACTTAAAAATTCACACTCTTAATCTGCAATATGCACTTAATAAAACGTTAAAGTGCCAGATCCATTTTTTTAAATTTTGTTTAAGAAAATTTTTTAAAACTTGAAAAATTAGTTTTCAAAATTTTATCAAAAAAATTCCACATTTTCGGTCTCAATGCGCAATAGGTTAACAACGTGGTAATAAAACATTACGTCATATTTGAGTACTTATAAGAACAGAGACAAAAACATTATGGCTTTAATCAATTTCTCAAAGTTGACAAAAGTTTTTTTTTTTTTGGCACAAAATTGGTCTGGGGTATTTGCTGTTTCTTGGCTAGTTTTTATTCGATTTTGAAGTTTTCTAGCTTTTTGAAAGGATAATTTAACACTGATCCCGAATTATATTTATAAAAACTAACTATAGAACGAAATATTCGTAATATATGAAAAAAAGTCATATTTTCCCCATATAAATACACTTGAAATTTTCAATCGCGTTGAGGCACGACTAAATGTTTTTTGATTGGCCCAACACTTTGTATTTCTCAGTTTTTTGCTATTCGCATATTTCTAGGGGATGAAACCGAGAGTTTGAACACTTTTTTTTAAGGGCCACCCTAATATACGTACATAAAATATTTAAAAGTGCATTTAGTTTTTTTTTTTTATCGTAAAAGTGAACAAAGTACATATGAATAGAATATTTACCATTTAAAAGTTGTTGTGCTAAAAATATTTGCTTTTTCAGATACTGAAATGGACAAAAATAAATGAAATATTTTTTATTTTTTTTTACTTTTTTATGCGATTTTGTTTAAGTTTTAATGTTTTGATTTGAATTTATGCGAATTCATTCGTTTTTATATGGAACTAGTGTATCATTTTATGCGAATTCGATTTATGCGAATTTTTCCGGAACGAATTAATCGCATAAAATGAGGTTTGAGTGTAATAAGATTAAATTGTTATTTTGTATGAAAATTGCAGTATGGACCAAATAGTCCCTTAACCTAACATTCGTAAATTTTTTCTAACCTAACAGCAGGGTTAATAAACTAACTCTTATATTAACTATAAACAACCATCTCTTATTTGTCATACAAATAACTTCAAAGCTTTTCTGTGTTTTACATACTCAAAATGATGTCTGTTTGTTGTCGTGTTTGTCACGACTGCTTTTTGCCACCACTCTTTCTAATGGTAAATATGTTGTTCAGTTCCTTCTGCATAATTTTGTATATTTTTATGGACTGTATAATATTGGATTAGAAAGATCTCTGATTGTCATGTCTGTCACTATGAAATGAGGCTTAAAAGGAAAAATGCGGAAATGAAAAATGTGCTTTTTTTGTCGTCAGTAGCCGCTAAATATAGCGCGAAAAGCGTTTAATTTGAATAGCTGCGTATACTAAATAATTTTGGGGAAATATATAAGATTTCCAAATCGTTTTTAACCGCTCACAAATTGGTTCTCAGTCGATCGGGTAGTAATAAAGATGAATAAAGTTGCATTCATCTGCTTAAGCTTGTTCTACCTTGAAAGCTAAAAAAATGTTTTTTTTTTCTTTTACTGGCTGGTTTCTGAGTTTCTTTTTTTTTCGTAGTTCTAGCTTTTCATGGGTTAATTCAGTCCTTTGGTATTTATTTTATTATTATTTATCTCTTACAGTTTTTAAAGCGAATTACATCTAATTCAATTTAATGGTATTTACTAAAACTCCAGCCAAAACTATAGTTGTTTTAAGTTTATTTGAAACGCAAAAAAGCAAAAAAAAAAAAAAAGGGAAATGTTGAAACTAAATTGGAAAAATCGAAAACAAAACATAAATACGAGTTATGCTTGTTGTTGTGTCACTCCAATAGTTGTGACTGCTACTGGGCAAAGTTGTTTTGCCAACATCTGATTGTTGTTTTTATTGTTGTTGACTTTTGTTCTAGACATTCTTTTAGCGGTGGATTATGTCGAGTTGTTTTGTCATTTCGTTCTTTCTATTTGTTTTTTTTTTTTTTTTTACAAAATATATTGTACTTTCGTCGATCCATGTGTATTATTGGCAAATATTTTTTATATATTATTTTTTTTCTATTGACATTATTGCAAATGTCGTCAACTATTGTTAGGGCTGTCGTTGCTGCCGTGAAAGTCATCGTTGTTAATGCTGCTGGTGTCGTTTTGTTGTCGTCAACCAAAAACTACAAGTCAAAGTAGTTTTTAATGCTGCTGCCGGGGCTGTTGTTGGCATTGTTGTTGTCACACAACCAGCATGGACAAAAAAAAAAAAAAAAACAAAAACACCAATTTGTGTTTAACGTAGTTATGCTTCTTATTGCTTAAATATTCCCATAAGGAATATTTCCAGCTAAATCGCGCTCCATGAAAACAGTTCAAGCAGCTGATGAGAAAATATTGAATATTATTCTTCGTGGTTCTATGGATGTTGTTGGCATTTTATTTTCCCTTATTGTTTTCTTGATGATGTTGTTTATTGTTGTTGTTTTTTGTATAGTTATGAGTCCTTTTGTCTGGCTTTCTGCTGGTATTACTTTTTATATTGGCTGTGTGCGCTTTTACGCTTATTTTCTGTCTAAATTATTGTTGACGCATAATTTACGCTGCAACTCCTCTTAAGTTCAATAACATTTTACAACTGATTAGATGTTAATGGCTGAAATATTTGAAGTGTGTTATATAGAGGACTCAATGCCAGCAGCGGGGGAAAATTTATATTTAAGGTAAATGTAAATAAAAAATAATCTTAGTTAGTACTGCTGTTTGGAAAACTCTTAATACTTATAAAGAAAAGCCAAAAAGGTTAAATCAGGGCATATTTTTACGATCCGTTTAACCAAAGAACGTATTCTAATAGGACAAATTCATAAAGTATCACTGTTTCATTGATTCCGAAGGCAAAATTTTTGAAGATGTTGTTTTAAACAACTTTTTGAAGTTGTACATTAATGATCTCCTCGTTACTGATGAATACTCTTTTTAAAAAAATTTTTGCAATGGAAACAATTAAAACTCACAGGGAGCTAGACCTGGAGAATATTGTGCTGGCTGAACCTATATAAACAACTTGTATAAAATTTTTGATAACCTCAACCTTGATTCCTGTGGTTGGTCAGTTGTGAGGTGTCTAAGTGTCCCGTTAAAAACTAAGAAAAATGCTTTTTTAATACAATATACTTCTAAGGAAAAGTTACTTTTCAGCAAACGGTACATTTTTAGGAAACGGTGCTTTTTAACGAAAATTTAAAAATTTTTTTTTAAAATGGCATTTTTTTATAAGAAGTACTTTATTTAGAAAATGTACTCTTTTTAGAAAATGCTCTTTTTATTGTACTAATGTACTTGCTTATATTTTGTTTAACATTTTTAAAGAAAATTGTGATTTTGTATATTTTTTTTATTCAGATCCCTGAAGATGACTAGTGACGTCGAAATAGCGGAAGCAATAAAAGTAGAAACTAAAAATAAAAAATAAAAAAATTGGGCTTATTTTTTATTGATCTTTTTTGACCTCAAACCGAATTTAATCACCAAGACGCTAATGAACTACTTCAAGAAAAGGTAGTCTTTTGAGAAAAATTACTTTTTTAAGATTGGCTTTAATTTTTTAGAAAAGGATATTTCGTTTAAAGACGTGGTATTTTGTTTAAAGAAAGGCTACTTTTTAAAAAGGATGCTTTTTTAAGAAACATTGTTTTTAAGAAAATACGTTTTTTAAGAAGTTCTGCTATTTTTTAGAAAAAGGTACTTTTGGAAGGAAAATAATTTAAAAAGAAAAGGTAACAACAGGTACCATTTTAAGAAATAGCACTTTTTAATAAGACATGCTTTTTATTGGAATACAAATATTTTTTTAAAGAAAAATTATTTTTTAAGTAAAGGTACTTTTCAAAAAACAAACCTTTATAAGAAAATATACTTTTTAAGAAAAGGTACTTTTTAAGAAATCATACTGCTTAAGGAAAATGTACCTTTTTAAGAAAAGGTATTTTTCTGAGAAAATTTACTTTTTCAAGAAAAGGTACTTCTTGAAGAAAATGTATTTTTTAAGAAAACGTGCTTTTTAGAAAAGTTACTTTTGAAGAAAATGTACTTTTTAAGAAATTGTACCGTTTTAAGAAAAAGTACGTTTTTAAGAAAATGTGCTTTTGTGTGAAAAGGCACTTTCTAAGAAAATATATTTTTTTAAGAAAAGCCGATTTTTTGAGAAAACGTACTTTTTGAAAAAAGTTACTTTTTTAAGAAAAGGTACTTTTTAAGAAAAGGTACTTTTTTAGGAAGAGGTATTCTTTTTAGAAAAAGTGTTTTTTTTAAGAAAAGGTAGTTTTCTAAGAAAATATACCTTTTTAAGAAATTATACTTTTTTTAGACAGGTTCTTTTCTAAGAAAATATACTTTTGAAGAAAATTTTATTTTTTTAAAAATTTACTTTTTTAAGAAAAGGTAATTTTTTAGTTAATTGTGCTTTTTGAAACAATTTGCGTTTTAAAAGAAGGTGGTGGTGTAAGAAAGGGTAGTTTTTTAAGAAAGGGTACCTTATTATTAAAATGTACTACTTTTATTAGGAAAGGGCTCGTCTCTAAAAAACGGTATTAATTTTAAAACTACCGTGTCTTTTTTTTAAGAAAAGTTATTTAGAAAAAAGATGGTTTGTTATATGAAGGCACTTTTGAAAGAGTTTCTGCCTTTTTGAGAAAATGTTATTTTTTTAGGAGAATGCGTTTTTTAAAAGAAAATTACAATTTTGAAGAAAAAAAAAAACCATTAAAAAGGATACTTTATTAGCAAACAGTATTTTTTTTTTTAAGAATATGTGCTTCTTATGAATATATACAAATATTTTTAAAGAAAATGCACTGTTCCACAAAAGGTACCTTTAAGAATAGGCGCTTTTTAAGAAAGTATTTTGGTCCGAAAAGGTACTTTTTAAGAGCAAGTACTTTTTACGTAAGTTCATTTTTATGCAAGTCTTCTTTTAAATAAAAAGAAGAAAGGTTCTTGTTACAAATAATACTTCTGAATAAAATTTATTTTTCTAGAAAATGTACTTTTTTAAGAAAACGTAATTTTTTAAGAAAGAGTATTATTTCAAGAAAAGGATTTTTTTTAAAGAAAATGTACTTATTTAACAAAAGGTACTTTATTAAAAATATGTACTTTTTTATGAAAAAGTATGTTTGTAGGGAAAATACTTTTTACGAAAGGGTACTTTTTTAAGCAAAGGCGCTTTTTAAAAAAAGGTACTTCTTTAAGAAAAAGTAGTTTTTAAGACAGTGAACTTTTTTAACAAAAGGTACCTATTTCAGAAAAGGTATTTTTTTAAGAAAATGTACTTTTAAAGAAAAGGTACTTTGAAGGAAAAGGTAATTTGTTAAGAAAAAGTACTTTTTTAAGGGAAGGTAGGCTTTTTCATAAAATTTGTTTTTTGAAAAACAAGGTGCTTTTTTAATAAAATGTGCTTTTGAAAATAGTTGCTTTTTAAAAGAATGTACTGTTTTAAGAAAAAGTAACTTTTTAAGGAAAGTACTTTTTTAATAAAATGTACTACTTTTCTTAAGAAAGGGAGCGTCTTTAAGAAGCGGTATTAGATATTTTTTAAAGAAAAGGTACTTTTAAAAAAATATGGTTTCTTATAAGTACTTTTAAAGAGTTTCTGACTTTCTGAGAAATTGTTTCTTTTTTAAGAGAATGAAATTTTTGAAGGAACAAACCATAAAAATAGATACTTTATTAAGCAACAGTACCTTTTTTAAGAAGGCTTGTTTTTTACGAAGATATGCTGTTCCAGAAAAGGTACTATTAAGAATAGGTGCTTTTTAGGAATAGCTTTTTTTTTGTTAAGAAAATGTATTTTTAGAGAAGATACTTTTTACGTAAAGTTGCTTTTCACGCAAAGCTAATTTTTAGTAAAAAATTTCTTTGAAAAAAGGTACTTTTTAAAAACTAGCGCTTTCGAATAAAGTGATTTTTATAGAAAAGGTGCCTTTTTTAAGAAAATTCAATTTTGTAAGAAATTGTATTTTTCAAGAAAAGGGCTTTTTTTTAATAAACGGTACTTATTTAAGAAAAGGTACTTTAAAAAAAAAAAAATTTTTTTTTATGAAAAGGTATGTTTGTAAGGAAAAATACTTTCTAAGAAAGTGCACTTTTTTAAGAAAAGGTACTTTTCTAAGAAAATATACTATAAGATAAGGTACGTTTTAAGATAAAGGTTCTTTTCTAATAAGAGGTAATTTTTAATAAAAGGTACTTTTATAATAAGAGGTACCTTTTAATAAAAGGTACTTTTTTAATAAAAGGTACTTTTTTAATAAAAGGTACTTTTTTAATAAAAGGTACTTTTTTAATAAAAGGTACTTTTTTAATAAAAGGTACTTTTTTAATAAAAGGTACTTTTTTAATAAAAGGTACTTTTTTAATAAAAGGTACTTTTTTAATAAAAGGTACTTTTTTAATAAAAGGTACTTTTTTTCATAAAAGGTACTTTTTTAATAAAAGGTACTTTTTTTAATAAAAGGTACTTTTTTAATAAAAGGTACTTTTTTAATAAAAGGTACTTTTTTAATAAAAGGTACTTTTTTAATAAAAGGTACTTTTTTAATAAAAGGTACTTTTTTAATATAAGGTACTTTTTTAATAAAAGGTACTTTTTTAATAAAAGGTACTTTTTTAATAAAAGGTACTTATTTAGGAAAAGGTATTTTTTAAGAAAAGGTAATTTTTAAGAAAAGTTGCTTTTTAGAGAAAATGGAATTTATTAAGAATAGGTACTTTTTTAAGAAAAGGTACTTAAGAAAATTTGGCTTTTGAAAAACGTGCTTTTTTAATAAAATGAGCTTTTTGAAAATAGGTGCTTTTTAAAAGAAGATACTGTTTTAGGAAAAGTACTTTTGTAATAAAATGTACTACTTTTTTTGAAGAACAAACCTTAAAAATATATACTTTGTTAAGTAACAGTACATTTTGTAAGAAGTCGTGTTTTTTTATAAATATATATAAATATATTTATTTTTAAAGAAGATATGCTGTCCCAGAAAAGATACTTTTAAGAATTGGTTCTTTTTAAGAAAAGTTTTTTTTTGTAAGAGAAGGTACTTTTTACGTAAAGTTGCTTTTTACGTAAAGCTACTTTTAAGTAAAAAGTTTTTTTAAGGTAGGTACTTTTTAAGAAATAGTGTTTTTGAGTAAAGTGTACTTTTATAGAAAAGGTGCTTTTTTAAGAAAATTTAATTTTGTAATTAAAGTTATTTTTTTCAAGAAAAGGAATTTTTTAATAAAAGGCACTTATATAATAAAATGTACTTTTTGAAGAAATGGTACTTTTTTATGAAAAGGTTTGTTTGTAAGAAAAAATATTTTTTTTAGGAAAATGTAGTTTTTTAAGAAAATGTACTTTTTTAAGAAAATTTAGTTTTTTAAGAAAAGGTACTTTTTTAAGAAAATGTATTTTTTTAATAAAAGGTAACAAATTGTACTTTTTTAAAAATGGTGATTATTTAAGAAAAGGTATTTATTTTAAGAAAAGGTACTTTTTTAAGAAAAGGTACTTTTTTAAGAAAAGGTACTTTTTTAAGAAAAGGTGCTTTTTAAGAAACTGCACTTTTAAGACAACGTACTTTTTTAAGAAAAGGTACTTTTTTATGAAAAGCGAAGTTTGTAAGAAAAGGTACTTTTTTTAAGAAAAGGTACTTTTTTAAGAAAAGGTACTTTTTTAAGAAAAGGTACTTTTTAAGAAACTGCACTTTTAAGACAACGTGCTTTTTTAAGAAAAGGTACTTTTTCAAGATGAGGTACTTTAAAAAAAAGGAGCTTTTTAAAGAAAATACACTTTTTCAAGAAAAGCTACAATTTTATTTTTAATTTTTTTTATAAAAAGCATTTTTTTTAGACAAAATATCTACAGTGGCTCACAGCTTATTTCGTGTGAGCAAAATTTTTGAAAAGCATGGTATAAAATTTATATATTTTGTTCTGAACTAAAAAAACCTATAATGCAGTTACATAGATAACACGGTGTTACAAAAAAAAATCCCTGGGATATCATATTATTTTTCTGGTAGGTATTGTCGAGTAGAACAAGAATCTGTATTTGAAATTTTCCAGGCACGTCAGAATTTTGAGATACGGGTAAAAAACCGGGTTTTCGGACCTCTATGCACTTAATAACGGGTAACTCGGTTGGTTCTCCACCGATTTTAATTTTATAAACGGATTTGGATAGAAGAGACTTATACCTTTAAAATGATATATATGATTATATGGTTTGATCCAAAAATATGTGTGTATTTGTGCACCAATGTCATTTTTTTACCACTTTTTTCGACATTTTTTAACTTTGGCGATATTTTTACGCACTTTTTTATAAAGGAACCGTAAAGCTTTATAATTTATGTTAGTAACATATTTAGTTAGGAGTAAAATGCAATTTACGGTTTTAAAATCCGTTAAAAAATGACTAAGTTATTAAATATTGTATCAAACCAAAATTCTTGCAAAATACAAATTTCTTAATATGATATTCCTACGCATTATTTTATACAGAAATTTTACTAATAAAATTCAACTTTGTTTTAAAAAATCCGTTAGAAATTAAGAGAGTTATTAATTTTGTTTTTAAACCTAAATTTTTGCATAATCACTTACATATATCGGTTTTGTTACAGTTAAAACACTTGCGTATTTGACACTTTTGCGCGTTTTAAAAGAGTAACCTTTTGTATTGGTTTGACAAAAATAGCAATCACCTGGTTTATGGTAGAGCTGATGATGCCAAATCATAGGTGTCGAAAAGTGTAAAGTAACTGACGGCTTTTTTAATGTTCTACAGCAATAATCACAAATAAATTCAGGTTCATACCAGCGACTAAATTTATAAGAGCGATTGAAGAGTTTGTTATATATTTCCACCACTCCACCATTGTTTCTAAAATCACGTCTATGATCGATATCTACCAATAAACCACAAATATAACAAAATTTATTACGTCTGTCGCACATTTTCTTTTTTTAATAAAATTTATTTATCGGGATAAATTCAAATTTAATTTTAATTGCCCTTCACTATTATAATATTATCAAATGGCTAACTTTTTTATTTATTTAAGTAAACAAAAGTGATAAACAAAACAAATTAAAAAAAACAATACTTTTACATGATTTAAGCTCTCATTGCTAATTGTTGTTGTAATTCTAATTTGAGTTTAATATAACAGTGATTTACAATTTATAGTCCTCAGAGTATATCAATCACATTTATTATAGTCAGTATATATAAAAAAATATACAGTGCAAATAAAATACCACTTATATTTAAAATTATTTTTTTATATTAAATAAGAAAACCCCTCCAAAATCTTTTTTAAGAAACATTTTCAGTTTTCGGAATGTAAAGTTTTGTACAAATAACAATCTGACTCCAAGCAAAAAAAGTTTGGCAAACTCTGTTGTCCCAATTTGCTCCACATTGCATTTACAAAATTTTACCTGCTAACTTCTAGCAAAACATCACTAGACAGAGAGCAAAAAAACTAGAAAAATAATGTGCAAGCAATTATGCAAAAATTTAGGTTTAAAAACAAAATTAATAACTCTCTTAATTTCTAACGGATTTTTTAAAACAAAGTTGAATTTTACTCAGTAAAATTTCTGTATAAAATAATGCGTAGGAATATCATATTAAGAAATTTGTATTTTGCAAGAATTTTGGTTTGATATAATATTTAATAACTTAGTCATTTTTTAACGGATATTAAAACCGTAAATTGCATTTTACTCCTAACTATATATGCTACTAAATAAATTATAAAGCTTTACGGTTCCTTTATAAAAAAGTGCGTAAAAATATCGCCAAAGTTAAAAAATGTCGAAAAAAGTGGTAAAAAAATGACATTGGTGCAGAAATACACACATATTTTTGGATCAAACATTATAATCATATATATCATTTTAAAGGTATAAGTCTATTCTATCCAAATCCGTTTATAAAATTAAAATCGGTGGAGAACCAACTGAGTTACCCGTTATTAAGTGCATAGAGGTCCGAAAACCCGGTTTTTTACCCGTATCTCAAAATTCTGACGTGCCTGGAAAATTTCAAATACAGATTCTTGTTCTACTCGACAATACCTACCAGAAAAATAATATGATATCCCAGGGATTTCGACTTCATTCTTTTTTGTAACACCGTGTAATTTAGTTATCAATACGAAACAAAAAAAAAGTTTTACAAAAAAAAACAATATTCAACGTTTTATTGTACAAAAAAAAAAAAAAAAAACATTCATAATTCTTAGGTCACAGCTTATTTCGTGTGTTGATTTGGGATGCTGAAAAATAAAATAAATATAAATAACTGTAAATCAGAACATGAACAAAGAAGACTTTAGAAGTAGTGTATGTTTCAAAACCAATGAAAATCAGTTGTGTTTTAGCGATATTTCAACATGGGTCGACGCACTTCAATAGAAAAACGCGAGTTACTTATTAAACATTTTCAGGCGAGAAAACACAAAAACAAATTGCTGATATTGTCGATTTGAGTCCATCTACGGTGCAGTATATAATTCAGCGTTTCGTGCGTGAAAATCGCCTGCATAACAAGGGCCGGCAGGCTCCTAACAAAATCTTTAATGGTCGTGATGAGAAGTGGATTTTAAGAAAGTTTAAAAAAGAGCCATTGTTAAGCGCTCCAGCTGTGACACAAGAAGTTGAAATGTTTCTAGGAAAAAAATGTCATCCAGAGGCGGTGCGTAGAGTTTTAAGGAATTTAAATTTTAATGGGCGAACAGCACGGAATAAGACGTTTATAAATAAGAAAAATAAAAAAGCGCGTTTGAAATTCACAAAGACGATCTAAACATGGATAATTCTTTCTGGGATTCAGTTATTTTCGCTGATGAAAGCAAATTTAACCTTTTTGCATCAGATGGTAAGGCATATGTATGGCGACAAGCAAATACTTAACTCCAAACAAAAAATTTACGTGTGACAGTTAAACATGGTGGCGGGCACGTAATGGTTTGGGGCTGTATGTCGTCAGCAGGCGTTGGTAGATTGGAGTTTATAGACTCCATTATGAATAAAGAGATATACCTAGACCTACTGAAGCGAAATTTGTTTCAAAGTACAGAAGACTTGGGCATACGTGATATGTTTCGCTTCTACCAGGACAACGATCCTGAACATAAGTCTGGTATTGTACAAACTTGGCTCATTTGGAATTGCCCACATCTCATTCAAACACCTGCACAGTCTCCAGATTTGAATGTTATTGAAAATTTATGGCACATTCTGGAACTTAATATTAGAAAACATCACATTTCTAGTGTCCAAACTTTGAAAGCAGCCTTAAAGGAAGAATGGGGTAAAATATCGCCAGAATACACGAAAAACTGGTTGATTCCATGCAAGCAAGGATGAAAGCGGTGATTGAACAGAAAGGCTATGCCACTAAATACTGAATTTTTTTTTTTTTTGTTAATTTTTATAATTTTTATACCATTTCTATTGTAGTACACGAAATAAGCTGTGACCTAAGAATTATGAATGTTTTTGTTTTTTGTACAATAAAACGTTGAATATGGTTATTTTTGTAAAACTTTTTTTTTGCTTCGTATTGACAACTAAACTATCTATGTAACAGCATTATAGGTTTTTTTAGTTCAGAACAAAATATATGAATTTTATACCATGCTTTTCGAAAATGTTGCTCACACGAAATAAGCTGTGAGCCAATGTACCTTATTAACAAAAAGTATTTTTTTTAAGGAAAATGTACTTTTTAAGGAAAATTTAAAAAGGATATGTACAGCAACTTCTTTAAATAAATATTTTTTTTCATGAAGCAACACTTACAAAATCGGAATTAAGAGTTACAGCAATTATAGAGAAATTCCATATATTTCAGATGTTTTTAAATTTTTATTGATATCTACGATCTTCACATTTTTTATGTTTATTATAAGCGGCATGCACAATCGTGTAGTGGATATCAAAAATAGATTATGGATATTGGCAAACCCTAAATGATTTTAATATATTAATTATTAATTGGTAAAAGAAGAATTTATATTACACTTATAACGTTCAAATTTGTAAAAGTAGCCTGATGTATTTTTAAAAAGTTGTTCAGAAAATTTAATTTGTCATAACAGTCAAATAAAAGACTTTACTTCAAAGGATCGATTTTAAGACCACATCCAGCCTTTGGAAAGCCCATGCTAAATACATGGGTGCTGACTTATATTTTCTCCACAACCGGCTCCCAAGACTAAAAACTATTTCACTTCTTTGGGTGCATTTTTTTCCCTTTCGTATCAGATTGTTTGAAGTTACATACATCAAAACATTATTCTTTTTATGGAAAAAAATTCTTAGTGTAATTTAAAGTTTTCCTATTTGTTTTTCTTTAATTTTCAAACTTTTCTTTTTTATATATCTATATATAAATTTCATAACTTCTTTAGCAAAAGACTATATTAATTTTATATGTCTGACAAAAAACTTGTCTCCATACAAGTCATACGGAACAAACAAAAAATAAAAAAATATCTCTTAATTATAAAGAAACATAAACTTAGAATATTAAAGTAAGTGCTGGCGTTAGTCACACATCATACAAACTCAAACACACTGTGGCAAACTGTTATTGTGAGTAGATGTGAAATAAGAGTCGTCGTTCCAGTAAAACTGAAAAAAAAACTTCAGTAATTGTTGCATGACACGCAAAAACACTAAATGTATGACACGTCTGAAAGGTGAAATCGTGCGTTTAGTATAGAACAGCCAGTCTATGAAGTCTTTGAATAAAATTCTCATTTCGTTAAAAAAAATACAAAAAAAAGATAAACTAAATTTAGATACAGACATAAAAGAAAACTTTAAATATCTTATTGCTTGCAAATGCTATTTTACACATGTCGACAAATTTCAAAATTTTATCAAACACATTGGAAATTATCCGATATAAGGACAGAAGGACGAAAATGTGAATACCATTGTATCCTTCTAGTTTTTAATAAATAAAAACGAAATGAGGTAGATCGGCCATATCCAGTTTACAATTAAGGGGCTTGAGGATCCCTACGCAAAGACAAGTTAATTGCGCTTAGATTATAACTATTTATCTTTCTAATGTATTTATTAATTCAAAATATAAAAAAATTATAACATATTCTCCGTCTCGACTCGGCTTCTCCTTACTTTATGGTAATCGAATACCAAAAGTTCAAGTTCAGGGACCGGCAAATATACGAATTCGGCAAATATCAGTAAATTGGGAACGCTAATCAAATGGTTGTGGTAGATCGGCAATGATAATCATTACGTTCGATATTTCAGGTTGGCAATGTATGGCCCCACTGTACTGATAACAAAATGTTTGGGTGACAACGTCGTGGTACCTTTGTGTTGCCTGCGGAATTAGTGATGCCGCTGGATTATCGGTAGCAGTCAGCCAAAGGCTGCCGGATTAGATTTATTTCTGACAACCGGAGTCGATCGTCACTTTCAAAAGTGCATGGATTCTTTATTTTACAGCAAAGCGATGCTATACGGTAGCTCGTACTGCCTAGAACAGATTGCCTTTAACTACACCAACTTTACATAATTATCACAATTGATATATGAACTGGTTGAGAATTGTAAGTAGGGCATTTTCATTGTTATCTAAATAATATAGAGTTGATACATGTTGTAAATGGTGTCAATCAATGTGTGAGTGGTTCTATTGTAACTGGCAAATTCCAGCCCTTGAAATTCGATCGCAAATTATAGGAAATTTTATTTTTTCATTAAATAAAGACCCTTAAAGTATGTTAATCAATTATAGCCAATTCAAAAATCAACACAAAAAACAAACTCATTTTTATTACAAACATATTAACAAATTCAATAAACACACACATAGCATTGTATAATTTTATGTATGTGTTAGTAGCAACTTTAAATGCAATTTAATCAAAATAAAGAAAAAAATTTAAAAATCTGTAAATCTGCAAAACGTCTTAAAAGGAATACCTTTCAAATAATATACGTTTGGTCAAAATCGGGAAAAAATGGTAGAACAAAACATCAGTCACAAGGAATTGTCTAGCCTATTAATAATATGTATGTGTGTCTAAGGCTTTCAGCGAATAATGGGTGAAATTTGCAATATTACAACATATATTGCCATAAGATCCAAATTATCATACAAATCTTGGTCAAATTGGGTTTGTATGTAAATATTACATCTATAAATCAGTAGTCCAAAAATTATCCCATTTGGACAACTCTTAGTCATAGGCCCCATATAGAGCTGCTTCCCGATCTTCACTTAAATCTATCAAAAAACAAAAATATTGCAAAGATTCTTCTCAAATTTTGTTTGTATATATTTGTGCAAAATACAAGAGACTTTACCAAACATGATCAGGATCGGTTCATTTTTGGACCTAGTCCCCATATAGATATAGCATCCGATATGAACTTTTTCATATCTGCAGCCGAAAAAATTAATAAAAATCCCACTCAAATTTGGTTTATGCTTATTTTCTATATCCAGTTAGTTGGGCCTGAGAGATAGGGTCTCTAAACGCATGGTATAGGTTATCGTATAGTCGGTCTAGACCGACTATAATTTTCTTACTTGTTTCTTTCTCGAAATATTACTTAAGTATAATTTTTTTTAGCATAAATTTTTTTCCTGAATTGTGTCGAACAGTGTTGTAAATTAAATACACATATATATATATATATATATATATATATATATACAAATATATTCCTTACCAACATATTTTGGAGACAATAAAGTTATAAAACCGAAATGAAACTAATTGTGTAAATTTTGTGTTTTGTGTTTTCGCAGTTGCTTTACGGGAATTTCGTCTAAATTATGACTATTAAATGTACTTTGAAATGCTAACCTAACGAATACTACCTAAAATACAAAAGCGGAAATGAGCGTGTTAAGCAAACGGATACAAAACCCTAAATAACCGGAAATGTGGTTGAAAGTAGCTGCAGTTAGTAGCAGTTGAACTGCAAATGAAAATGCCAGGGCGCGAAAATGACATTCAAGTAAATGTCATTACCACAAACCAGCAACTCCACCGCAAGCAACATAATACAACAAAACCCTACTAAACATTTGACTCAACTATACAAGGCCATTTATACATTTACAATGAGTTTGTTAAAAATGCAAAAAAATACTACAGAAAATCATATACATAAACAGGAAAGTTAGTTGGAACTTAGTTAAAAACATGTTGTCTGGACACTTGAACATAGGTGTTGTTTGACCATCATTATAACCTCATTGCCGTACTTAATATGGTTAACTGCTGCTGAATACAGACAGCCAAAGAACACGAGAGATTAGGAGCTGTGTTTTAGTAGCAAACTGTTATTATCTTGTTACCGTTTGTGTGGCCATTAAGTAGTAGCAACATTGTGAGAAAAGTAACACTTTAACTAAAATTATTTGCAAGAATTTTTGGGTTATTTCTTAGGTTATGATTCTTTTTTTTTAAATATTATGAAAGGAAAAGCTTAAATGAAATTCATTTTTTTAACCCAAGGAATATTTGCTAAAAATGGACTTCAAATTATCGTTAATGCTTACTAAAATACTATTATTAAGGTTATTTAGGAAAAAATAATTGCATTCTTGGAGTTTATCTAATACTTAAATCCCAAAGATTTAAAATTTAAGAAAAAAATATAAAGAGTGTTGTATTAAAACTAAGTAACCGTGCAAGAAATCAGATGAAAGGTCACTGCACTTGCCATATGAAGTAAAATAAAAATAAAATAATAATTAGTTTATAAAGTCATTACAAAATAATTGGCATACGGAACAAGGAAGGGAATTAAATTATTTTTAGATTAATTGAGATAACCAGGCTTTTAAAATGAACTGCAAAATTTCTCACATACAATAGTAAAGATCGTAAAATCATTTTCAAAATTAAACAATTTATATACCACGTTCCAAAACGAACTACAAGGAATAACAAAATTTCTTATATACACACTTTAAAGATTTAAAACAAACTGGTATGAGTTTGAAATTCGCTCGTGCCGAACTGTTGATATCCTCCGCTTGTGTCTTAAACTCAATATTATGACCACTGTTGGTTACGGGTTACCATTTTAGTATAGTTTCCGATAATCAAGCTGTAAATTCTAATACCATTTAAATTTAAAATAAGTTATTTTACCATTTAACCTGTATTTATTATTATATATTATTTATTGTATTTTTTTTTTATATAACCATTACTGTTTGTTTTATAGAAATAATAAATTTATATTGGAAATATTTCATTATTTTTCACAAGGGACCAAAAAGAATTATTTTTTTTCGCACAACCAGCGTTAGAACTCCCAAAGTCAAAATAAGGGATCATACTTTTTAATTTTGTGAGAGCTTCGCAATTATGCGATATTTAAAGGAAAAGTTTCAAATTAGTTTTGATTAAAAATCTTGCCAATTTTAGTTTTGCTTTATATCTGTATAATGTTCAATAGCTATCTGAATTAGTTAATTAGTTTAAAGTTACAAAGACACATTGAATAAAAAAATTCAAAAAGTTATAAAAAACTGATTAATTTATGTTAAAAACTATAAATATTTTTTTTTGTAAATAATTAGGTATTGTTTTAAGAAAATTTAGTTACATATTTTTTTTCATATTAGAGATTTTTTTTTGTACTTATTTAGGGATAACGTTAAAAAAAACATAAAATGCACACTCCTTAAACAAATGCTACAAACACAATGACTACAGCAGAAACACTTACAGCTATGACAATAAGAAGAACAACATGGAAATAAGTTTTCAAGAGGTTTTGTGCCTCTTCACCAGTGTTGCCATTTTAGCATTTTAGTTGCTAGATTTAGCAACTTTTTATGTCGTTTAGCATCCAAAATTTATAACAAGATGCTAGATGCTAACTTAGCATCTTTTATTAATAAAAAGTTGCTTTTAGCATCTTTTTTTTTTTATTTATTTCATTATTTTTGAATATACAATTTTAATTTTAATGGTATTGATATGTTTTAATTTCTCAAAGTGTAATACTAGAATTATATGTACTACTCTTTTTACCACTCTGCTCGTTTCTTTCAACAAATATAACAAAACATTTTGAAATAGAAGAATATAAACACCAACAACAGCTTTTAATGAATTAAAAAGTCTATTACCGAAAATATTATTGTATTAAAAAAATGAAAAAATTTTCAATACAAAACACATTAAACTGGGTAAAAGAACCGATAACCAATATATAGGTATTAGAAGAGTTGAAATTTAGATCATCTGAAACAGAAAAAATTCAAATCCAATGGAGCTATATCACAGAACAATATTGGGATACAACACTGAATACAACCTCTTTATGGATTGAAATTAACAAAAATTCTATTGGCGAAAATCCATTTAAAGAGTTATCAATATTTGTATTGTCTTTATTAGTTTTGTCTTTCTCAAAAGCCGAAGTTGAACGTTTGTTTAGTTTAATGGCATTAGTGAAAATCAAAACTTTGAACAGAATAAAATCCGAGTTGTTATGTTCTGTAATACATATAAAAGAAGGATTGAAATTCAAAAATCGGTGCTGTCACACTTACAATATACCGAGCGATGTCGTTGATAAAAGTCGATCGTCAGAATAATATCAGAGCCAAGAAGAACTTGAAGATGAAGACATCACAGAAATATTAGATTCCATAAACCAATTGTTATAATATAATCGTATCTTTTGATAATGTAAATTCTGTTATATTTGAAATTAAAAAAAAAATCCCTCTAAAATTAAAAATATTTAATTTAAAATTAAAAAGACTCAATTTGATGTTAAAAAAATTACAGATGAAATTCAAAATAATTTTATCTAAAATTCTAAAAATATAAATCGAAACTTATGTTTTATATTCATTTTTCCATTTAAAAATCTAAGAATTAATTAATAAGTACTTAATTTTTCAATCAAAAGGTAATGAAATTAAAAAAAAAAAAATTAGCATCTTTTATTTTGACTCCGGTACGTTTTAGCACCTTTTTTTTTTTGCAATTTAGCATCTTTTCGATTTCAAATTATGGCAACACTGCTCTTCACGGAAATCTCAGTATCTATTAAACGCATTTTAATGATTTTCTTGAAGTCCAGATTTTTTTTCTCAATTATTAAACGGATTGACAAAATCATAAAAAAATGTTTGGGTAGTTAACAATACTATACAAAAAAAAAAGTGAAAAAATGGAAGCGACTAAAATCATAATAAAACAAGTAAGAAAATTATACTCGGTCTAGACCGACTATACGTTATCCTACACTATGCGTTTAGAGACCCTATCTCTTCGGACTAACTAATTGGATATAGAAAATAATCATAAACCAAATTGGAGTGGCATTGTTATTAATTTTGTTGCCTTTGAATATGAAAAAGTTCATATCCGATGCTATATTTTTATGGGGACTAGGTCGAAAAATGACCGATCCTAACCATACTTGATAAGGTCACTTGTTTTTTGTAAAAATGTATAATTACCAAATTTGAGAAAAACTTGTGCAACTTGTGCAGATCGGGAAGCAGCTGAGTATTGTCCTATACGGTTTATTTTTGGACTACTGATTAATGGGTGTAATAAACACAAACAAACCTAATTTGACCGCGATCTATATGATAATTTCGATCATTTGGTCATTTAAGTCGATTTAATAGGTGTCATTTGTATGGGGACTATCTCTAACCATGAACCGATTTTCGCTAATTTCAACAGCGTTCATGCTATGGCCGATAGAAGCTTACATACCAAATTTCATCAAAATATATTCACATTTGCGACCTGTAGTGTGATTACAAGGTTTTCATTGACACACAGGCGGACAGACGGACGGACGAACATCGCTAAATCGCTAAACCGACTGATTCTGAGTCGATCGGTATAATAGAAGGTGGTCAAGGTCAAATATTTTTGGTATTTACAAACATCATTATACCCTGACCACATAGTGGTATAGGGTATAAAAAGTTGACCCAAACTGTACAGATTATCATTGATGGATTAACTCTTTAACTCTTTAACAATATAATTTTTAATAGGATTTCTGACTAGGTCGATAAATACTCAACAGTGGGTATTGTTCAATCTTGTGAATATTATTCAACAAAATAAATAGTAAAAAAACTTCTCTTTCTTTTTGGACTTCTTTTGTGCTTTTGATATGATTCCAGGTAATTCACTTTTTTATAAATTATCTCCTATGGGTTTGTCATCAAAGATTGTTCGTGTTCTGCAGCTTACCTATGAAAATACTGCTAGTCAAATACTGCATGGAAACACTTTTTCTGAACCCTTCATCAAATTTAATGTTGGCTTAAAACAGGGATGCTTATTAAGCCCTATTTTGTTTGCATTGTCCCTAAATGGTCTAGCTGATTCCCTTCCTGATGATGTAAACGTTGCAGATATTCTTGTAAAAATACTTCTTAATGCTGATGAAAGCGTCATTTTGGCTGATTCTTCAATTGTACTTGAATTCATATGATTGATTCTCTATATTAGTATTGTGTTATGTGGCGTCTCCAAGTTAATCTAACAAAATCAAAGATGAAGTGGAACATTGGAGAATATATTATACAAATTGTCAAAAACTACAAATACTTAGGAACGGATCTTACTTTCAACTAAACATACTTTTACTAAACATCTAGAAAACAAACTAGCAACATCTAAGATGGCAATCGCATCGACATGGTCAAAATATGTAATTTATCCTAAGATTTCTAATTCTAATCAAAATTAGCTTAAAATTTTCAAAGCTGCTTCGCGATCTATGGTGCTCAAATCTGGGGGTTATAATAATTATGATGAATGGGAAAAATTATTTAGATTTCTTATTAAGGAAATGTTATATTTACCGCATAACGCGATACTTTAAAGCTACTTTTTTAATATATTACCTGTGAATAGTTTACCACGATTATTAGCTGAGAAGATTATTTTTAGAAACAAATCATTTTGAACGGGCACAATCTGCTAAACTACTTTGTGAATATTGGAAACTAATATTGCAACTTTAAAAACAACGGAAAGAAATGATATTATATCTAACGCAAAAAACTCGCTCTTCCCTGACTTATTTTTTTTTTTTTTTTTCAACGTTTATTTATTTCCATTAATATAACACCAATTTAAACTATAATAAACTCTAGTTTCAAATATATTATATACTTATATACACTGTCTCATAAACGGGCGCTCTAGTATTATTGCTATAATAAAATTATGATTTATAACTAAGAAAACAAGGTAAATTATTTCAAATGAAGAATGTATATTATTTTATGTAATGAAAAATGATAGAAAAACATCACTTTGATATGAGCGAATTATTAAAACTAAAGTCAGAGGTTAAAAGAGAAAAGGGATATAATTGTTTATTATGTAAGCCACCAAAATTTTTTGGTTTTGGTTCTTTGTAGGCTACAAAGTTCTCTATTAGCTATGTTGGTATCATATCTGAAATTGTCATTTGTTGCTGCATTGCAATTAACTGTTTTAATATTAGCCCGTCTATATTGGTGATAAAAGACTGGGATCCCGTTTTCATTTTGAATAATATTTAATCTGTCGATGTATAAAAAAGCCTCGGGTGGAACCAAACCTTTTTGTAAGGTAACTGCTATATATTCTTCATTTGTATAGTAAGGTGCCATGATTAAATTATTTTTTGTACACAATGTACATCTTAATATATTATTTCTAATTAGATTTATAATGAAATTATCTATTCTTATAATATTTGAGGCATTATACAATCTTTTGTTAGAAACATATTTTATATAATTGCTTTGGGGCGATCTAAATAAAGAAGTACAACCTCGTAAACATTTTCTTTCAAATACACGTATCTTTTCCATGTAAGAAGGTGCAATGTTAAACCAAATTGGACATCCATATGTTACAATTGGTCTAATTAATGATTGGTACATAATAATTTTAACATTTGACTTTATGTGTTTTGAATAAAATAATGATTTGTATATGAAAAATGCATTTCTTGCCTTTATTAGCATTTCATTAATATGGTTATTAAAATATAAGAATTTGTCAAGGTATATTCCTAAATATTTAACAACTTGCTTGTTTGGTACATTTGTGTTATTTATATTAGATTTAATTCCAAACAATTTCCAGTTCTTCTTTATATTATTATTGCATTTATCCACTGGAGGTCTAAATAAAATTGTTTTACACTTCTGAGTGTTCAATTTCATTTTCCAGTCTAATGTAAACTTTTCAACTATATTGAACGATTTTTGAAGGTTTTGATTGATTTTTTCAACTGTGTTGTCAGCATGATATATGATTATATCATCTGCGAAGGAAATAATGTATTCTATGTTATTTAAAAGGTGCAAGATAAATAGGTTAGAAAGTATGGGTGAGTTAACAGTTCCCTGTTGTAATCCATTAACAATTTTAAATGTATTTTTGCACCTATATTTCTGATGAAAAACTTTAAAGGATTTATCAGAAATCATATTGTAAATAAGTATAATTTGATACAAAGGGAATTGAAATGAAATTAATTTAGAAATAAGTCCTGGAATCCAGATGCTATCAAAAGCCTTTTCCATGTCAATTAAACACGCACCTGTACATAATTTTTTATTCCAATTCCAGTTAATATTAGATGTAAGCAAATGTATGGCATTTATTGTTGAATGTTTATATTTGAATCCAAACTGCTTTTCACTTATCAAGTTTCTGTCATTACAAAATTTTGTGATGGTATTATTGATACAGATCTCAAAAACCTTACTAATGTTAGGAAGCAAACTTATGGCCCGTAGATTTTTTGGATTACTCAGATCTTTGTCTTTTTTTGGTAACAAAACTACTTTTGCTAGTTTCTATTCTTTAGGGAAATAAGAATTATTTAACATATTGTTAAATAGATTACAATATTCCAGAATAGTTATTTCAGGCATGTTCTTTAATACTATGTTTGGGATTTTGTCAATACCTGAAGATAGTTCACCCCTTAAATTAGAAAAATATACATTATTTTGTCTTTTGTAATAAAGTAATCTCTTGCCTGGCGTTCATTTAAATTATTTGACATCATTTCAGTGCTAAAATTTATAATAGTTGTTTTTTCACTCTCAAAAACCAATTTTGTTTCAAGGAAACTATTGTAGGAATTATAAACCTGCACTTGTGAATTATTTTCCATATCAATATGCTTATATGAATGAACTGTCTCCAAAAAGGACCCAACCGTATCTAACATTTGCTCTTGATCGTGTATTACAAAGTTGTTTAAATTATCCTTTTCTAAACTGTCTGGTTCTATTCCGGCATTATTCAGCAAATGTTCTGAATTTCTTGGAATTTTTATATTTTGCAAATTTAGGGGTTCGCATTTTTTAAAATTCTTTTTTATTTCCTCGAACATTTCTTTCGAATCTTTATGGTCTATTTTAGTTAGCTTATCTTGAATATATTTATTTAAGGCTATTGTAAAATTTCCCTTGATAAGCTTTTTTTATCATTTTTAATTTTACTTTTAGCATATTTATGGAATAATCGGATAGAGTGTGCTCTAATCTGTTGTGTCTTTTAATTATTGTAATAATTTTACTTTTTTCTGAATGAAGTTTTTTTGTGATTGTATTAGTTATTTTTGAAAATGGATCTGCATTTTTATATTTAGGTGTTACTTCCTCTATGGTTTCAACTATAATGCTATTAAGTCTATTTATATGATAGTCAATTTCTTGGTTCGGAATTGTATCATTGTTCAATTTTTGAACTATTTTATTTTTAAAATGTTTCCATTTTATTGCCTTATAATTGTATTTAAATATTTTATTTTCTTGAATGAATGTGAGGTGTTGATGTTCATTATTCATAGAAGCGTATATTTGTATAGCATTATGATCGCTATCATAATCTAAAGTTTGTAGACAGTTTAATGTATTATTTTCTTTAAGAATATGTAATCTGCAGTCTGCAATGCAAATATCTATATAAGAACCTGATCTAGGAAAGGAAGGTGTCCTTGATGCGTAAAATCTACATCTAAAATTGATTTCGTTATCCGTTAACCATTCCTTAAGTTTGTTTCCTTTAACATTGTCACTAGGGTTACCCCAGTCCATATGTCGACAGTTCAAATCCCTGACTTATATTCACAGCTAGTTTATGGTGTTAACCCTACTTATACTTCAAAATTTACATCCCATGCTACGAGTCGCATTATAAGAGGTAGATGTGGGTTATTAGATATCAATGGCAGATCATTCTGACGTTCGTCTGTTGATAATCTTTGTAGTACGAAAATACGTTTCATTTATAGGAGTTTGTCCCTTCTTCAATGAGTTCTGGGTTAAATACTTTAGAAATGATTTCTTGAACATAAATGAAGTTATAAATATTCTTAATTGTAATGATTGTTACCATAGTTTATTTAAATATTTGGATATTTTAATATTAAATGAATTCAATTTATTAAATTTCAAATCCTTCCCTTTATATGTGATATATTAAGAGCTTCAAATTTGTTAAAACAAGATAAAATTGAAATTTATAAATAACTCGGAAATCAGCTTTATAATGCCAATATGGCTCTCAACTATTAAGTTATGCCAATTATAGTTATTAGTATATGATCTCAAATATTATATTTACTTTTGTAAAAATCTATTGAATAAATAAACAATTATTTTTCTATAATTAGAGTAGAAATAATCTTAAGATCCCATCACACGGGACCAAAAAGAATTAGTTTTCTCGCACAACCAGTGTTAGAATACCCAAAGGCAAAGTAAGGCATCATAATTTTTTGAGAGCTACGAAATTATGCGATATTTCAAGGAAAGGCTTTAAATTAGTATTGACTAAAAATCTTGCCAATTTTAGTTTTGCTTTATATCTGTTAATATTCAATATTTCTATCCGAATTAGTCCATTAATTTAAAGATAGAAAGACAGATATATTAAAAACTATAAAAATTTTTTTTTTTTTAAATAAATAATGTGGTACTGTTTAAAAAAAAAAAACTTTTTTATTATTATTATTTTTCCTTCATTATATTGATTTTGGTTGCATTTATTTCGGGATAACGTTAAAATACATAACATACAAACCCCTTGACTACAAACACAATGACTACAGCAACAACACTAACAGCTATTACATACAAAATACAAAACTTACAATACCAAGAACAACATAGAAACCATTTCTCAAGAGTTTTTTGTCTCCTCACAGAAATCTCAGGATCTATTAAACCCATTTTGATGATTTTAAATAGCAGATGAGGACCAGATTTTTTGCTCAATTATTACAAACGGATTGACAAACTTATAAAAAATGTTTGGATAGTTAACAATACTGTACAAAAAAAAAGTGCAAAAAATGGGAGCGACTAAAATCTTAATAAAACAAGTAATAAAATTATACTCAGTCTATACCGACTATACGATACTCTACTAATTGGATATAGAAAATAAATGAAAACCAAATTTGAGTGGCATTGCTATTAATTTTGTTGCCTTTGGATACGAAAAAGTTCATAGCGGATGTTGTATGAGGACTAGGTTGAAAAATGGACCTATCCTAAGCATATTTGATAAGGTCACTTATTTTTTGCAAAAATATATAATTACCAAATTTGAGAAAAATTTTTATTTTTTGATAGATTTAAGGGACAATTTTTGATAGACAGACGTGGGTCAATGTAAATCTTGTAATCTAATCTTTACATATAAATATAGCATTCGCTATGTACTTTTTCATATCTGCAGGCAAAAAAAATATTAACAATGTCACTCAAATTGGGTTTATGTTTATTTTCTATATCTCATTAGTTGGACCTAAGATTTAGCGTCCCCAAACACATGGTATAGGGTATCGTATATTCGGTCTAGATCGCCTGTAATTTTCTTACTTGTTTTTTATAACAAACTGCACCAAAATATATTAATATTTGTGACCTGTAATTTGTGAAAATTATTGTTAAAAGCGCTATGAGTAATAAATAATAATGGAACTTGTCTTTTAAAAAATACTTGGCTTTTCTCCACTTAGATTTTTACCCATTTATTCTTGTCAGAAAATGGAAAAACAAAATACATCAAAAATGTTTATTATATAAAAAAAGGTATCTAAATACTATTTTTTTATTATAAATATTTTATTTCTAAATTTTAAAAGAAACAAAACTAGTTTGGTAAAACAATAACTGTTATCTCAAGTCCATCTTATTGTATTGTTTTGTTGTGAGCGTGATCTCTATAAAAAAAAAAACACGTCCAGATTTTTCGCAAACATCACATGTATATGTGTAGACTCTGAAGAGCACATTCTATTTTGAAAATCCTAAAGTTTTCTTATACCCAACGCACCAGTGTGCAGAGGATGTATATAAGTTTGTTATTCCATTTGTTGTAATTATAAAAAAAAATTTACCTAATAAAATATAAATATTCTTGATCTTTATAACAACCGGAGTTAATATGGCAGTATGCGTCTGTGAGTCTATGAAAATTATGATCACACCCTCAATATATCAGCTGGATTGGTCATTTTTAGTCAAAATGATTCCTGAGCAGATTGCTATTAAAAATCATAGAAATCGGTTCAATAGGTCTCGATATTTTATTGAATATGTAAAAACACTTGAAGAAACATGATATTTTCTATTTTATTATAGTTTTTTTAGTTTAGACTGGTATTGCCACACTTTTCTTTGTTGAAAATATCTCCAAATAAATACAAAAAATTACCAATATAAAAAATAAACAATAATTTAGAAAAAAAAAATTAAACATTCTTAAAGAAGTTCCTAGTCAAAAACGGTTGACTGTGGTACCTAAAAGGGTGTAGAAACTTTAAATGCGTTTTTTCTCAAAACTTATTTTTCACACACTAGGTCCCTTTTCTCGGAGAAGGTCACATATATGCAAATGGATATACCGATCTTGATGAAATTTTCAAAGAATCTTCTGAAAAGCCTGACGGTTTAAACTGTAAGGTCTGATTTTTGATTTTTGGTTTGCGGGCGAAGGGGCGCGGCCGCTTTTAATTAAATTTTGAGGGAATCTTCGTAGCCTGGCGGATGACAATGTGTCAGATTCTTGATTTTTGATATATGGGCGGAGGGGTGGCAAAATAAAATTTTGATATATTGATATTGATATATATGCTAAAACTATCCGACAAAATTTAGATCTAATATATAATCCATATGTTTTCTTAGGGCCAGCAATGCGGACCGGTCCCAGCTAGTTATTTATAAAAAAGATAAATAAATATCTTATTATATATCTTATATCTTATTATATTTTCATATATTTTTTTTCAATACTAGATGCAAGCAGCTTTGTTTTAAGAATTCTAAATTTGAACTTATTGGAAGATATCCATATTAAAAGTTCTTTTATTTGCAAAAATTTCCAATTTTTCCAACTTAAAATTGATTGAATGCAATTTATCAAGTTTTGAATAATTCTAAATATTTGTTTTATAGAAAAACTGAAATTTGAAACTTTAAACATATTAAATATAACTAGCAGATCCAGCCCTCGAAATTCGAGTGCAAATTCTAGGAAATATAAAATTATTTTATAAGACCCTAAAGGTACGCTAACCAATTTTAGCCAGTTCACAAGTCAACAGTTTTTAAATATCGATTGCGTTATTTGTTTAAATTCAACACAATTATTATTGTAAATGGTTTATGTCCAAAATTATTTTTGAATTAAACACAATTATTGTTGTGAATGAAGAAAACAAACTCACAAACACATTAACAAATTAAGCAAGCACACACATAGCATTGTATAATTTTATGTGTGTCTGCGTAGCAACTTTAAATGCATTTTACTCCAAAAAAAAAAAAAAAAAAAAAAAAAAAAAAATTTAAAAATTTAAAAATCTGTAAATTTGGTGGACATCTAAAAAGAAATACCTTTCAAATAAAATACGTTTGGTCAAAATCGGAAGAAAATTGTGGAACAAATCATCGGTCACAAAAATCGCCTTACCTTTTAATATTACAGATTCCTATTAAATGCGTTTAAAGGTTGTTCAGAAATATTTTTTCGCAAATCAAATAAACCTTAAGAAAAATTAGTAAAAAATTATTTTAAAAAAATTTTCACTAGGTCTAGTAATCCTGGCTTTTAAATAGTATAGAGATAATATAATAAAATATTCATGTTATTGTTAGAAACACATTCGATGATTTGACATATAGATAACTTGTGAATCGGATTTTCGTAATTAACCATAATGAGAATTTTCACAAAAATATATATTAAACTTGAAAATGTTTTTCTATAATTGTTTTGATATTTATTTCTGCTACAATTTGTTTTTTTTTTATATGAAAAATAAAATGGTGATGGAATGCAGTCCTTTCGGTGGAATTAACTACGGAATTCAGCATATTATATGTGCTATATAATATGGCCAAATCGATATACAGAGCTAAAGCTTCCCTTATCGAATTACTTTTCCGCAAATCAGATTTAAATATTTTTTCTGCAGCTTTTTAAGTAGATCAGCTGAATTTGATGCCATCATCTCATCCTTCTTTCTATGTTCTGCATGAAGTAAAGCTAGCCTACTTCATCTCATAATGTAAAACTTTTATCAAGCCAAGAACCTAATCTGTCTTCAAACCTTAATTTTTTATAGCTATGTTTGGATCAATAAAATTAAATTTGTAACACAACTGGTGAAATTTTTTATCATCTTAATCCATAAACGTAGGCGGACAAGTTTTTTCTTTCCTTAAATATATACGGTCTAATTCATAAAAATTTCTTATTTCAGCTTTAATGTGTGCAATAGTTATGAAACACTTTTTGTTTTATAAACCTTTAATAAAAAGTCTGATTCATAATCGCTTAATAAGAGTGAATTAACAATTAAACGGTTTTATTACTTTTGTATTTTTATGTTGGCAACTCCATGTTATTTTAATTGTCATTTTTGTCTAGTGATGCATACAAAGAACAACCGATTATCTAGGTAGTCTGTTAAAAGTTAAAAAAAAAATTATTGCGTGTAACATTATTTTAAAATAGCCAAAAAAAAAATATTTTAAACACTTTTCATTACCATACAAAGTTAAAAAAAAAATAAGAAGTTGTAAAAGATTGCGTTTAAACACGTTTTTTCCCCGCCGACTACAACAGGTAGTCAAATACCAACTTTAATGTAGTGGTTTTTGCATCACTATATTCTTTTATTTAATTTTATTATATTTTACAAACGTAAACAAAGTGCTATGGAGATTTCTTGCTCTGAAAATATTAAAAAAGAAGAAGTAAAGCGTAAAAGAACAAGCAACTGGGTGGAAGAAGACAAAGTAAGTACATACAAGTATTAATGGGTTTTAGAACATAATATTAATTTCATTTATTCCAAACAGATATTACTGAAGGAACTGGTGAAAGAGAGGGTTTCTCACATAGAAAATAAAAACACCGACACAAATACAAACCAGAGGAAGAAGAAAGCATGGCTTGAGCTGGAGGAAAGGTTCGTTTAATTTTTTTCTAAATACGTATGTATTGATGTTATTACAACCTTAATTTTATTTCAGCTTCAATAATCTGTGCAAAGGGAGCAAAAGAAGTTTGCCACAGCTTAAATCACAGTGGACTATCACAAAAATGCAGGCAAAGAAAGAAGTCTCCACTCATAGAATGGAGATAAATAAAACCGGTGGAGGACCGCAGCCATCGGAAATGCAGCCGTCGGAAAATGACATTAGTGTGTGGCTTCCGAATGAATTCATTGTGGACTCAAATGAATTCGACTCAGACTTAGTGCCCGAGGTAATTTAAATATAAATTTTAATGAAATTAATCTTACATATGTATTTCTTTTTAAGATCTCTCCAGTAGTGAACATTGCTAGCCCTACCAACGATGAAGTAAAGCCCAATGAAGTTGAAGTAAAAGGCGGCAATGAAGCAAAATTAAAAGTATTACCAACAAAACCATTAGGAAAAAAAAAGGTTAGTAAAAGTGAACATTTTCATGAAAGAATGTGTGTGTTTTTATACCCTATACCACTATGTGGTTTGGGTATAATGACTTTGTGCTGCTGTTTGTAACAACCAAAAATATTTGACCTACACCCATCTTTAATTATACCGATCGAATCAGAATCACTATCTGATTCGATTTAACGATGTCCGTCCGTCCGTCCGGCTGTGTGTCCATGTAAAGTTTGTAATCAAACTGCAGGTCGCAACTATGAATATATTTTGACGAAATTTGGTATTTGATCTTTTGTTGGCCATGGTATGAACGCTGTTGAAATTGGTGAGAATCGGTCCATGTTCAGACCTAGCCCCCATACAAATGACCCCTATGAAATCAACATATATTGCCATAAGATCCAAATTATCATACAAATCTTAGTCAAATTGGGTTTGTATGTATATATATATTACATCCATTAATTAGTAGTCCAAAAATGATCCCTATTGGACAACTCTTAGTCATAGGCCCCATATAGAGCTGCTTCCCGATCTTCACTTAAATCTATCAAAAAACGAAAATATTGCACTGATTCTTCTCAAATTTTGTTTGTTTATATTTTTTCAAAGTATAAGTGACTTTACCAAATATGGTCAGGATCGGTCCATTTTTGGGCCTAGTCCCCATATAGATATAGCATCCTATATGAACTTTTTCATATCTGCAGCCGAAAAAAATTAATAAAAATCCCACCCAAATTTGGTTTATGCTTATTTTCTATATCCAGTTAGTTGGGCCTGAGAGATAGGGTCTCTAAATGCATGGTATAGGGTATCGTATAGTCGGTCTAGACCGACTATAATTTTCTTACTTGTTTTAAACATAGAAAATGTTTTTTTAATGAGAAATGAACCAACAAACATACATACATAAGTATATTTCTTTTTGCTTAGATGAGACCCATTGCAACGCACAAAGTAGCTGAGAAAAAAATTACAGAAGTCGTTGAATTTGACATAAAGTGCCGTAAAGAACTGCACCAGCTACAGGTAGCTAATCAACAGCGGGAATCCCAATACCGTGATGACCTGCACCACCTGCAAGTAATAAATGAAAAAAAAAAGCAACATACCTTGACCTCCAATATAAAATTCTAAAGGAGAAGTACGAAGAGAACCAGCTTTTAAAAAATAAACAAATTGGTATGTACTTTTTATTTAAACTATTTATATAGTTATATGTAAATATAAAAACAGTTGGTCACCGTCAAAATAAAGAAAAACAAGTAAGAAAATTATAGTCGGTCTAGACCGACTATACGATACCCTATACCATGCGTTTAGAAACCCTATCTCTTAGGCCCAACTAACTGGACATTGAAAATAAGCAAAAACCAAATTTGAGTGGGATTTTTATTAATTTTTTTGGCTGCAGATATGAAAAAGTTCATATCGGATGCTATATCTATAAAGGGACTAGGTCCAAAAATGGACCGATCCTGATCATGTTTGGTAAAGTCTCTTGTATTTTGCAAAAATATGTACAAACAAAATTTGAGAAGAATCAGTGCAATATATTTGTTTTTTAATAGATTTAAGTGAAGATCGGGAAGCAGCTCTATATGGGGTCAAAGGGATCATTTTTGGACTACTCATTAGTGGATGTAATGAACACATACAAACCCAATTTGAGTAAGATCTATATGACAATTTGGATCTTATGGCAATTTATGTCGATTTCATATGGGTAATTTGTATGGGGGCTAGGTCTGAACATGGACCGATTCTCACCAATTTCAATAGCGTTCATCCCATGGCCGATAAAAGCTTATATACCAAATTTCGTCAAAATATATTCATATTTGCGACCTGCAGTTTGATTACAAGCTTTACATGGACACACAGACGGACGGACGGACGGACGGACGGACGGACGGACGGACGGACGGACGGACATTGTTAAATCAACTCAGAAAGTGATTCTGATTCGATCGGTATAATTAAAGATGGGTCTAGGTCAAATATTTTTGGTTGTTACAAACAGCAGCACAAAGTCATTATACCCAAACCACATAGTGGTATAGGGTATAATAATCATCATCTTTTATTGTAATTTGTATTGTACTTAAAGAAATAATTCAAAATGAAAAATTATATTATGATTTTATTTATTATTCGAATTAAAACTAAATTGATTAAAAATATTACAGATTAAAAAATATTTTAATTATTTGCAATATTTTTTTAAGTAAAATTAAAAGGTGGTGGTTCTTTTTTTGGCGCTCACTGTTGTATGTTTGATTACCAAAGTAAAATAACAACTAAAAATGTTTTCTAATGAAAGTTTTTAAAACAATTGCAGCTCCTCTTCCTTCTACTTGCGTACTAAAACTATCATTTTCTTCTATTTCGTTTTCTTCTGTATGTTCCTCTACGGTGTACTCATCTGAAATATACATATGTAGATATTTACTTACATTTTCTTTTTTTGCAGATACCGATAAAGATGACATGAAGTGTTCAGATTTCTGTTAAATTCAAAATAATTTTATGCTTTGTTTTTGTTTTTTATTTTTAAATTTTAAATGAATTTCTGTTTTGTTTTTTTTTTAAGTTAAATTTTTTGTAATTTATTTTTTTTTGTTAATTTTAAATGAATTTTATGTTTTGTTTTTTTAAGTCAAATTTTAAATTAATTTATTGTTTGTTTGAGCTTTTTAGTTTTAAATGAATTTTTGTTTTTTAAAACGTAATATTTTAAATAATTTTATGTTTTCATTTCTTAATAAAATACATACTATTAAAAAAGTTGTGAAATATGTAAATCATTTATAGCAAATTTCTTGCTTAAACTCTGTAGGTTCAAAAAGAGATAATACAGCTTTATATATCGAGAACCTATATTCAAAATTTTTTATTTTTTGTTCGGCAAAATATGCCATCTCCGAAAAATATTTTTTTTTGATCGACCAAAATATGCTATCTCAAAAAAAATATTTTTCAGAGATGCCATAAGCTCTCCAGAAAAGTTAGCTTTTTTTAGATAGCATATTTTGAATATAGGCTCTCGATATAATAAACGAAATGTAACCAATTTTTATTACACATTACGCATGTTTTGAAAATGCAACCCCTTAGGTTTAAACAAAACATTTTTAGCCACATAAAACTGCCAAAATATTTTAGGTTCAAATGTTCTTACCTGGAACAATATCATTTTCTTCAATAGCAATATTGTGAAGTACTGCTAGGGCGACAATCAATGTTTTTCCGTTTGCCAGATTAACCGATAACCCATGTAACAAGCAGCGAAATCGTTGCTTCCAAACCCCGAAACAACGTTCAACGCAGTTCCTAGTGCCTATCTGGGCAGCATTATATTTGTTCTCCTTTTCATTTTGTGGTTTGGATAGTGGGGTGAATAAATAAGTTTGAAGCTTATAGCCTGAGTCTCCCAACAAAACACCTTTGAACTCTCCGCTTTCAAACCGCTGTTTTATAGTTGACTCATTAAAAATACGGCAGTCATGAGTGCTTCCTCTCCATCTTGCAGCTATGTCTCTAATTTTCAGTTTGGCATCGCAAACTACCTGTAGCAAATCAAAGAATGTATAATATATGATTTATTAGTTACATATCTATTTTTAAAACATTTATTACCTGAACATTCAGGGAATAGTATCCCTTTCTGTTTATATAATATTGGGCTAAATCCCCGCCGGTTTTTTTGATACGTATGTGCGTACCATCAATGGCTCCAATAACGCCTGGGAAATTTTTAATTGTTTTAAATTCCCTCATTAGGATTTCTTCCTCTATTAGAGATGAAGGCATTTTAATTTTCGTATTGCCCCAGCGAGCTAAGGCACGAGCCACTCTGACTGAAATTCTACACACTGTTGCTTGAGATAATCCATGAAGATCGGCCGCATCATCCTGAATCTACAAATTGTTTTTTTTTAACTTTAATTTAAACTGTTATTAGCGCTTTTTGGGAATTGCTAAAATTCAGTCTTTAAATTTATGAAATTATAAATTTAAAAACTTTATTTTTGATTATTTTGGACAAACGGCAATTTTTCTACAATCATTCACACCTCTCTTCGACCCCAATATCGCAATGCTACCAAAACTTGCAAGTCGGCTGAGGTACCGCAGCCTCTTCTATCTAATTCAATTTCCGGCTTAACCATTTCAATAATTTTTTTAACGCTTGATTTGTTGAACCGGTATCTTGATTTGAATAGCTCCTCCGGAATTGTAAATGGATCGATTCTCTTCCTAAAAGTTTTGGGACGTCTTGCACTCGATGTTTCGACGATGGATTCTAAAATCATCGTTTTTATAAAAATGATGTAATAAATTGCATAAATTTATTATACTCACCAATTCTGGAAATCAAATTTATTATATCCATTGTTATTTTTGCTTATTTTTATTTATATAAAACGATTTTATTAAAATAAATAAAAAAGTAAAAATATTTCGCGCAATTATTAAAATGTTATGTAAACAAACATTGAAATGTCACTTTATCAAACCCTTAAAGTATGGTAAAGGCTACAATAAATATCTCAAATTTATTAAAGGTTTATTAAACGTTTAATAGGCTATTAAACATTTATGAATACTCTTTTGTCTACTTTTGCTTATTAATGACTTATAAAGCTGCAATAAAGCGTTTATGAATTAGACTGATAGTATATACCAAAATTAATATTTCGTAGAAAAAAACTAACTATGTATGTAATTTGCGAAAAATTTTTCGCAAATTTTCGGTACAGCCACAGTTAACACTCTTACTTGCTTTTTTTTAGTTATGGCATTAATGGTATTTTGAATCTTTATTAAAATCTCTGTTGATATATTTAGATTTTCATTCGAAATGAATTATATCTATAGGAGTTCTTATCGCCAAAGTCTATTTATATTTCATACTTATACAATGATTAACTGTGCGTTTTTCGCCCCCATCAAGATTATTGTTACTTTTTCTATTATTTGTAATAAATCTTTAGTTTTGTAATCATCATACATTTTAATTCTTATATTGACATGTATTCAATGGAATTCCCCTTCCATTCATCTGATAGAAGAGAGCAGAGTAGCTTATTGTAAAACATCAATCTTACAATCAACTATTAGCAAACAAACTTTTGATTTGTCTGCAAAATTTTCTTTTCTTTTCTTTTCATTCATTTATTCTTTCAATTTTCCTTATTGTTCCTTCGTTTATTTAATTTCAAACAATTTCAAGGCATATGCTGCTTCTTATCTTATACTAAATGAAAAATTCAAGAGAAAAAAAACACTATATATATTTAAACTATTAAGAAAACCTAAGAAACAAACAAATATAACATAAAATAGGAACTTATTCGTACACTTAACAAGTAGCAACAACAAACACACCAGCAGTGTAATCCAGCAATTGCAACAAGAAGATGAAGCAGAAATATCATAGAAAAATCAGAAGAAAAAAAAAATCAAAATTACTAAAAAAAAAAAAATAAAACTAATGAGAAATAAGTGTGTATAACCCCAGATCAATAAGAATTTCTAAAAAATTTTAAAAATTGGACAAAATTCTGATAGTGAAATATCAATCTTAAAAGGTGAATTGAAAATCTAGAAGAAGCTCCAGATAGAGGCCTAGATTTTTGTTATAGAATAAAAAAGACTTTTATTTCTCTTAGTATTTTAAAGATTGTTCTAATAACATTTTAATTTTAAAATTTCAAGTAAAGTTTGAGTTAAGCATCAAATAGAAAAATATATACTTTTTACACAGATTGTATGTATGGTATGTATATGTTTACATTTATATTAAGAACTGAATTTGTAATTTCACCAGAAGTGCATTTCTTGCATTCTTTTTTTTTTTATTATTTTGGTCTCATAAGGCATTGATGATTTGTTCAGTAAATTGTGCTGAATTGAAGAATTCTTTTCTTATGTACGTTGGTTTTTTTTTTTGTGAACAATTCGTACGTTTTCATTCCATTAAAGATACGGGTAAACAGTGGAATGTTTTGAAGTTTTATTAGAAATATTTAGGTAATGAAGTTCTAAAATTGAGTTATTCTACAAAAAGTCTCCATAAACTTTAAATGTTTCATGGAAGTAAAATCTAAAAACTGAAACATTTTATTGTAAGCTTTATTCAAAAATAATCAATATGGAGATAATACGCTTTCTCGGACCTCGTGCTCTAACAGTTTCTGAAATATGACGGCACACTGTGGCTGAAATTTTGATTTCATTGGCCAAAAGTCTATTTTTTTTGTCATCGATTGTTAAAATTTTAACGCCATTTTGTAGCAAATATATCCCGATTAAGATAACCAAAAAATTAGGTTAAACTATTGCTAACTAAGGGCGTGGAGTGTTGTGAAATTCACCTGTTTTTTAATTTCAGAAAAGGGTGATTTTTTTTTGTTTTTTTATCAAAAATAAATTTGACCTGCGGTCCTTTCTACAATGTTGGCCGGATTGTAGTCTTTAGTTGTTGTAAGTGGTCGCAGCCCTACCGTTTCATATTATTCGCTTTATGAAATCTATAATATTAATAGGTAAGGCGATTTCTTGTAACCGATGTAAGTTTCACAATTTTACCCCGATTTAGACAAAAAATCTATCATTTGAAAGGTATTTGTTTATAGCTGTTCACCGTATTTACAGATTTTTATCATCTCGAACATTTTTTTGGAGTTATGATCGTTTAAATTTGCTACTAACACATACAAAAAATTATACAATGCTATGTATGTGTTTATTAAATTTGTTAATGTGTTGGGTTTGTTTTCTTCATTTAAAATGAGTTGAATTGTGAAGCATACCTTTAGGGTCATTATAAAATGAAAAAATAAAACTTCATATAATTTGCACTCGAATTTCGAGCGCTGGAATCTGCTAGTATTTATTAAGCTACTATATTTTTCTAAGGTTGAAATATTGCTAATTGTAGGCGTGACATGCTGTTAAATTCAACTGTTTTCGAATACCAGAAAAAGGTGATTTGTTTTTTGTTTTTTATAAAAAATAAATGGTTACTACTTACAAATTATCATTGATAATGGCCTGCGGTCTTTTAAACAAGGTTGGTAGGATTGTAGTCTTTAGTTGTTGTAAGTGGTCAAATTTAAACTTTAGTGGAACAGAACTTCTAGGGACCAAAAGGGAACAAGAAACGTATACTACCCGGAGATAGCGAAAGTGTCCTCTTTAACACCATATATTAGGGCGGGTTGATTTAAAAATCGCCCAAGTGACAAGGAAAATCGTATTCTAGGGATCAAAATAAGAAACTTTGCCCGATTAACCATACCTCTGAAACGAATTCTGATGTCCCGACTTTTGACCTATCTGTCTGTCTGTCTCACGTTGACCCATTTAGAGTGCCCCAATCGAGTTCAAATGTATGATCGACCTACGACACTAACTTTGGAGGGCCGACGCACCCATGCCAGTGGCGCACCCCTGGAACCCCCTGGGGGTTCCCCATACGAACATTTAAAAAATCACCACTTTTTTGTTTAGAATTGGGCTGACTATGTTTGATTTAATATTAAACTTAACACTCATACGCAGACGTATCTTCTACTCTGCTAATAAATAATAATCATACGCCTTGACTATGTTATGTTATTCAAAAAGATCGATCGGATGAGGGTAAATAACTTTTAGATCACTCCGTGACTATGCGTGACTATGCGTGACTCTGCGTGACTACCCCAAAATTAATCTATAGTCACAAGAAGACTATGGGCCAAGTTTCAGGTCAATTGCATGAGGGGGAATGGGGTTGCCCCATGGCAGACAGACAGACAGACAGACAGTTTAAAAGTCGGGACATCAGAATTCGTTTTAGAGGTATGGTTCCTCGGGCAAAGTTTCTTATTTTGACCCCTAGAATATGATTTTCCTTGTCAATTGAGCGATTTTTTGCCTCCCTTCAAATGGACCCGCTCTACTATATATACTTTTGCGCCCGTGACGAGTTGTGGGTAGAACATTTTTTTCATTTTAATGAAATTACTCAAAAAATTTCAAATTACGGTAATATAAACAGCCCTATAATTACTCTGTGGAACAAATTCAGGTTAGCAAAAGTTAGGTCGATTCTGAGAGTGAGGGGTGAAAATAGAGGCTAAATTAGAAGACCCGTATCGCGGCGTTTGTTTATCTTAGTTCATATTTTTTTTTTTTAATCGACCTTCGAACTTTGCAGTCAAATGCCGATTTTCAGCATATTGTTTATATGGTTTTTGGCTATAACTCGTTGACTGATTGATATTTTTTCAATCTGTAAAAGCCAAATTATTGCTAGAGACCTGTGCAACAAGTAAAATTTTTTAAAAAATTGATTTAGAAAATTTTTGTGGTGCTTATGAAGCAAAATGTTGGAAAAATTATTTTTATACCTTTTTTTTTTACCTAACAATGCACTAATGCAAGTAGTAAAGAAAAGACTCACAGGTAATTCATTTGTATAGTGGGTGTTTTATATGTTATTTTAGGTAGTATGGGAAGGCTTATAAGATTACAAACTCAATTGCTATAATATATATCAGCAATAACATTCGCTGATATATGGAGAGCTTCAGTTATAAAGAACTCGTCGAAAAGTATGTTAGAAACAAAAATCAGGAAGATGGTTTTAGTTACGTTAAATTAAAATTAAACTTAAATTCGTGAAGCACCGAAATACAAGAGAAGTTATTTAATTTCGTCAAAGCACTAAAAAACGCTACAAAGAAACAATAAACAGTATCTGAAATAACAGGAGTTGATTTAAACCTTATTTTTACATTCAAAATAATCCTAGAAGTACTTGCGTGCAATGAAGAAATTGACTCTACGAAATTTGGAAATTATGCTAAGTAAACTGCAAAAATATATACAACCAAGTTCCCTTGGAAAAATGTGTCTGCAACAGTTCACATAATCCTTTATCATGCAGAAGATGTCATTAAATATCATTTGGTGCAACTTGGAGATCTATTAGAGGAGGCTCAGGAAAAAGGGAATAAGGATTACAGATTTTATAGGGAGCACAATACTAGAAAAATTTCACAAAATTCCACAAATGAAGATCTATTTAATATATTATCGGCAGCGTCAGATCCGTTCATCTGCAGTATTCGAAATCAATGGAGAGTTAAACATCGGGATTTAGATGAAGAAGTCAAAAAACTATTATTGAAATCGAAATATGATATTTTTTAATAAATAAAAAAAATAAAAGAACAATATTTCACGCTAAAATTTAAAAAAATTAAAAGTTCAACTTTGACCTAGGATTCCTTAAAAAGTACGCAATCAATTTTAATGAAATTAAAACTGACTCACGTTCATTTAAATATCTATTAGCTAAAAATTACTAAAATGTTTTGATCAGTTCAAAAATTACAAAATTTTGGCCAATGAAAAACGATGGTCAGCCACTGTGCTCTGCAGCAAGCTACATATAACTGCCCATGAGAAGAACATGGATTCTCCAAATTAAATCTGGCAACACTTAACTGTTGGCCTTGAATTTAGAATATTATTTGGCAATTTTTCATTTTACCAATTTTTGATTTTGGCGATTTTTGATTTTAGTAATTTTTGATTTTGCCCATTTTTGTTTTTTAAGATTTTTGTTTTTGTCGATTGTTACTTTTTGCTAATTTCGATTTTGGCTGTGACTGATTTTAGCGATTTTTAATTTTGGTGATTTATATTTACGCTTTATGTTCCAATATCGCCCATTTTTTGTCCGACTATTCACATTAATAATTGATGGCCTCAGACAAATTTGCAAAGCTCTCTCTGTCATAGTACTCGAGATATATAATATTGAATTATTACTTTGAATGGGAGGTGCCATGCCCACTAAAATTATCAAAAAAATGTATAGCCTATGTCCATCCTTAGGGACCATTCTAAATATTGGAACCAACACTTTTGAAATCAGATGGGCAGTTACGGAGATTACCTCCTACAAACAAACAAACACACATTACATCTTTATTATATTAAACTAGCAGATTCCAGCGCTCGAAGTTCGAGTGCAATTTATAGATAACTCTATTTCTCAACTTAGCCAATTCACAAACCAAATTTTTTTTTTTATTGTGAATGAAGGTAACAAACTCATTAGCAAACACATTAACAAATTTAACAAATATTTATATAATTTTATGTATGTGTTAGTAACAATTTTAAATGCAATTTACTCAAAATAAAGGAAAAAATTTAAAAATCTGTAAATCTGGTGAACAGCTGAAAAGAAATACATACCTTTCAAATAATATGCGCTTGCGGTGGAACTTCTTATACAAAATAATTAAGAATCCAGTCGATAAAAGGTCATGTTGTTATCCAGGCCTTTTTATTAGCTGGACGTTGATCGGGTACAAGTCTTTATCTATGTTTTCATTGGTCGTGGTTTCAGAGATCGATTCACAAGTAAGGGGTTTTAACATCCGATTTCCTAAAGCTTTGGAGCCGAACAAAAATATCGGTTTCGGTGACGTAAGTTCGACTTGGCATTGGTTTCCAGAAAAGACTTGTTTCAGCTGCATTACACATTTGATGTAGAGTATAGCCACCACATTGAACTAGTTTAGCCAGTTTTGCAAGAATCACCAGCAGAGGCTATTTCACCCTTTATTTTACTGTTGCGAAGTGCTTGTCTTGGCCGAAAACTTCTTATACAACCTGAAAATTAGGGAAATTCCCTGTATATGAATGTCGTC